>OZ010599.1:24500972-24579239 GCA_963932145.1 Acanthosepion lycidas
AATTTAAAGCGGAAGATGACATCGTCTAGTCTGGGTTAAGTGTCTATGGAGATTTATTTATTTTTTGTTTATTTCATTTTCCTTCCTGAAAAGGATTTGTGTATATAAAAAAAACTGTCATAATTAGCTAACATTTGATTGCTTTTTTTTTTTTTTTTTTTTTTTTTTTTGATGGCTTCATAAAGGGTTTTTTATTATTATTATTATTGGGTAGGGCTTTTAAACTTTTTATTTAGACTATGGAGTTTAAAATTTGCATTTATTATTTAATTGTTTGTTTGTTTTCTATGCTAATTATTCAATGTGAAAATTTGATGATATCGGCAAAAAAACGTTAACTCCTGTCTATTGTTTAATAAATTTTCATTATTTAGAAACTTGATAATGTGTAGTTTTTCATGTAGGTATAAAGGGCATGGGTCATCCCAAGCATATCATATAATTATATATATATATATATATATATATATATATATATATATATATATATATATAAATATAATATAATGTATATCATATAAATCTATCTATCTATCTATATATATATATATATATATATATATATATAGGGGATGTTGACTCTTAATATGGTTCTACAGGAGGATGCTGAGAATAACATGGACTGAACATTTGAGCAACAACAAATTTTTAGGGAAAATGGAAACAAAAAGAACACTTAGATTTTGAATCAGATAAAAAAGTTCAAATTTCTGGAACACATAATGAGGAGAGAGAGGTTAGAAAATTTGATACTCACAGGGATAGATTGAATGCAGAAGAGAAAGAGGAAAACAGTGAATAGCATATCTAAGTTTGCGTAAATGGTTGACAGAACCGGGATTAAGAACTACAAGGGCAGGAAGTTGTAGAGAACCATGATTGCCCATATCCTTAAGGGATACAACTCATAGAAGAGTTATTTCTCTTGAAATGACTGTTTCTTTATATATTTAAAGTCTCACTAAGAATAAGGACTTAACTCAATATACTGTCACTTTTGATGGCAGAGGTAAGAAATTATTCTGTTTCTCTTGAAGTAGTTTTATGGTATAAAGTGTTAACTATTAGTGTTGTCTTTCTTCTGTGACTGTTACCATAGTAACAACTTTAAAAAGCTTTTTCTTTCTCTTTGCAATTTCTTTGACTTCATTTCACTTGTCAGACTAATCTTCTTTGGTTCTGCCACCATCAATAACGCTAAACTCTTCCTGGGATTAAATTCTGTGCTTGTGTTCCCATCATTTCCCTGACTTGTCAGTCTTTGGTATAACTCTCCATAATTTTGAACAAATTCTACTTCAGATCAATAATATTTGTGGTATACACCAATATTAGGATTCAATGCCTTTATCTTTGTCTGAATATGCTGGTAGGGTTGGGGTTAGTGGCTTGGAATGAGAAAATGGGAAGCCGAGTTCAAATCCCAGTTGTGTTCATTATGTTTACTTTTTTGCAGAGATACCTTTGGAAAAGATATGAATCCATCTCTTCTTCCCTCTCCAGTTATGGGTTAAATAGCAAATTGGGCTCTCTAGTTATAGTTTGCAAGCAATTCAAGAGGACAACTCTGAATTCAAAACTTGGCCACTTGAAGCTGTAAAAATTGGTTAGACATGGGATATTGATATTGTGTCTATAAAGAAAAACAAAAAAATAAAAACTGATATATTTCAAAGCTATGAAAAATGCAACTAGAAAGTGATTATGTGAAATGCTGTTGACAAAAACAGGCATTGCGCCTAAGAAAGATATTATGTCTTTATTTTTAAATTTCAACAATAAAAATTCGAGATTTATCTGAATTTTTAATGTTTTAATCATTGTTTTGTTATTGGTTAGGACAAATGTCATTGTCTTTTTCGTTTTTTTCATTATTTTGGTTATTATACTTTTGGTCTTAGACATTTGAGAGAGAACATTGGTTTCAGTAGAAATATGATAGATTAAAGAAATTAGTCAAATGCAAACAAAATAGAAAGAATGACTTTGATTCATAAAATACAGAATGAATGACTTTGTTTTTGATTCATAAAATATGCAATATAAATATTTTTTGTTCTTGTATTGCATTCCAATGTTTATTTCTTTGTTGTATTTTATTTTCTTTGTCTTTCTTATTTTTAAAGAATGAGTACGCAATGTTAGATTTTATGTTAGTCTTTTCACACATAGTAAGTACTTTTAGTAAGTACATTTTGTATTAAGTTTATTTATAATGTACTATATCCTGTACTAAGTTTATTTATAATGTACTATATCCTGTACTAAGTTTATTTATAATGTACTATATCCTGTACTAAGTTTATTTATAATGTACTATATCCTGTACTAAGTTTATTTATAATGTACTATATCCTGTACTAAGTTTATTTATAATGTACTATATCCTGTACTAAGTTTATTTATAATGTACTATATCCTGTACTAAGTTTATTTATAATGTACTATATCCTGTACTAAGTTTATTTATAACGTACTATATCCTGTACTAAGTTTATTTATAATGTACTATATCCTGTACTAAGTTTATTTATAATGTACTATATCCTGTACTAAGTTTATTTATAATGTACTATATCCTGTACTAAGTTTATTTATAATGTACTATATCCTGTACTAAGTTTATTTATAATGTACTATATCCTGTACTAAGTTTATTTATAATGTACTATATCCTGTACTAAGTTTATTTATAATGTACTATATCCTGTACTAAGTTTATTTATAATGTACTATATCCTGTACTAAGTTTATTTATAATGTACTATATCCTGTACTAAGTTTATTTATAATGTACTATATCCTGTACTAAGTTTATTTATAATGTACTATATCCTGTACTAAGTTTATTTATAATGTACTATATCCTGTACTAAGTTTATTTATAATGTACTATATCCTGTACTAAGTTTATTTATAATGTACTATATCCTGTACTAAGTTTATTTATAATGTACTATATCCTGTACTAAGTTTATTTATAATGTACTATATCCTGTACTAAGTTTATTTATAATGTACTATATCCTGTACTAAATTTCAGCTTATAATAGCTATTCTTTTTTTCTTTTTTTTCTTTTTTAAATATTAATTACTTGGTTTGGGGATGTCAGATTTTATTAAACAAAAAGTGCAACAGAAATTTTTATTATAAATAAACTGAAAAAGATATATGGAAGAGAAACATGTTTGATTAACACAGTATCTGATATAGCTAAATAAATAATTATTTTATAAGATAATCAGTTCATTGACATTCTGCAACTTTTATCAGCTATTCATTGATTTTTGTTAAATTTTCTGTTTTAGTTTTAACTTGCAACAGTTTTTATTTCTTCCAATAGACATTTTTTCCATGCAAAAATACACATGTATATCTCATAATAATGGCTCATAAGTTTTCTCTTAATATCTGGACAGGCTGGAGTGACCATTCCATTAATTTGGTCTTTTTGAAACATTTTTTGGCAAAATTGGTATTAATGGGCTTTTGTAAAATCTGAAAGAGCATTCTTGTGTATGAATATAACTCTTTAAGTTGTTGTTCCTTGGTTTTAATATTTATAATTGCATCATCCTTGGATTGCATAATACAATCTTAATCCACCAAATACATTATTATAAACATTTTTTCATAAAAAGCAGGTAAGTTGAAATTCACTTATCATATTTATCATATAAATATATCCCAAAACTCTTACCAATATTAGTTGGTTAGTAGTAATTTTGCTTTGAAAGCATTAATTTGCATAATAAAATCTGACATAGTATAAAGTTTTTCTGTTTTTTTTTTTCTCTACTGAAAATATCCTGCCATTAAAATATATACACAGATAAAACCGCATGTTTTCCCTTAAAAAGATAACCATTTTTTTTTTTTTTTTCTTAGCATCTTGAAACACGTGTTATACCTGTTCTTAGCAACATGAGTATGAGTACCTGTAATTCATGTCTAATGCAGACGGTGCAGGATTCCACGATTGGGCAACATTTTTTGGCTTATCCAGAGTGTGCTTATAAATACAGTGACTTTTGTTTTTCCATTTTGGGTAAAGTGTGGTCGGCTGAGCATCTACACATCTTAGAAGCAGTAGATATTAAATTGCATCAATCATCTTTGTGCTGACAAAAGGAGAAATTCATTAGTTCTCTTTCTCTACTGGGTGATTTGTGAGTTTATATTTTCCTTTTTAAAACTCACTGGAACTGTTTTATTGCCATTTCCGTTTTTTTGTTCTTCCTTCCACTTTTTAATATTAAATAATTGTATTTTAATTGAAGTTCCTTGTCTCCTCCCAGTATGTCTATTTCTGGCAATTATTGTTATATTATTTGCTAATGATTCTTCTGATGAGGGGTTTGCAACCAAAAAAAGAAAAAAATAGTTCCCTTTTTAAGGGAAAATTATGTGGGTTTACCTGTTTAAAACTCTGTAAGTTTTATGGTATTAGACAGACACACACATATATATATATATATATATATATATATATATATATATATCGTGGACTCTCCTGTCATAGATGAGCACCTACCAGGGATCCTAAGCACAGCTAGACAACAGAAGGAAGGGAGAACTCCCCGCTGGACCACCTTCACCGCAACATCGCACCCTACAACGTGTGATGGTCAGGCCAACAGCCAGACAACCTGCATGTATGATTTGATTATAGTGGTGAAGATTTTCTTCAGAACCAACCACATATTTTGAAGAGCCAAATACAGAGACCTGGAGAACCATGTGCCACAAAGGTCTCTAAACAACCCTCCTTGGGATTTGAATTCAGAGTTGTTGTTCTTTTAGACCATTTGCCATCCAAGGCTATAGAACCCAGTCTGTCCAGCTATTTACCCATAAGTGGTGGAAGAAGAGGATTCATACCTTTCCCAAGGGTTTTAGCACATAAGTGAATGTAACAGATTTGACTGGTGTGTGTGTGTGTGTATATATATATATATATATATATATATATATATATATATATATATATATATAAACATAATACTGGCTAAATAACTTTGATTTGATAATTGATACAGACAAATTAGATATGCAATGATCACAAGGTTTTTCTACCATGCATGAAATTATTTCAGTGAAGCGTAAATGCGTTAATGCTTCTTCTGTCTTCTCCCACATTAGATTTGAGCACTTTGACGATGTTGACTATTTTTCTCCCCCTCTCTCTCTCACACACACATACTGATGTGTGTGTATCATCATCCTTATGTTTTTGCATTAATTCTTTCCCACTGAAAATTTTTTTCTGGAATTTTAACTACACAATATACAGATGAAGTTGATAGAAATCCCAGCATGCCTGTAGAATTTATCTATAGATTTGGGTAGGGGGATATTTTTGCAGTCATTCCTACAAGGGTTGGAATCAATGTTGTGAATGAACTGTTCAAAGTTCACATTACTGTTCTATCTGGGGTTTTTTTTGTTTTTTTTGTTTTTTTTTTGTGACATTTTAGTTATTATGAAGAACTAAATGTCAGTCTTGATAGCAGACATAGAAAGGAAACTACAGGGACTCCTACAGAAGGTAGTGAAGGAAAGCAAGAAGAAAGGACTAAACTTCAATTGCAAGAAGAAATAATGTACAGTTGTTAGTAAAAAGGAACAGACCAACATGCAAATTAAAAATTGGAGATATTAAAATCAAACAAGTACAAAAATTTAAATATCTGTATAACTTCCTTCCATTTCCTTGCTTCCTTGATAACTACACTCTTTAAAAAGTTAAATACAGTGTCATTCTATCTTCTTTAACCCTGTTCAGCTTTTATTCTTTCCTCGGTCCCATCTATACCCAGTCTTTTCTATCACCTTCACTCTTTATAACCCCTTGTGTGCCAGTGGCATTCCTGCCTTGCTTGGGGTGAAATGATTTAAAAGAAGAAGAAGAAAAAAAGTGTATGCATGTGTTGCACAATTGACATCATATGTAGAATGGTTTTGTTATATTTGGTATGACCAAAAAATGAATATATTAAATATATTAATCACATTTTAAAATGTCTCTTGGAGTGAAAGATATTTAATTTTGTTTTTTTTATAAAAATTGTTGTTAGTATTTTTAGTTTTCCTTTTTGTATTATTTGATAATGTTTGTCATATATAAATTAGTTGTATGTTGGTTGTTAGTGTTGTGATGATCAATATGTGCATGAATTAAACAAAGTTTCAATAATTGACAAGTTAACCTAGGAGAGTGTGTGGTGTTTTTATAAACAATGTCAAAATTTAATATTGTTTTTTGGTTATCTGTATTGTAGATACAATCTCCCAGAGGACACAAGAATTCATGAACATTATTTTTACCTAGGTCCTATTTTTTAGGTGTCAATTATTAGTAATAATTAGGTTAGATGTTTTAAGGCTTTTATGGTAAATGATGAATCTGAAGTATTTATTTATAATCATAAGTAATATGTAAATTATATTTTTAATAGCTTTTTCATCTTGTTTATAGTTTGGGTGCATTAGTTATGGTAGATGACAAATAACTTATTTGAAAAAATATTAAAAAAAATAAAGAAAAAGTTAAACACTGTTGGTTGAATTTAATTGACCATGATTTTTTTTTTTTCTCCAATCAGACAATTGAATGAAAGCTTCAATGTATTTATTTAATAATCCAATCCGTGTTATGGTTTACTTATATATATAATAACTGGCCACTCATATTCGAGGATACCTGTCTACTAGGACCAATCCCTATTACAGACACTTGCTCAGGCACATTTGTGTTTGTACTACCTATGGTTTTTTTTATACTGCAACTATGCTGAGCAGACCTTAGTTACAGTTTCTTCGATGTAAGTTGAGGACCCCCTGTAAACAATTTTGCAGGTAAATAATTTTTTTATAACAGTGAATTTTTTTCTGTTTTTTGTTTCATTTTATTTTTTATGTGAGAACTTATGAATTTTGCTTAATGCCAGCCCCCTCCCCCCACCCAGTGACTATTGCTTTATTATAAATATAAGCACAACAAAATTTTTGATGTAATTAAAAAATAATACAAAAACAAACTTAGGTTTTTGGCAAAGTTTTCAGGTTATCTTTAAACAAAAACATTTGCTTTACCTCATCTGTCAGGTGAAGAAAGAGTCCATTTTTAACATACTTAAAATGCAAATCAAAACCTCTTGCTAAAAACTTGAAAAATTTTGGAATTTTTAAAACATAATAAGATAAAGCATACTTCAGTGCTTCATTAGCAAACTCAAAATTTGGTGCCCACATCTCTAGCTGTCTTTGAATAACATCCAATGATAAATTAAATGAATTTTAGTAATGTCTGTCTACTATTCATTCCCAAGCACATCTAGCCAATCCCTATAATGGACAAATACTCTGTTGTTTATACTGCAATTATACTGAACAAACCTTTGTTACAGTTTCTGGGAGAAAGTGCATAATCTGGCATGATCAATTTTCTGATCAACTCCCAAACCATCTATAATGATAATTTGGGATTTATAAGCTAGCACAACCATTGATGGTTCCCATTGTCAGGTCTCTCTATTCTATTTCCCTTACAAGGCTTGAGTCTACTCATGGTATGGTTTTCAGGCACTTTCAAAAGGTGCCATGTGCTAGGTTTGCATCTCTTGACTAATAACATCAGAAAGTTACT
Source organism: Acanthosepion lycidas (assembly GCA_963932145.1). Classification (NCBI taxonomy): domain Eukaryota; kingdom Metazoa; phylum Mollusca; class Cephalopoda; order Sepiida; family Sepiidae; genus Acanthosepion; species Acanthosepion lycidas. Next base: position 24,508,622 of record OZ010599.1, read on the forward strand.
TCCCCTGACCAATTGATCATAGTGAGATTCAAAACCAGTTCTCATGGTCAGAAAATGTTCTAACTCCTTAGTGAATTTGAATAGAATCTTGGTAAAAAAAAAACCCAAAAAACTAATAGAATTATTTTTTAGTATTATTCAAAATATTTACAGGTTTAACAGGAATAATTTGATCTTCTCATCTTAATCTGTTTTTAATATTAAGTTGTTGATTCCAATCCTATTGAGAATGATTGCAAAATACTTTCCCATCCCCAATTTATAGGAAGGACAACACAAATGCACGCTGAGATTTCTTTCTAGCCAATAAAATAGTCCGGTTCTCAGTCTCATCTGACTCAGTCTCAATCTGAATGCTACATTCATTGATCCCAATCCGTTCTCATGTGTCAACACCAATTTTTGGTTTGTGAACTTTTTGCCTTATTACTGTCGTTTTGTCATGCATATATTGTCTGCTTGCTCAATATTATTTTTTTGCCTTCTTTTCTTGTCATTGTTTATTCAAACTTTGTCAATTTTGTCTGTTGGACACTTCTGTCATGGCCACTTGCTCTATAATGTTGAATATGTAAGAAATGTGATTGTTATCAATGCAGAAAATGAAAGAGGCAAAGCAGAGTTCAAATTCTGGCCTAGTCTGCTGCATTCCCTTTCACACTGATGCCTTTGGAGAAAGCATGAATCCATCTCTTCCCTCCCCAGTTATGATTAAACAGTATGGTTGACTGGGCTCTCTAGAAGAATGAAAACTTTGAATTCGAAACTGGAGGAAGCAAAAGTAAACCATTTCAAGAAGATAACAGATAATAAAAGAAAGGAATCTATGGAAGGTCATGATTACATACGGTCTTGAAGAGATATGGCATTTAAAAAGAAAAAAATGGTCATAATGAGTGTGTAATAGGTTTGGATAAGTTCTAAGCAAAGTCTGTTCTATGTCAGTTGCAGAAGAAAATGCAACTGGGTGGGGAAGATCAACTCAGATTTACAGATTGGCTGTGTACAAGTATATACTGTATTTATATTCATTTTGTAAACGTACAAAATTGTGGCACAAGGCCGAAAAAGGGGGAGGGATAAGACTGGTCTTCACTATCTTATACCTAGCTAATCTGATTCATGACCCATTCATACATTACAATTTATCCATTCACCATAAGAATTCGTCCATCACCAATCAATCCTCCATGCACCATAATACCACATCCACTCTAGGTAGACCTACAAAATGCACCCTGTGTCATAAAAATTTAATGATACTAAAAGATATATACAAAATTCTATGATTAAAAAATGAGAGGGGAGGGAGATGAACCCAATAACGAACTAAAATATTAACACAAATCAAATTAAACATAACTGTCAAGTATATACTGTATATGGGGGCATATACACCCCCTCAAAACAACCCTAAGCTCAGTTGTGAGATTATCTGATTGTTGAGTGTTGTCTTTGACTTTTCATACTAAATCTAATTCTATAATATTATTATAATATTTATTTTATTATGAGTCTTACAAACAACCAGGCTTACAGCCATATCATGTTGAATCATCTGAAGTGAAGCAACATCAAGACTGGTCAGTATCCAGCTGGGTGACCGCTTCAGAATACCAGATGCTGTAAGCTTGGATGTGCAAGTGGTGTAATGGATAATGGCTGGGAATTGGAAATCGAATACCTGAGTTCCAATGCAAGTTGGCTTTGTTGTATTCGCTTATGTGCAGATACCCTTGGGAAAAGTGATCCACCTCTTCACCTGTCTGTCATGGGTTAATTACTAAGATTTGTATCACTAAACAATTATCATCTCCAAAACATTTTTACAATCTAAAAAATATTTGCTGACTTTGAATAATTTGCAGAAGGTTGATAAGCTGTAAAAAAAAAACAAATCAGCAACAATCACCACCTCCACTACTGTTACTATTATATTACAGCCACAGCAACTATTGCTACTACCACCTTTTCTTCTACTACTACTACTACTACTACTGATGATGGACAAAAAGGTTCTCTCAGATGATTAAAAGATATTTTTTTTTACTGGTATTAAAATCAACAAGCCCTTTCTTCCCCCAGTTAATAATAGATTGCAGGGTTTTTTTTTGTATTTTTTTTTTTTTGATTAGCTACCAATTTGACCTTATCAAACTGATCAGACTTAACTTTAAAACAAGAGTAAATAGATATCCATTTGAGAACCGATGACATCAGGAAGGTTGTTGATGAAAGTCTTGCTCCTCTCTACCTGTCTTCCAAATTGTAAGAGCTTGTGTCAGCCATCTGAAATAGAAAATTATATTATGTAGGGGTGACAAGACTTCCAGACCACCCTGTACATCAAAACTTTATATTCACTCTTTAAAATCTATATGTAAATACAGCAAATACAAAAAGTATATTATTGGAGTAAGCAGATGTTAAAATTTCCATATTACATTTTGCATATGAGCGGGTATAGCAAATATAACTAAAAAAAAAAAAATTAATACTTATGTCAAATAAGAAATTTGGAAGCATGCTGAGAGAGCAGAATGGGTTCATTTCAACTATTCTTACACAACAGTTTGTAGCAGCTTTGATGAATGTTGGTTTTGCAAGCAGATGGAAATCACTATGGCAAGATTAGTGCTTAAAAATGGAATTTGATGATTTAACTTTTGTGCAGAGTAATTGGCTATTTTTACCAATTACATTAAACATGTAATTGGCAAAAATGACCAACAAATGGAATTAACAAAGTTTCCAATAAATAATAACAAAAAAAAAAAAAAAAAGAACAGGTCAGAATAACAAAATGGTGTTCACATACAAAAGGGATACAGTCAAGTGATTGTAGTATTCTGGCTTCAAGACAAAGAATGGTGGAAGAAACCAAGAAGTGGCCTATTCTATTGGCTAAGAAGACATCTCAGCATGTATCTGTATAATTTGTCTATAAATTTGGTGAGGGTTACTTTTTGCAGCATTTTGTAATCTTTTACCCAAAATTTAATTCGGCACTTGTTTTCTGAGTTATGCAAAAATAACATAGGAAAAAAATTGTTGTGGTCAAGAATTAATGCAAGTGTTACTGATGTTATAAAGCTAAGAACATCTATAGCCACTATACGAAAAATGTTTTCAAAAAATCTATTTGATGAGTAATGTATGGAGTGTCAGGACTTTGATTTCATTTACACAGCTGTTGTCAGTGAAGCCACTGAAACTGACATTTAAATATACAATAAATTAAATACAATGATATATAAAGCCTATTTGTATTCAAGTTCTTCAGTGAGTTCTGCCAAGTTTTGTATTTTAATTTGTGTAAAGCAGGCCTGCGGAATAGATCCAGGTTGACAGATTGAGGAATTCTGAATGATGACTGTTAAATAGAATAAAGAATTTTTTTGTTTGATATGTTTCAGAGGGACCACACTGATTCTATTGATTGTTAAAAAGAAGCAGGTAAACCTCTGATTGGCTAGTAACTTAGATTTTATTTATTAGAATTTTATTTATTTTATCAGATATGTATTGGTCCTCCAGTACAGAGATCAAATTTTGTTAGTTTGATTTCTGCATTTGAGGGGGTCTTCATATCCATTTGTTGCCTCTTCTATATGTCAGCATCCATTAGTTTTGGGAGATGGACAAGTCTACTAGGGTGGCGGCTATCTAATCTCTGTTGCAGATGCCTGATCAGGTAAATTTGTATTTCTTCAATACTCACAGACAATCAGTAGTTTATACTGCATTCATGCTGAACAGATCATAGTACTAGATTCTGCATAATCTGATGCGATCATTAGTTATCAAGGTTAGTACAATCAAATCCTTGGTCACATGTGACTTTATGTTAGCACAACCATTGACAACTGTGAATGTGAGTAGGTGTGTGGGAAGGTGATAGTAGCTCAGAATGAGAAATTGAAGAGTTTGAATTCTGTTTGGGTTTGTTATATTCACCATTGGGAAAGCTATAAATCCATCTCCTTCCTCTCTATGGGTTAAATAATAGACTTGCATATAGAAAAAAAATCATTGTTATTCTTAATGCAATATTCACTCCAACTTAAAAAAAAAAAAAAAATTAAAAAAATAATTAGAATGTGTTTTGGCTTTAAATAACCTGCAGTGGGTTGATAGGCCATAAAAAATAAAAACAAATCAATCAATCAGCTATTCGTAACTTCCAAACAGTTCTGCCTACCCAATTTCATACCCAATTAGGCCAACATGTGGTATGGTTTTCAAGCATTCTCCAATGGTTCCATAAACTGGGATTGTTATCAAGGTAAGATTCGAACCTGGACCTCATGGTCAGAATGCTAGCATTCTAAACACTCATCTGTGTATGTTTGTAATTCACTGCAGATGAAACCAAATAAGTGACTAATTTTCTTTTTAGATCAACTTTCTCACCAATGAATGGCTTCAACTATTTAGACAATTTTAATTGTCTTTTGTTGAATTTGGTTTCTGGTAATTTGAAATTTTAGTCTGTCTTTATAACTATTCTTGGGGCAGTGTGAAACTGATTGATAACACTTGTGCATTTTTTTAGAAACTTTTTAGCATAAAGATTCTATGTCAAAGAATGGTAAATAAAAGAATACCATTTCTTCCTTCCTCTTCATATATTCCTACTACTTATCAAAATAGGTCATCAGGTTCTTTGCTTTCTGTCGCTTGTAAAACAAGGTCATTTATACTATTTACTTTGTTGTAAGCACAATGATAAAAAAAACAATATAAGAAAAAAATGCTATTAACAGCAAAGTAAAAGATGTGGTAAGCTGTTTTAGGATAGCAATTATGATGAGTCATTTCTTTTTGAAAAGTAGCTAGTGGTTAATTGAGGCCATGAATGGCGTGTAAATTTTAACTACTCCAAAACAAAACTGCTATCATTTAATCACCTTTTCTGCCTTCTATCAATATGGCTAATGCTAACCTCCATGAATTCATGTTTTCAAGTAACATTAAGTGGAGTGATTATATTGAATCAATTGCTAGGTCTACTGCTAGGAAAGTTGGTTCACTGTATCATGCTAGAATATGTCTTGCCCATTTATAAATATACCATTTGTCCATGCATTGAAGATTTCTTCCATATCTGGTCTAGTCATCCTACTATATATCTCAAGATTCTTGACAAGAGTCAAAGAAGGGTCTGTAATGTAACCAATCCTAACCTGATATCTTGACTTCAGTCACTTTCTCAATGATATGAGGTGGCTGCCCCCCCCCCCCTGTCATTTCTACAGATATTTTCATGGCAACTGCTGTGATCAGCTTTTTGTCTCTGGTACCTTGACTACATGAATTTAAGTATCTGTTGTCGATTCCGGGATGAAATCCGGTCTCAAAATGAATGACAAACGCAGGAATGAAATATAGCAAATAAATGTATTGACGTAATAATACAATTGGTAATACGGTTAGTAGATCCAGAAACGCGGTTAGTAGCAATAATAATATATATACAGACTGGGAAATTCAGTTCGAAGTATGACTTCCTTCTGACTCTACGTGCTCGCTGTGACTCCTACAAAGCGGTTACCTCACTCTCTCACTGTATCACTCCCAGGTATTCACCGGCAGCAGTACAAGTACACACTGAGCGAGTCCACTTGTATAAAAAGGGGTGGATCCCTTAACAGTATGGTACTAGATTGGCGTCTAGGTCCTACCCTTTCACTGTTGAAATAGTTAAATGTAACCGCCACTTCTAATCCAGCAGTTTCTTTTCTCTCACTTCCTGATCGTGAATTTGTTTTGATGTGCTTCCACCTTGGTGCTTCACCTGCATGAATATAAGCATGCTACTAGATCAGTGTTTCTCAACCGGTGTTTCCCTAGAACCCTAGGTTTCCGCAAAAAGTCATTAGGGGTTCCATGAGAAACGGTGATAAATAGGCTAATGCAGTTTTGAGTAAGGCTTGTTTAATTTTATATTCGTAATTTTAATATACGTGTACGGCATATTGTTGGAAAATCCTTGGTTATTGTAATAAAATATAAAACGGATAAATATTAATAATGATGAATAATAATTTTTATGCAGAGGTTCCCAGATACATGAAAACTATTTTAAGCGTTCTACAAGAGTAAAAAGGTTGAGAAATGCTGCACTAGATTGTCAACTAGGTTGAGGTAACTATATGCTCTATTCTAATAGTTTCTTACACTTTTCACCTGTGGAAATCACAATTTCTTGCTTGCCTGCCACCAAAAATCTTCAAAAATTTCTCCATCTTCAGTCAAAAGGTCATGAAGAAAACTACCATCAGTACTGGAAAGAATGAAAGCAGTTAGTAGATTTGAGAAACCTATTTTCTTGAAAAATTGTTTTAAGAGAAAGATTTTATAAATTCCAATTGCTCAGTTAATGAATGTCAAATGTTTCCTTATGGGGAAATGGTTAATATTACCACTACCATAAGAATTTCTTATATATTTTTATTTTTCTATATTACTAAGATGAGGTATTGTAACTATTTACATTGTTTGAACTGTTGCCCTCATCTTTACTGCCACATAATGTTTCGACTGTTGTGGGCTCTGGCCTTCTTCAGGCGATATTTGTTGGAATTTTGAACTGAATCCTTTATTTAGTCCATGTGGGTAGATTGTTCTAATTCCATATACCATGCCTTTTGATATCTCAGTTTTCGTTAATTCACCTTGAAAACTCTCCAAGTTTTTGTTCTCTCTGCTGAGGTCAGGGATTGAACTCGTATCTCTTTGGATCAAATCAGTTTTATCCACTGGGCCATATCACCTGAAGAAGGCCAGGGTGATGAAATAATTTGTTTGAAATTGTAATACTTTTTAGACTATTTCCATTGTCCACTCTATTGTCCTCATCTTTACTGCAACATTCACAACGTTTTGGCCATTTTATTCTCCAGCCTTCTTCAGGTAATATTTGTTGGAATTTCAAAGTGAACCCTTTATTTAGTCCATGTGGGTAGATTGTTCTAATTCCATATACCATGCCTTTGGATACCTCAGTTTTAGTTAATTCCCCTTGATAACTGTCCAAGTTTTTGTTCTCTCTGCTGAGGCCAGGAATTGAACTCATACTTCTTTGGGTCAAGTCAAATCATCCAATGCTTTTATTCATGGTGGTGAATGTGACAGTAAAGATGAGGACAATAGTTCCAAATATGTAAATATTTTTTTTTTGGTCTTTTTCAAGTTAATTTAAGGAAAAGGAATTAGTGTATGACATTGGCTGCTCAGTCAATGAATGCCAAATGTTTCCTTGAATGGAAGCTGTTAGTATTGCCATTAAAAGTTTAAGAGTGTGTGTATTTAGAATTGCACTTAAAGAAAGCATTTTACTTGACTTGTTTATTTAGATTGCACTTATCTTATCATCTAATGATTTATCATTGTAATTATTTCAGTGTGTGGGTGAAATGTTTATAAAAAAGAAAAAGAAATGTTTACTAACTATGCTGGACTTGCCTTTGATTGAATAGCAAATATTCTCATTTCCAAACCACAGTCTATATTGAGAGCAAGCTATAAACATTTTTTATTTTTTCATTGACTTCTAAAAAGCCAATTATTCAAAATCATTTATCCACTAAAAATGTTTAATATGATAAAATCATGCCATTTCTGTACTGAAGATAAAAACAGGGCCAGTGCAATGGTCTTGTGCTCCCCACATCTATGTCATGGAGCCTCCCACACTCTACTACATCTCAATTTTCATAAGGTAGTATTCATATAAAATACAAATTTTATTGTAGCCTAATTATGTACAATAATGAATCAAATGCAACATTGGTGAACAATTCAATTAGAAAAATTAAAAATAAATACAATTACAATTAGCTTAATTTGTAATATATATAAATGTAGGTATAAAAAAGCAAATGTTGATGAGATAGTGAGGGTCACAAAGCAATGCCTGTGTTCCCCCAATTGGGCTCCCTCCCACCATCTGGGGGGTTAAGGGTTAGTATTGTGCTGGCCCTGGATAAAGATATGGCTTACTGCAAAAAAGTTCCTTTTCAAATTAGACTATGATTTTTTTTTTTTTTTTTTTTTTTTTTTTTACTTGACTCTTGTATACATTGACTCTTGACTTTACATATATTTGAATATTTAATATTTTAATTAATTATTTTAATTTCATATTATTTAATATTTTTCTCTGTTTTTCCTCTGTTAATCTTAGTTCTCTTCTCTTTATATTTACATTCAATATTTTTTTTTTTTAATCTTTTGTATCATTCTCTCATGTCTTATTAGCAGAGAATTGTTTCGAACAAATCCTGGTGTTCGTTGATTGTGATTGTGTTCTACTCTTGCAGCAAAACTCATTTGATTTCTACACGATTCATACCTTTAGCCTTCTCATAAAGATCATGTTGATATTTTGTGATATTTGGTATTGTTAATTCTATCATTGAATATCCAGAAGGCTTATAGATCTCTGCTGATTGGAGTGATTATTTAAACTTGGCTTTTATAATATCAAATCTAATTCTTCTTTGCTAATCATGTGTCTGTTTCTTTTTTTATCTAATTAACAAATTACCGTATATACTTGTGTCTAAGCCAACTTCATGTATAGTGCGACCACTGAATTATTTTTGTATCAATTTTAACCTCTCCAGAAAAAAATTACCTGTATATAGTGCAACTGGTTACTGAAAAAATATGATTTTTTTTAATCTCTTAAAAAAAAAAAAAATTATCTGTGAATAGTGTGACTGTTTTTCACATAAAACTGATCATAAAAAAACTTGCACTATACAATATTAATCATGATATTCAAATACACTTAGTACTTGCAAATGTTAATGGTAATCTTAACTGTTTCTTTATAAGGAAATATCTGGCATTCATTATCTACTAACTGCTATTGCTCTTTCCAGTATTGATGAGAGTTTTCTTCCAAACATTTTATATGGAATGTCAACATACATTATACAGAGATGATTTTTTTTGAAATGGTTAAAGATCATACATTTTCAGCACTATATACAGGTAAATTTTTTCTGGAGAGATTAAAATTCATGTGAAAGTAATTCAGGGATCACACTATAGTTGAAATTGGCTTATACATGAGTATATATGATAATTTGTAAATTCGATAAAAAAAAAGAAACGGATACATGATCAACATTTTGATTATATCATTATTCTTTCTTTAAGTTACACATGATATCTATTTTAATTGTTGTTGCAAGTCCTCAAGTAATGTTTTTTTTTTATTTGGTACAATTCTTTGTTTGTGATTCTGTAGTGCCAGTCTATAATGTTTAGAGAATGAACAAAAAAAAAAAAAAAAAAAAAATGCTAGAAATTCCCAGGAATGTCATTGTCTAAGATTATCCATTCTCTCATATATTTGACACTCTTGCCCAGTATCTTCTCATTTTCTTCTTTTATCAATTTCAATCTTCATTACCCAGCCATGTATTTATAGAAACATCATACTAATCTGGTGGGCAACAAGATTCAGTGGTAAATCTTAACATTGTCAATTTGTTAAATAGGATACTTGTTGATAACGTTGGCCTAAGATGATGATCCCTGCATGTGGTACTGTTGGAAAGTTCCTGAAAACCATCCCATGAGTTGATCCAAGCATTTTGGAATGAAGTTGAGTTGATGAAACTGTTCTGCTAGCATAAAGTAACAAGTGTGTGACTTTGTTTGACTGAAGGTTTTGAACATGTTGGCCTTGTTCAAACTGTTTTTCATGCTGTATAATGCACTCTCTCCCGGAAACTGTAACTTAGGTCTGTTGCAGCATAGTTGCAGTATTCAGCTACAGGTTGGCTCTGTGAGTGTTGAACAAGCATAAATGTGCTTTAGCAAATGAGCATTTGTCTGATACAAGCAACCAAGAATGAGAAATTCAGTAATATGTTTACTGCATTCTCTCTTTAATTGTCTAAAAAATTTTCATGCATTATAATCTTTGCCTTCTTGTCTTGACCAGCATTACTGTCTTTGACTTAACACCTCCTGATATTCAGCCAGCCAACGTCTCTGTTCCTCTTTCATTGCTATACTTTCCTCTCTCTTTCTCTCTCTCTGTATGTATATATATATATAGGCAGCATATCTTAATTCAAGTATGTTTTATTAAGTAATATAGACATATTATGTCTATTTATTTTTACAATAATACATTTTAGTTCTCTAATTATCTTCTTGATGTTAAGTTGAAATTCATCAAGCAAGGTACCATAGTCCTTGTTAACTCAAGTACTTTCGATCTCTTGAGGATATTCAACATATTATCTAAGATTTTGCTATTTTCTACAGGTATCTGATATCTTTTTTTACTGTCAGTGGATGCTCATAATGTCTGTATTTGAAATGAGAGAGTGAGCTCATGCATGTCCTCTTTGTGGTGGTGGCCATCTCAGGGATATAATATTCAAATCTTAGATAATATGTTGAACTATTATATATCAGTTATGTAATAAATATATTTAGTACTCTGCCATTTTTATAATCCAAGATGCTCGCATATATATATATATATATATATATATGCACACACACACACACACACACACACACACACACACACACACACTAACTTTGCTTTTCCTTTTCAAATAATTTAAATAAATTTAGTCAATTTAGATTTCCAAAAAGGGTACACTATACACTTTAGTGAATATGCCATGTCTCTGAGAATAATTTATCAGAGCAAATTTACGATGAGGGATACATACATTTAAAATTTCTCACAAATTTTGCTGTCTGTCCACAGGATCAAACAATTTTTTACCCATCAGTCATTTGGCAATATCCGCCTTCATTTATATCAGTGTTAAAAATAGCCTACCAAGTTTGTAACTCTATACTATAGTATGACACCACACAATGTAATCTTTTCATTTGCATATTTTAGGAACCTACAAAGAGCATTAACCAATATATTATTGCATATTTATTTTTACTTTTCATCTGTTTTTGTTTCTTGTTTTCCTCAAACTTTCTTAATTTTCACCTTTTCATTCCCCACTTTACCACCTCCACCCCTCTCTCAATCTGTGGGCCCATTGCTGTGTTCTTGCTGTGCAATTTGTGGTGTCACTGTGCAAAGTGTAGGGTCATTCAGTGGCGTCACCGTGCAATGTACATAGCCGTTTCAGTGGTGTCACTGTGTAATTTGCGTGGCGGTTGCTGTGGCATCATTGTTCAGTCAGTGTGTCCATTGCGTGTTTTGAGAAGCTAGCATCAAATGTGTGTTTGGGATTCAATTCCTTTGACATATTTTTTGTTTTGAAATCTTATGTTGTATTTTATATTAGAATAAAAATTATTTCAAAATTTTTAAAAACAGAATTAACCCTTTCCATTTGACTTTTATTCAATTTTTTTTTTTTTTTAAACAAACTAAATTGTTTCAGTATAGGACAAAAAATATACTTTATATTTTTAATCAATTACTGTTTTGTAAAACATGTAAGTAAAAAATGTCAACATTTTATTTTTAAAACTAGCAGCCATACCCAGATGGTTGATCAGAAAAAGCGTTCAATTAGAATGGAGCAAAAACAGCATCATGTTTAGATGTCACAGAGTCTATCTTCTTCAATTACTTTAAAGTACTTTCATTAAAAAAAACATTTTGAATTAAGGCAGTTACTGATATAATAGAAATAGTCTGTATTTATTCAAACAAAGTTAGCTAAGGACATCAAGGAGTAAAACGGGCAACATGAAGACCCACTTCAGACCACAATTATTTTGGAGTTTTTGAAATTCAATTTGCCAGTGTTCTACCAGGGATGTAGAAGAGGATAAATTTATAAAGCATTTGTTAAGTTTGATGAAAATTGGTTGAAAGATCAACAAAAATAAGAAAGAAACCTGTAAAAATCACCATTTTTTGCTATTTACGTGGGTTTTCACTATATGGTTGGACTCAATTATCAAGTTAAATAACTGTTAGACAATCAACTATATTGAGTGAAGTTTGTATTAGATTGCTTGAAAATTGAGGGAGTCTTTAATTTGTGTTGAAATTGATTTCTGTTTCGTTTAGACATAAAAATGAGGTATCAGTGAGCTTATCATGATGTAAGTAACCTATATACCAAGTTTGAATGAAAACAGAAGGAGAAAGTAAAATTTATTGATTTTTTTTAAAAATTATTGATTTTTTTTATGCTAAGAATCTATCTCTTACATTGTACAATGTATGTGCCAAGTTTGGTCAAAATTGGTTTGATGAATCTCGAGTGAAAAGGTATCACATGGACATTCTCTGTTTTTATATATATATATATATATATATATATATATATATATATATATATATGCATTTAAAAATGAATTTTTGTTGTACTCTTGCAAGCCGCATAAAATTATCAGTTTTCTCACTTCTGGTTTAAACAGTGTTTCTTTCCTCACCTGGAAAGAAATCATGTATGTGCCTTATTGCCAAGATGCATCCTTGATTAATGATCATTAGGAGGTTCTTATATATGTGTATAGGTCTAAATAAATGGTACAGGATCTTTTAAGCGAATTAAGAATGTCTTCCACAGCCAATCTTTAGTTTTTGAGAAGGTTTCAGGCTCACAGACAACTTACCTTTATATTATGGTTAAATACAGTTAAAATTTTATGACCCCTTTTGGATATTTATTGATATAAACTAAAATTCTTAGAGGAATATAGATTAAAGGTTAACATATTCTGGTATGACAATAAATTGCATCTGGCAGCAAGGCCTTGGATTGGGAAGTTTTGAGGAACGTGGAACCACCTGTTAATTGCTATTGTTCCCAGGTCCACCCTGATCTGGAGTGGTAGCACCTGTTAGGAGCTGAGCTATGGGCAAATTGTGAATCCCCAAAACACTATGCAAGTATAAAATACATTTTTATAGTAAAAAATTCTAGCAAGAGATTTTAATAGTTAAAAAAGAGGAACTCCAGAAATAGATTTCAGTAGAAAAAAAATTCTAGCAAGAGATTTTAATAGTTAAAAAAAGGAACTCCAGAAAGAGATTTCAGTAGAAAAAAAATTCTAGCAAGAGATTTTAATAGTTAAAAAAAAGAAAATTCCAGAGCTCCCAAGAAAATTAAATTTCAGCATTAAATGACTCATAAGGAGTTGATATGCTGCTAAACATACTAAACCAAACCAAAAGTTAAGAGTTGCTTAATTAGGAGGGTCTTATTTATGTGTACTTGAGTGCTAAGAAATTTAAGAGGGTTAGTCATAGAAATGAAGCCCTGTAAAGATCTTTGCCTAAAAATATATTTCTGTTGACAAATTTTGCTTCATGGTTGTTAAATGGTTAATGAGAAAAGTAATTTACTGTTTTTTTTTGTTTTTTTTTTTTGAATAATTTCATACCAATCAAGGTGATAATGTGACTAAGGCACAAAGGGTTACTAAGAATGAAAGAAACTGTGAAAACATTATTGAAAACAATAAAAAGAACAGAATTCAAAGAGACAGAAAATGACAATTCACATTTAAACTTTTAAAGATTGTAAATGACAGAAAAGCAAGAAGCTAAAAGAGAGTTTCATAAGTGAGGAGTGTGAAATTATTAGAACAGAACCTATGGTTATATCTTGCAATCTCAATAGTAATGGTAGATTTATAAATGTGCAAGAAGACTTCTGACAAGAAGAATTGTCTGGCACGATATGGTGAACCAACTTTCCTAGGAGTAAATTTCAGTATAATCACTCTACCTCATGAGTGGAAAACATTGATGGCAGACAGGAAACCTTTTCTGTTTGCCGTCAGCATGGCTGATACTATACTTCAAAAGAGCGACATGATACTCCTTCTTGGGCTCACGTTTTTCACTGACATGAAGTGGAGTGACTAATATTGAATCAATTGCAAGGTCTACTACTAGGAAATTTGGTTCAGTGTGTTGTCAGAAAATTCTTCTTGTCAGGATCCATCTTGTATATTTATAAAACTATTATTCATCCATGCATTAAATGCTGCTGCCATATCTGGTCTTGTGCTCCTATTATATATACCTTGAGAGATTCTTGACAAATTCAAAGAAAAGTCTGTAATGTAATCAATCCTGATCGGGTATCTTGACTTCAGTCACTTTCTCACTGACATAACATGGCTTCCCTTCGTCTTTTTCTACAAATATTTTCATGGCAATTGTTCTGATGAGCTTCTCACCTGTGGAACTCCTTTCCAATTTCTTGCTTCCTTGCCGGCCACAACTTCAAAAATTTATCCTGTTTTTCGGAATCCTGTTCCTTTATTGTCCTTTTCCTCATTTCCCTTCACTTTTCACTAAAGTATTTTCATACTCTTTCAATGCCTGTAACCTCCTGCATCTTAGTGGCATTATCACCATTTTAAAAAAAAAAAAAAAAATTTAGTAGTAAAATGATGAAATCTAACTGCCAAAATCTAATACTACACTTCAATGTCCTTAGCAAAATGTTTATGTAGGAAAGCAAAAAAAAAACAAAACAATTTGGTTATCAAAATTGAGAGGTTAATATTTGTCAGTAGATTTAATTTAATCAGATTCACTTTTTTTAAACAAATTTCAAGAATTATAACAACTTGTTTACAAACATCACAAATTTATTATTGACATAGAAAAAAACTCATCCAGGCATGAATAAAATTACCACTTTCTTTCTCTCTCCACTTTTACACAGTCTCAATTTAAATAACTTCCTAATGCAGCTGGTCAGTAAAATTTTCAAGTAAGTTTAAACATTTTTTAATATATAAGGAATAATACCATTAATACTACAATTAGCATTACCTGATAGTTAATATTGAAAAGAAGAAATGATTGTAACTATTATCATAAATGTATTGTGTAGTTCTAAACAAATGCATCTATTATATAAGATGAATTATCATCAAGTAATTCTTTCACTTGCCTACATTTTGCCACACAATTTACATGTTTCTATCTCTCTATTGTCCCACTTGGTAGATTTTACTTTTGAATATGTGTCTCTATAATATTCAAAACCAATGGTTTTTGCCTGTCAGTAATTTGAATTTGATTTTGTGCACTCTAAAATAATGTACATCATTAACTTAGTCTAACTTAGTAAAATTGACCGAAAAAAAAAAAAAATAATAATTTTTAAAAAGACTACTTTTAAAGTTATTTATTGAAAGTTTTGCTTTTACATTTTGTTGATTATATCAGTGCAGGAATACGAAGGGTGTGAAAAATAAATTTATTCCAGGACTCTTGGCATTTGATCATTTGTATATTTTATCTGCATTTATATAGTTTTCCGTAAATTGTATTGCAATTTTTATTATAAGATTTAGCCTTGTGTTAATGTATAAAGTCTAAGCTTAAAGTACCAGTTGATGACTAATTTAACTGAAGAATAACCTTATATTTGAATCATTAATAGAAGGCAACTGTAAATCAGTGCCATAAAATTGAAATATTGTACAAGGTGGTCCAAAAATCTCGTCACTCATTACCAAAATTATATGTATGGAGTGACAAGACTTTCGGACCATTCTGTACTATTTGACTTGGGGATTATGGAGATAATCAGGAGCAGGGACTTCTTTCATTTCTTTTTCTTTTTCTTTCTTTAAATCAATTCATGACAAGCAAGGCAATAATGCCACTAAGACGCAATGGGCTAGTAGAAGTAAAAGAAAAAGGAATAGACTTTAGAAACAACCAGAAATCAAATCCTGAACAGTAAACAAGGGACAAACCTCTACACCTTTTCAAAAAATCAGAGAACAGTATGAACCTGGATGATAGGCTACTTATCTATCATATATGCTCCAGTATAGTGCAAGTTTTATGAACATTTTTTTTTTAAACGTAAAATATGGGGGGGGGGGTCGCACTGTTCACAGATAATTTTTTGAAGATAAAAATCATACATTTTTGGTAATGGGTAAATTTTTCCCAGAGGAGTTAAAATTTGTGCAAAAAAATTCAGGGGTTGCACTATACATGAAATCAGCTTATATTTGAGTATATGCAATGATCCTATTGAGGAGTTTATGCAGAGAAATTAGCAATATCAAGTTGAACTAGTCCTTAGATGGAACCAGAAATCCAATCCCAAAATTAAACAAGTGATAAACCTCTATACTGTTCAAAAGACTGGGGAAGTGTAAGAAGATAATATTGAGAAAATAATAGTTTACAGCTTATAAAATTGTGACATTGAGCACTTTGACGTGGTGTAATGGATAGCAAGCTTGTCTTGCTAGATCAATTATAGCTGAGTAGCGAGTTCGATCCTCACTGGATGCCTCCATTCTTTCAGTCTTGTGCCATATCTAAGCTACGCTTAGTAAATCACTAGAAACATATGATATTTTAGCTGTTGAAAGATGTTACTTGTAACTCATTGAATTTTTTTTTTTAATTTCATGAGATGCAAAATGATTTGGTATCAAGAATCAATAAGACATACATTGAGAATCTTGGCAATCATTTTTAGTATTTATAATATACAGGGTGGTCCGAAAGTCTTGTTACCCCTTACCTCTCTTCCAAACTGTGGAAACTTGTATCAGTCATTTGAAATTATATTATGTAGGGGTGACACGATTTTCGGACCACCCTGTAGATAAAGAAATGGTAATCGGAGTAAATTTATTTATTTATTTTTATTTTTTATTTTTTTTGCGGGGGCGGGGGGTCCTATGTTGCTGATTTAACTGAAAATTGTTTTTATTTTTTACCAATTGAAGTGGATGAATTGAGCGAAGGGCATCCGTTAATTCTAATTTTGATTTCTATGAAAATGTTATGCATGACTAAATGACAGAACTGAATTAGATAAAATTTTGCAGTACATATCATGGGACTGCAAACATCAGAGGTTCCAGACAAGCCAGGATTTTTTTCCATTTTGTTGATCTGACAAGGGTTCAGTTTGCCATGAGAGAAATTTTGTAAATTGAAATTCTACTTTACAGTTGTCTAACTTGCCTCTCCACATTAAAAACTAATTTCTATCAAAAAAAAAAAAAAAAAATTCCAGAAACAAAGATCAGATTCAGTCAAAGCTGATCAAACTACAAAAAAAAAAAAAAAATTCATAAAATGTATTCTAGTTTCAGGCAGAGATGGCATTGAGTTAGGTAATGGTTAACAAGGTTTATTTGTTTGAACATTACTAATGAGTAGCAAGTTTGGTACACATTGTGTGCTTCCATATAAAGTTAGTAAATCTTACAACAATGGTTAAGATGTAAAATTAACCAAACTAATCTCACCTAACCATTTAAATTTCAGACTTTTGTAACATTCTTGATAATGTAAATAATATTACTTCTGCTGAGAAATAAAAAATTATAGACAAGTTGCTTAAATATTCACCTGCTTTGATGGCCTGTTGGAAGTGAAAGTTCAAGGAATTTTAGACTTACCGTTGTTGAAACTTTATCCACATCAACATATTTCATAAACTGGTGATCCTTGTCATATCGAGTTGAATGTATTTTACCATGTTACATGTCTGGCCAGAAGAATTTACCATAATGAGTTAAAAACACTAAGTCAACTGCACATTTACTTAAAGATAATCATCATTAACAGACACATTTTTTTTCTTTAATGCTTTTCTTCTGTATTCTGGAAATAATTCAACCCTTCATTTGAATTTTATGAATGAACTCACTATTGGTCATTGTTGCAAGTTTTTTTGGTTTTTTTGTCAGATGATATTAGATGGCTTAAATATATGGGTTCATATTCCTTGAAGTCTCTTTTCATACTCAAAGTTCAGAGACTGATATTTGGGGTTGTCATAATTAACCTTTGTTTGCCATTCATCTGTTGAATGCTTTTAATAATGTTGCTGTGTTCTTTCTCACTTTATTTTTTTCTTCTAAACATCGAAATCGGCTTTGAGAAGTTGCGATTTTTAGTGACATAAAATAAAAAACATTTCAGTTTTTTGTGAAGAGGAAGTTCCTTATCTGCAGAAATATTTTCACTGTATCCATGATCACCATCACTTCTTGAGTAGGCAATCAAAAAGAACTACTGATGCTCTCTGCTACTGGTTACAAATAGTTACTCTTTTAGAAAACTTTAAGGAAGATACTGCAATGGTTTTAAAAAAGAAAAAAGAAGTACTTGTGTGTGCATGTGTGAATGTGCATATGTTTTGATTCAAGTTTATGTATACTTTGAAGAAACAAATTGTAGAAAACTAACTTAGTAATCATGATCTTCACCTGGAAATGAGTTTGAATTAATAAAAAAAAAGAAAAAAGCAAAGCTTGTTTCCTCATCCTATAATTAAAAAAAAAAAAAAAAATGTCATTCTTCACCCACAATGCCTAGCATTTGAAAATTACCCCTCTCACTCTCTTTGTCACTCTCTCACTCTTTGTCACTTTGTCTTTGTCTCTCTCTCTCTCTCTGTCTTTGTCTCTCTCTCTCTCTCTCTGTCTTTGTCTCTCTCTCTCTCTCTCTGTCTTTGTCTCTCTCTCTCTCTCTCTGTCTTTGTCTCTCTCTCTCTGTCTCTCTCTCTCTGTCTTTGTCTCTCTCTCTCTCTCTTTGTCTCTCTCTCTCTCTGTCTTTGTCTCTCTCTCTCTCTGTCTTTGTCTCTCTCTCTCTCTGTCTTTGTCTCTGTCTCTCTCTCTCTCTCTGTCTCTCTCTCTCTCTCTGTCTCTCTTTGTCTCTCTCTGTCTCTCTTTGTCTCTCTCTGTCTCTCTTTGTCTCTCTCTGTCTCTCTTTGTCTCTCTCTGTCTCTCTTTGTCTCTCTCTCTGTCTCTGTCTCTCTCTCTCTCACACACAAAAGGAGGAAAAGCAAACTTGAATTCCTTTCCTCTGCTGCATTTGTTTGTGTCCTCCTTTAGAGGTTTTGGGAGCTAATGATGAATCAGCCTTGATGATGCTTTTTTTTTTTTTTTTTTTTTTTTTTTTTTTGAGTTGGCCAAATATTCCTGCTAAAAAGCTGATATAACCAGAAGAGGATGTTAGGCAAATAGAATTGTTTCTATTCTTGGTCAACCTCTCTGTGAGTGATGCTTAAGAGAAGGAAGAATATAGATTCTTTTTTGATGAGCAAAAAAAAAAAAAAATGGATAAGCTTGACTGTTAGAAAGAAGCAATGTGATGGACAGCAGACACACAATAAACACATTGGTAAAAAAAATGCTTTCCTCTTGTCTTTATTCATATTATCTTTTTACAGATATATTTTATATCTGAATTTTTACACATACATACATTTTTATTTATTTCCATTTTACAAATGCCACCCTATTTATAAAAGATCATAAATCTTTATGCAGGAAATACTTTGAGGGAGTACTCAAATATTTTACCATCTATGAACACATCAAACATTTTATTATATCACCAACTTCTATAAAATCTATACTTAAAGAATTTAGAATATGTCTATCTACTACCATAACTGGTATAAGAAATTATTTCTCTCTCACACAAAGTGTCCCCAAATCAACATGTAGACAACCACTAAACATGGATAAAAAGGCCTACTAGACACACACACACACACGGATATACATTATCATCTCAATAAACAAACCACAATTATGATGCACATACACACATGAATTATATGCTGCTTGACAAGACACGAGGCACATGCGGTTTACTTAACCAATGAAAGATAAATAACATAAAAATTAAAAGTAGAATTTTTTTTTTCTCCTCCATATTTTATTTTCTGAGGAAGTTTTAAAAGCGAAATACGTTAGATATATAAAGATTTCCTATTTATTCCTTATCCTGTCACACACACACAGGGCTTCAATCACTTTACTGAGAAGATAAATTTGTTTTTAGGCCTTATTTCTCTTTCTTTTTTCAGTATCATCAGTTTTATACCAGACTGTAACTGTATAAGAGTTTTAGGTTCACAGACACACACACACATATATATATATATATATATATATATATATATATATATATATATATATAATGAGAGAGAGATTAGGTATTGAGCACTTTCTAAAATCTACTGGATTTGGGCGATTTGAGTGGTAGACTTTATCCTGTAGTTTGAATGAATTTTTGTGTGTGCTTCAGCTTAACATGATTTTTTTTTTTTTTTTTTTTATTAATGCTTGTACTTCTCTGCATGAGTAAATATCACAAAAAAATTTTATCCTAGTTTTACAGACTTAGAAAAATCTGACAACTTAAATAATCAGTTGATCACAGTCAGGTATATATCGTGAATAGTCAACCAAGTGAATAAATATCTTATGTAAATTTACTCACTTAAAACTGGTACCTATAAAGAAATTCATTTTAAACAATTTGAATTTTTGTAGGCGGATAAGAAGAATGTTATTTTTTGTGCATCCCATAATATTTTGGCTTTATCATTAATACTTGAACATACTTTCAAAAATAAATAAAAAAGGGTATGGCACCTGCTAATCTTCCCCTTCCCTATTTGCAACATATGAATTGTCATTTTAGGAAACTGTTGTAATGTCCGGCAAGAGTTTGTTGAGGGTTGGTGGGGGGGGGACGCCTAACTGATTGCTCTCTCAACCGCTGATGCAACAAGTTTTATAATCAAAATTTTGAATGTTCTAAAAATGAGTAAAAAAAATTCGATTAAATATCCCCAAAATTACTTTGATCCTTCCTCTTAATAATAGCAAAGATTTTGAGGATAAAAATTCTAGGTTGGTGCAAACATAATGTCGTTTTCTCACATAGTAACATATTTGAGAAAACAACATTATTTTTGCACCAACCTAATACATTTTCATCACAGTATGCTTATTTTTTTTTTTTTTTTTTTTTTTTTAAGTGATTTCGTAGAGATACCTTTTATCTTATTAATATTTATATTTGTGTATGATTAGAACTAAAAAAAAAAAAAATGATTTCTATTCTTGTTGCATCATGTTGTGAAAGGCATGAATCCTAAGCCTACCTGTACTCATTTTTTACTATCAGCAGTTTTAATGTTATAACACTAGTATGCAGTAAAGTGGGGGAGCAACACTATGCATGATTTCTTTGTTGTAATCCAAGCATAACTTTCTTAGAGTCTGATGATTGTTTTCTCAAATGAGTAATAGCTAACAATTTGATATAATGTTTGTGTGGGTATAAATATTCTTATATATGTGTGTGTGTGTGTGTGTGTGTGTTCTCTTTGTCATTTAGACTGTTTATAAATGTGCGTGTATATATATATATATATATATATATATATATATATATTTATTGTAAGTGATAATCTTTAAACATGTCCTTTTGACATAAACACTGTTCTGTTTGGATTGCATTGCTCTTGTCATATCCATTTCTAAACACTATTTGGTTGGTGAGCTCGTTTAACAAGATGGCTAGGTGCCAAATATATTCTACAAAACAATGCATGTGTAAGTCAACAGGCTAATATCTATTGACCTTCATGTAATGGTGTCAGGCATTTATTGAGGAGTAGGGAAGAATGATGTTGGTAAGGCTGGCCTGTTGCTCTTCCCCCTCTCTCAAATCAAGGATGGATTAGTCAGTAAGTGAAATCCTTTACTTCAATGAAAACACAAAGCCATTCATATTTTTTTTTTATTAACAAATTGGCAAAAGGTTAAAAAAAAATAAGTTATTTATACTTTCTGCTAAATTCTCTCCTGACCTCATGACAAAATGGCAATAAACTGAAATTCATCTTTGGTATACAGTTTAGTCCATATGTCCTACAGGATACATAGTCACACCTGCTTCACACTCTTTTGAACAGGAGTAGAGGTTTATCCTTTGTTTCCAGCTTAGGATTGGGTTTCTGGTTCCTTCTAAAGTCTTCTCATTCTCTTTCACTCCCAGTAGCCCCTTGTGTCTTAGTGGCATTATTGCTTTGTTTGAAAGGAAATGATTTTTTTTTTAATTTTGTTATCTGGCAGTTGGGAGTTCCATTCTTAGGATTTGCAAAAAGTCATGCTTACTCTGGTTAGTAAATTGAAGAGACAAGCAACATGTCAAAGACAAATTAAGTAGATTAATAAACTGATATGAAATATCGTCTGGTGTTCATGGATTACATAAAGGATTTAGTTTGGAATTTCTGGTAGGTTACCAATTTTGACAGACATCTGAAGAAGGCTGGAAGATTGAATGGCTGAAACATTGTGATAAAAACCAAGATGAAGACACTAATCTTTGTTAATAATAATAATTTTTCATCTAAAACCTTTAGACATAAAGAAATTTGTTTACACTTTAGCAGAAGAGAAACTTAATTGGAAGCTGAAGATATTAATGAGCATTGATAACCTCCTGAAGTATTTTACAGAATGATCTTTCTTTTTATATGCCATGTCCTTTCAGGAGGTGGGCGATCATAGCTCTCCATCTCCCTTTATCCCTTGGAGCTCTCAACAATTTCCTCCCCTCTGCCTTCTCCCCCAGACCAAGTTCTATCATCCACTTGCTTAAGTCCGCCAGGTATGTCACGCATTGTTTTCCCTTGTCTTTCTCTTTCCCTCCATTCGACCCGTGAGTATCAGATTCTCCAGGCCCTCCTTCCTCATTATGTCCCAGAAACTTCAGCTACCTCTTATACTTGATATCAAGAAGAGGCAGCTGAAGTTTCTGGAACACAGAATGATAGATTCACAAAGGAGATTACTTAGTAAAGTATGTCATAAATTACACAAAAGTACACAATGATAAAAAGCAAATTCTGTTGGTAGGTCATTGCAGAGGACCAAAGAAAGGAAAAAAAAAAAAACACAAATTTCTCCCAAGAAGATGTTTTGAATTTACCTGATATTCTTTTTAGGATTTATTTATTAGTGATGATATTTAATAAAAATGGAAACTTATTTATTGCAAATTAGTGGATAAGGAATGAAATGAGTCATTAAGATTTCTATCAACAATGTGTTCATTGTACTTAGGATTTGATTTTTGATAAAAAAAATCTAACCTGATTATATTTAAATATTGCTCACATTTTATTAAATTATTAGATATGTTTATACACAGAATATGCAAGTCTATATTTTCCATGTAATTTTCTATCTATAAAAAAGTACAAAGTGAGTGCTGGTGCTAATAATAAAACGGTGCTCAATGTAAAATAACAGAGGCAAAATATATACTAAGAATAAATATACATTTGATCCTCACCGCTCAATGCAACTCAGTTTCATGCATGTAACAATCATCAGGCTCAAATTAAGAATGAACAAACACACACACACATATATATATATATATATATATATATATATATCACTTGGTAATTAGGGATAATTCCAAAGAAGATATAGATCCAAAAAGAGCTCAATGTAACAACAGCGCAAATATAAGAATGAAATCCAGTTAGGTGATGATTTATTTCTTGGGATCAGGTGCCCATCTCTTCAGACCAAGAATTTTACAAAAAATAAATGAAGTTTAAATTTATCCAGTCACAATGGGGAGAGATATGAGAAAATGAAAAAGTGGGTGCTTCATCCCAAGAAATAAATTGTCGCCTAAATGGATTTCTAAGGACTTTGATTTCATTATTACACACACACACACACATATATATATATATATATAATTGGCCAAACCAGAGGACCGATATGTTAAGAAAGTGCTCAATACACAATTGTGTTAATGGTGAATTTTTTTCAATCTTTTTATATATATATATATATATATATATATATATATATACACATACATACATACACACACGCATTATCAATTTTTCTACTTTAATTTTACAAATTTCCCAATTTGTGCTATTAGCAAATTTACCAAAGTTAATACATATTTTTATTTTCTTCCCAAGTACTTTCCAATGTTGCTACATTCATTCTTAAGGCTTGTGCTGTCTATATTTATGCAACTGTTCTCAATTTTGATTGGAACAATTTCAAGTCTCTCAAGGTGATGTCATATAAATGGTCAAACTGAAATTATTATTGTTATAATAGTAATAACAACAACAACAACAACATACTTCAATATATGTCCCCACCCTCGAGAAAGATACTTTATTCAGTGTTGGCTGCTTCTTATTTCACTGAATATTTCTGAGAGAATTATTGCTGTCAAAATACATTATTTATATACACATACACACACACCTATGATCCTTATATTATATAAAAACTGAAGGCATAATCTTTGTATATGTTTTTGTGTTTATTTAGTTGAGATATATGAACTCTAAAAAAAGGATCCTATACATAACAATTTACCAACTACATTAGTCATACAGAGAAATAAATTCAACCACAACTTCAATTTAAAGAATTCCATACTTAGAAGATTCTTGAGTGCCACTATCGAATCTTACCAAAATAGAAATCTGCACCCTGGATTTTTTCAAATATCTCTCTTCCTAAAAGAAATACTCCCTTCCCAAGCCAACATACATGACTATAAAAATTTTAAATTTAAAGAAAACAGTTAAATTCAAAACCTCTCTTATTTAAAGTATAAGTACTAAAAACTAAAACAATATAAATAATAATTACATTACATAAAAAAAAAATTCAACATTTACTCACTTTTGTTTATTAGACATTAAATTACATCATTTAGCAGGTAGAAAATTTTTCTTTTTTTGTGATTATTGAGCAATATTGCAATATTTTTTTTCTAATCATTTTACTCCAAGCAACATGATAAAGTTGCTAAGATGCAATAAACTGAGAAAAGGTTGAGGAGGAAGAACAATAAAAGAACATGATTCAAATGACAACTAACATTGTATTTAAATTTTTGAAGATCATATTTGACAGGAAAGCAAGAAGCTGGAAGAGAGTTCCACAAGCGAGAAGTGCAAGATACTACTAGAATAGAACTTATGGTTATATCTAGAAATTTCAACAGTAAAATGATGAGATCTAACTGCCAATCTTGTACTGTGCTTAAATTTGTGAAGTTAAGTTACCAAAGAGGGAAGGCTCATCACAAAGAATTGTCATGAAAATATTTATTAAAAAAACAAAAATGTACAGGAAACTATGTTCTGGTGGTTGGCAAGTGATTGAAGCCAAGATTCCAGGTTACGGTTGATAACATTGCATATTTTTTTGGGGGGATTTTATCAAGAATCATTATTTTCAAATAGTGCATATGTGAAGGACCAAAATAAATAAAAAGATGAAAAAAAAAAAAAAAAACTATTCTAAGCCGACATGTTTCATCCTCGGAGGGATTTTATCAAAACACATTTGCCTTGATAAAGTCCATCATAGGATGAAACATGTCAGCTAAGAATAGTTATTTCCTCCTCTTTTTATTCTCTTTCTCACTCACTCACACACATTTATTTTAATATATTTTCTGTTTATATGTTATTTTTATATGTTATTTTTATAGATACAAATATTTAAGTAAATGCTTTGTCTATAATAAACAGTATTAACAACATTTACCAGCCTGAATGTCTGAGAAATTTCATAGAAAATATATAGGAATCAGACCTATATTCTACACAGAACCGTCATATAATTTGATGTGATATACCATTTAGCTACAGAGGAAGCATCTGGTTAGCAAGGTCAAATTACTGTTTTTAAACTACAAATTTCACATGATTTCTCTTGAGCTCTCATATCTACTTAAAGCGTATTTTAACGTAAATAAATTACATCATATATTATGAAATGGGCTAATTCTGACAATTATTTGAATATATTTTCTGTTTATACATTATTTTTATAGATACAAATATTTAAGTAAATGCTCTGGTTATAATAAACAGTATTAACAACATTTACTGGCCTGAATGTTGTTAATACTATTTATTATAAACAGACCATTTACTTATATATATATATATATATATATATATATATATATATATATATATATATATATATATATATATATATAATGTATAAACAGCATATATATATATATATATATATATATATATATGATGCACCAGGCCAGATGTGACAACAATATTCAAATATTCAATATATGATTGAATGGTAGACTTATATAAGTGTGAGTGGATTTTGGTGAGAAAAGTTGTCTCACACGACACAGTTAACCAACTTTATTTGCAATTGACTCAGCAATTGATTTGATATAATCATTCAAATTTCATAACATTTTATGCATTCATATAGGCGTACTTGTTTTACTTTCTTTCTTTCTCCCTTGTGATTTGCAGTATTTTTTTTCTTTCCCTCCTTCATGGCATGGTTTTTGATTAAGACTTACAGTATTAAAGAATCAAGTTGAAGCCTTATATTGATCTATATTCCTGTTCTATTTTCCTCACACCAATTGTTGTCATTCACGTGTGGGCCTGTTGTTGTGAGTGTCGATCACAACTGGCTAACCTGCCTACACATCCTCCTTGATCACATGGATTACAAACCTCCATGTGACTGCTAATCTTTGGATTAATGATACCTTTCTATGCTTCAACATTTACTTGTCTGTTTGGCTAGACTGATTGCCTGTTAGTTTCACTGGTTTTAATGGTTTAAGTTGTATGACACCTTTTATTTAATAAATGGATAAACGTTGAGAATTCACCTTGAATTTAGATTGTCTGTCCATCCTCCCCAAGACCTGCTTAAGTAAACATATTAGATGAATCTAGGTTTATTATGTAGAGAATAAAGGCTGTCACACTGGTCTTTAATTTACTAAAAATGATCAGCTTAAATAAACCTGGGACAGTGTTTATAAATTTTTATAGATTTTCTTTTAAATAGTTCTGACTCAATAAATAAATTTTATTTTTAATAATTTTATTTTTCACATGTTCAGTTTCCTTCACCCTTTTTTTTTTTTTT
Source organism: Acanthosepion lycidas (assembly GCA_963932145.1). NCBI lineage: Eukaryota > Metazoa > Mollusca > Cephalopoda > Sepiida > Sepiidae > Acanthosepion > Acanthosepion lycidas. The sequence goes on from OZ010599.1 coordinate 24,535,340, forward strand.
TATATAAAGTAAAATTTTTTTTTTTTTTTTTTTTTTTTTTTTTTTTTATACAGCTATTTAGTTTTCAGCACCTTCTCATAGTATTTATTTAATGTATTAATGTCCACTGGGAAATTTGGTGTTAATTATAAAGATTAAACTAAAAAAAATCTGGTATGAAATATAAAAATTAATATAAAATAAAAACAAGTATGTTGATTTAATGATTAAAATAAAATCTTGTATTTACCTGTGGAGTAATTGGCAAGAATGCTCAACAGACAGAATTAACAAAGTTTTCAATAATCAATAAGAAAAAGAACAGGGCAAAATAATACTAAACAAACAATATACATGCAAGACAAACCCAAGGCAAAGCCATAATAATAGGGTAAAAAAAGGTTCATAAAGTAAGAATAGTGTTCATATACAAAAGTGATACAATCAAGTGATTATATTGTTTTGACTTCAAGACAAGAAAGAACAAATATATAGTGGATGAGACCAAGAAGTAGTCCATTTTTATTGGTTATGATGAAATCCCAGCATGCAACTGCAGGATTTGTCTATAAATTTGAGAAGGTGAATGTTCTTAACAGTCATTCCCTTAGATTCAAACCAACAAACTGTAATGAATAAAATAAACAAAACAATCTGGTATTACAGGTTTATAAAAAATAAAATAAAAAAAAAACATATTAGTCTACCACTAACCCTTAATGTCCACACTTCCAAAAATGGGACTTAGGGTAGGGTATTACCTTACCAATTAATCTTATTTTATAGACTAATTGGTAAGGTAGATGCCACAGAAAATCAAATCCTTGAATATAGAGCACCTTGTGGACAAACTGCAGACTGTTTGATCTTTCTGATTGGCATACTTAATTTCTTAAGAAAAATAACATTTCTTAAAATTTTATTTTGTTTTGTTCTCATTTGTTCACTCACAAACTTTTTTCTCTACCAACTTCTCTTTTATTTCTATCTTGTATCTCATTCATCATTACCATTATAACTGTAACCTCTATTTGAGTGGCTCTCGAGCCGTATATTGAGGGAATTTTAGTATTGGCAAAAAAAAAAACCAAACAAACAAACAAACAAAAAAAAAACCCAACAACCTTCAGTTTTGTCCAATTTGTAAAATCCAAGATATGCCCTTGTGTTTGAGAGTCAAAACCTTTGACATTGAGAATTACTGGTGAGTTCAGACTAAACATTGTAAAGTTTAATCTTTACAGCAAATTCCATGACACTTGAAAAAAAGTAAAATCTCTCTATACATGTATGATGGGCATGTTTTTATTATGTTCAATTGGTTGATAGAAAAGTCTCCAGCATTTTATTTGCTTTATTGCATTGCTTGGGGTGAAATGATAAAAAAAAGATCAAGCAAGTTGTGCAGTCATTTTGAGACAAGCAAAAACTTACATTTAAAGTAAGTTTTTCCATGTTCTGATATAAGACTGTCTAAGGCATTGAGATTAAATTTTGTGTATGTGTGAAATATACGCACAATAGTAATACAAATGTATTGACATTTTGTGCACATTTCGGTGATTAATGGGTTGTTGTTCATTATTGGGTGGCTTTTGTTTTTGTTTGTTTTTTTGTTTTTTTTCTTTTAACTCTTTTGAGATTTCTAAAGTTGTCTGTCATTTGATTGGTTCAGTTCAGTGCCGTCTGAAACGGAAAGAAACTGTAACATAGTTAACAATGTCTATGTCTGAGGAATGTCAGATGGAATTAAACATGTTATCTCTCTTAACAGTTGGCCTACCATCCAGTTTGACTTGTACCTTGCAAAAGGTTATATTGATTGCTATCAGACATAGGAAGATGATGTTAGTGCCTACTAAGCATGAGATCTTCAGCACATTTCGGGAGAATGTTATCTATAAATTTCTATATATCAGAACAATGTTAGGCGAATGAATGACAAAGTGGAAACTGATGAAGTCCTTTTAAAGGATGAAACATGTTACACAGAATTTTTTCTACTTTTTTATTCATTTACCTCACATAATTTTGTTACATATAGTATAATGCTTAGATCAGAAATGTGACATGTACATAAAAATGGCTGGCTATTTGCTTCCAATCACATTATCTGCTAGGGCAGCTAGACAATCTCTGTTGCAAATAGCTGCTCAGGCACATTTGTGTTTATTCAACACCCACAGAGCCCAAGTGCAACTATGGTGAGTAGACTTTGATATAGTTTCTTGGAGAGAGTGCATAATCTGACATGATCATCAGTTTGAACACGGTCAGTATGTTCAACCCCTCGGTCACAATGACTTGTGACTTTGTGCTAGCACAATTATTGACTGGTTACAAATGGTTGTGTATACTCAGTATCACTCACAAAGCTTAAATCATTTTATGGTATCATTTTCAGACACTTCCCAATGCACTCGGGTCACCTGCCCATGTTGATATTATCAAGATGCACCTCCTTGACAAGTCGATCATGGTGAGATTTGAATCTGGCTCTCCTGCTTCTAAAGTGAATGTTCTAACTAGTTATCCACATGTCTATAATATTGTATCTACACCAGTTTTTCTAAGGTCTTCCTTAAACACCTGGCACTGGGATCTTTTTGTGTATGATGTCACATCAGGGAAATATCTTAATGTCTTAAAGTCAAACGTCAATTGCTATTTGTCCTCTTCATGATATTCACTTCCTACTTCTTCCTATTTCATCCATATCACACACCTCATTCAGTAACTCTACATTGAGTGGCTTTCGAGCCTTTTATTGGGTGAACATTAGTTTTAAAAAAAAAAAAAAAAAATTCCTGATCAAGTACTTCGAGACAATCATTGCTTTCACTGTATTCACCACTATCCAGAAATTGTTTAGAATCACTTTAATTGCCAGAATAAGAAGGCTTACAATAAAGAAATTCTTGCCATATATTTTGTCGGCTGCTTCCAAGCAATTTAGCTGAAAAAAGTTAATGGTGGTGATGATGATGATTAATTTCATATTGCTTAAATAACTTGGAATACATGTATATGCATGAATGTGCTTATTGATTATTAGTGCTGAAGGTGTTCTTTTTTTTTTTCTTTCTTTAATCTCACACACACACACACACACACACACACACACATTTTATATATATATATATATATATATATATATATATATATATATACATACATAGCTTATGCTGTTGTCTTGTTTGCACACCTTCCTTTGAATTCATGTTGCTACTTGTCTTGATTGGTCAAACTTGCTGCATTAATATTTGTAATGGCATGTATGGGTCTGTGGACAGCAAGGAGCATAATGCCCCCTTAAAACTCAAGAATATTCAACTCTAAATGCTGGATATTAATTAAGTAATTGTGTTTGTTACTTTTTTAATTTGGAAAAAAGGCCTTTACTTCACTCATCTCAAATCAGTTTTAGCTTTTAAGGTAATCTTTTAATAATTTGTTATTTTTTTTCCCTTTCTTCTCATTTATGGGATAAGAGATGAATAGTTAAAAATTGGATTTGAAAATCAATTTTATGTAGCTTGAATGGCTGTGTCGGGGAAGGAAGATATTCCTCTATTTAATTTGTTGCTTTGATTGAGTCAGTAAAAGGATAGTCTTGTTTTGTGCAGAAATGTTTGCTTCATTTTTGTTTTCTTTCTTTCTGTGTAAAAGGAAATATTTATGGTTAGCTAATCTGTTGTGTAAACTTTTGCACTAATGTCCTTGGGAAAGGCATGAATCTGTCTCTTCTCTCTCTCTCTCTTAACTATGAGTAAAATAGCAAGGTAGGTTGGTCTCTCTAGCCTTCGGTGGCAATCAGTCTAAAAGAAGGTAACTTCTGAATTCCAAAACCTGGAGAAGGCAAAAAAAAACAAACTATTCCACTGTCTTTCCTATAAATGCATAGCAAATAAAATATTGAAGCAAAGGAAACTGAAGAGCCAGGATTTCTTACATTTGAAGGGACATGGTATCAAATAGAATGTATGTAAATGTTTATTAAAATAATTTTCCTATAGTTTAAGTTTTCTTAAAACCAAACAGTTTTTTTAAAGCTGTTATGATATACTAAATAAAAATAATGGGTAGAGTTTATAAAATAAAATTCACTGACATTTAACAGGAGGTGGGGGACATGCAGGTATCATTGATATAAAATACATATAGATTCATAATATTAGTGGTCAATATATATATATATATATATATATATATAAATTCCCAAGAGGATAAAATCCAGGTAGAACTCAATGTCCAGGACAGAGTAAGAATATAATATAAAAAGCTCAAATACTAATATTCCATGGTTATAATTTATTACGTTGGAATTGTAATCACGATCCAATTCATCAGACCTACAAATTTTGAATTTGTAGGTCTGAGATATATAAAAACAATTGGATATAGCAATGCATTTGTGTGTCTAATGTCGCTCTACAGTTTTCCCTAACCACACTAGTCTTTTTTTGTTTTTTTCATTAATGTTCATCCTGTACAAAGCCTAAGAACCACTTAGATAGTAAGAGGTGCAATTTATGGAAATATGTTCGCAAGATAATGGTTAACTCTAGACTTCAGCAAATTAAGATTACAGTGATCAGGAGAAGCATCCTCTTGGGAGTTGGTTCCACAGAAGCAGTGGTTCGTGGGAAGAAGCTGTTTGAGTGGAACTTACATCCCACCAATGGAATATGAAGGGAATTAAGGTAGTTCGCTACAATGTGCATGGTATGGCTGGCCTCAGCCATCAAGGTTAGCATGAAGGAATATAGTTTGTCTGAACACTTTCCATGGAAATAAAGTTGTGAGAGGTTTGCAACATTTTGTCTTAAATATAACAAAGAAATATCAGAATGATTGGCACAATACAGAAGTCACTGTAAAGAAAAACTCAAAATACTTGAAGTTCTCATTAGGCAAAAGAAACAATCCACATTAACATACCCTTTCATCATAGGGAATGGCATTTTAAAAGAGGCTTGGAAAAAAATTAATCTTTGTCCTCAGGTACTGTTAAGTTGTGTGATCAACTAATCATAAAAAAAAAAGAATTTACCTATAATATTGCCTGTATGTGATACGCATATCTATTTAAATTAGAAATATAGTGTTTCTAAAATGCCAGGATGAAGCTAATAAATTATTTTCTATGACTTAATTAACTTTTCCCATTCATGCAAGATTTTGATAAAAAAATATTTTTTATATAAGAGCAAATATTGTCTGCACCTATTAATTATGACACTTTAATGCTTTTTCTGAAATGAACTCTTAAGATACTTGTTTTCTTATTGAAAAAGTGATGTTGCCATTTTTCTTTTGAAGTGGCTGATAAAACTTTGTGCCTCTTGAGTTTTTGTTTCTTAATTTACTCACTTTGATTAATGGGCAGGTAGCATCTATAAGGGTGAGGGTCCCAAATTTTGCAAAACAAAGTTTTTTTATCTATTTATATTTTTAATCATTTCAGCCCAAGCAAGTTTATAATGCCACATAAGTGGTTACCGGGAGTGGAAGAGAATGAGTAGATTTTAGTGTGGGGGGAAAGGACAATAGAAAAATGGGATTCAAGGAGACAGAATATGATGATTGACATTGCATTTAAATTTTTGAAGATTGTAGGTGGTCAGCAAACAAATAATCGGAAGAATGATCCAGAGGTGAGAAGAGCAAGAAAAGTAACACTTAGAATGGAACTTAGGGTTACATCTAGCTATTTCAACAGTCAAACAATGGGACCTAATTGCCAATCTAGTAGTATTCTTATTCATTTTATTTTTTTTTATTACTTTGAGAGCTTTTTGGTCAGTGTTCAGGAACTTTTCAACACCCACTTTGATCAGTTAAGTAGATGGTGGTTAGTTGTTACATTGATTCTTGTTAAATTTCCAGTGCCTTGCAATCAACTATTACTCTTTAGAAACCCGTTATTGAGAATTGTGCCAAAGGGGACACCTACTCCTTGACATTTACTTTTCTTTCCTTTCTTTCTTTCTTTCCTTCCTTTCTTCTTTCCTTCTTTCTTCTTCTTTTTTTTTTTTTTTTTTTTAAATAAACTACCCTTTCTTTCTCCTATCCCCATTCTCCCTTCTATGTCTTTTCACATTCTTCAGAACTGTATATGGTAGAGCTATTTTTGTATCAAAGGGTAGCTGTGAATTGCAACACACACACACACACACATGGGTTATGAAAAGTTCTCAGCCTGGATGGCTTCCCAAAATCTAACTAATCAGGATTTTTTTTTTCTGAGACAGTTCTTTTGGTTGAGCTGGGACTTTTCAGCACACTTTCATTTACAATTGCACATAATCATATATATATATATATATATATATATATATATATATATATATATATATATATATATATAATAGCATTTTTTATATATCTATACGCATATATAATTATTATACATATATTATAGATTGTACTTGATTAATTTATGATGGGTGTATATGTAATTTCACTTTTGTAAATATAAGGCTAGGTTCCAAATGCATTAGATATATAGCCTTAACCTATAACTATGTTAACATTGTCAGAGCTAAGTTTATTCCATAAGACATTACTTTAATAATTTCTGATAACGACCATTTTTTATGCAAAAAATGAGTTATCCCCCCTTGATACAAAGCATGTTTATGTAAACTGAAATTTTTTTTTCAAATTATTTCAAATAAATTAAGAATTCAAATGATATAAATTGATAAATAATTAATTGTAATATAGGCAACAATAATGAAAAAGTCTTGGCACACAGTTTTAAATCAACACCATGTGAATATGAATTTCATAATGCTTTAGCAGTCAGTATTTTGCGCCTGAAGATTGTGTGTTTGCATGAAACTCCTAGTCATGCTATCAAGGGTGGGATATTATGTATATTCACTAATATATACTTAATAGCTCTGTTATGTAACATTGAGCATTGTTTTTATAATACCTGAGAAGAAAAAATATATGTATGTACAAGTATATGTGCGTATACATATGGTTTTTTTTTAATGATACCCATATCTATCTATCTATCTACTCTCTCGTATATATAAGTTTTCATTAAAGATGACTGCCAAGGTACTGTGATTAAGGTTTTTATTTAATTTCTTGTGTGTTCATATAAGTGTTTTCTTTTCTGAACATAGTGTGTAAAAATTGTCCAAGTGTTCTGCACATCTGAGTGCTTTTGGATATTCTTTTAGCCATTATCAAGGATGATTTTTTTATTTTTTAACTGAATGTATAGATTTTTTATATATGTTATAGAAATGTTTTATTTTCCACACACGGTCAACACATTGTGACCATGTTATGTGTAGTGTGTGTAGGATAAAGAAATTGTATATTAAGCTAAGCAGAAACACAGATTTATAATCACTTTTTTTTTTTTTCTTTTTTAATATATAATTTTTTTTCCTGTCACAACATTCGAGTCAAAATATAAGTAGTTGATTGAAAAAAAACGTCAGTCAGGTAACTGCTTAAAGCTTGATGTCAGCATTTTTGTAATTTAAATATTGATCCAGTCGTTTCCATCAAATCGTGAAATGAAAGTTGTCCTGAATGGCCACACATCATTTCGTACTCTTGCAGGCATCCCTCAAGGCTTCATTCTTGGTCCTACACTGTTTTTAGTCTTCATTAATGACCTTCCTGATGACATTAGCTCTCAACTTGTCATCTACGCTGATAACACTACCATATACTCTTGCCTCGATAGTAAGGCTGATCAGTTCAACAAAGTCAAAATGGCAACCGATGTCCAAAACAACGTCAAGACCATCGTTAAGTGGGGTAAAAGATGGCTTGTCAATTTTAACACTTTTAAAACTAAACTTCTCTCCATTAATCATCTGAGAGACCCCTCTCTGCCTTCCATCTGTATAGCTGATGCTATCCTCCAGGAAAGTGACACATTGTGGCTTCTTGGGATAAAATTCTCAGTTGACATTAAGTAGAAAGACTATATTGAATCCATTGCTACTAAGAAAGTTGGTTTACTGTGCTAAGTGAGACAATTTTTCTCTTTTTTTCCATTTTGCATATCCATAAAGTCTACTATTCATCCAGACTTAGAATATTGCTGCCACATATAGTTTGGTGCCTCTGCTATATACCTGGAGCTTCTTGATAAGATCCAAAGGAGAATCAGCAATATTATTGGTCCTGATCTGGTGGCTCGGCTTCAGTCACTTGCCCACTGCTGTAATGTTGTCTCTCTATACCTTTTTTTATAAATACTTTCATGTTAATTGTTCGTTATTGTACTAGTTGGGGCTAGTTTTTAGAATTGTTGTTTTATTCCCCTCCCCCCACAGACAATGAATTGTAAATATGGGGGCTAGTTAGTATTTTCATAGAGACAAAGAGGTATTATGGTGATTGTAGTAAGAATGGTACATATGAATGTGTTTGTTTTGGTGTAAGGAATATTGTTTGTGCGATTGGGTCAGCGTTTGTGGCTAGCTAAGTTATAGTTAAGACAGAAGAAGACCATCCTTTCCGCAATCCCCCCTTTGGCCATGTGCCACATTTCTGCATTTTAACGGAATAAATATCGCTGTTCGTACCTAGACTGTATGAATTTAAGTGCAGTACTAGACTAGTGGTGGTGAGATCTCATCAATTTACAGTTGAGCTGGTTAGATGTAGCCATAACTTCTATGCTGACAGTTTCTTTCTCATACTTCTTATTTGGGGGACTCCTTCCCAACTCCTTGCTTTCCCGCCAACTTTAATCTGCAAATGTTTAAATGCAATGTCAATCACTATCTGCTGTCCTCCTGATTGCTCTTTTCTTTTTCTACTCATTACTAATGTTTCTGTTCCTAATTCCTCCACACCCTGTAACCCCTTGAATGTTAGTAACTCCATTGTCTTGCTTGGGTTGATACTCATTAAAAAAATAAAATCAAAACAACAAAAAACAAAACAAAACATTGTCATCTGTCTCCTTGAATCCTGTTCTTTTTACTGTCCTTTCTTTTCAGTAACATTTTTTCAGTCTCCTTCACTCTCTTGCCTTTCATCATCAGTTACCCCTTGAATCTTAGTGGCTTTATTGCTTTGCTATGGGTGAAAATAATTTTTTTTTATACTTCCTCTTCTACTATTCAAATGAAGCTTTATTTTAATTCTAATCAAACAAATAATTTTTTTTGATTGTTTGACTAATCTCTATTGCGTTCTTTTGTGAGCCAAGATTGTAAGCATTTGACAAGTAAATGTTAGTGAATTTAAGAAATTTAATTGTCACCATTGAAAATGTTGTTAGCCACTCTGAGAGTCAAATGTTCTGTTAATGTATAAAGAAAAAGAAAATATTAATGTTTTATTCATTACCACGTAATTAGAAACAGAAACACACAGACACTTATGCCGTCTTATAAATGCATAAAAATATTGGAGAAATAAGAAACCTTGTTTATTAGGCTATGATTCCACATATTCCCTTTCCTTGCCTCTCTCTCTCTCGCATAATTTTTTGAATTCTTATTTCTTTGTCTCTCTGTATCTATCTATATTGGGTGTAATTGGGCAGCAATCTACATGTTTGAAGCATAACAAAAGTTCTTTAAGATTTTTATATTTATTCTTCTTTGGTTTGGACAATTTTCTAGTTTCCAGAAAGAATTTGAACATAAATTGTTTGGTCTTCTGAGCATTTTTTGCCTTTCATAAGTTATTATCAAAAAATATTTTGTGGATTGTGCCTAGGTATATATTGTATTTTTGTTTGGTGATTTTTAAGTATGGTGTCTTCACACATCAGTGGGTATCATATCGAGTTGTTTTTTTTTTTTTATGTATAATATCTTCATGTGTTAGTTTCTGGTGCCTTTATATATATATATATATATATATATATATAGAGAGAGAGAGAGAGAGAAAGTTAAAGAGCAAATGTGATCGGAATCCGACAGGATCATAAGATAAAGAACAAATAGGAAATGTATATGAATCCAACATGTCTCACTTCTATTAAAGCTTTGTCAGAAATTGAGAGAATACAAATCAAAAGACAGAACCTTGGTATTTTCAATTTTGTTTGGCTAATCTGTCATTGGTCCCTCACGTATCAAATAAATTGTTTACAATGTAAAAATGTTTATGTGGGGAGACATCATGTGATCTAAAAACCAACATCTACAAACACAGAGATTTGCATTTAGAGAAATGATCTAACTCTCATATTGCATAGAAACGATGCTGGACATAACTTTGATTTCACTAATGCTAGCCTAATTGAAAAAAAAGATAATTCTTTGAGGAGAAAATACTTTGAAAGATTAATAACATGATTACCAACTGTACATACACACCTAAAATATTACATCGCCATCCTTTGAATCCATTCTTAAAGAATCTAACTTATATCTAATATAAAGAGTATGTGCAAAAAAAGAACAGTCCCAGATAAAAGTGGAATGCCACCCCACTATGTTGGCTGACTACATAAAGGTGATGACATGAGAACTCTTCCTATTAGACAGACACACATACACAATTATGAATACCCATTACCATCTGATGCCTGCTTAGAGAGACAAGAATCTTTACAAACTTATATACATATAAAATTATCTATAGTTCTAATGCACAGGATATGTGACTGATTGATGAGGATTGATGCAAAGAAAACTGAAAATACTAAAGTTCTGTCTTTTTGTCTGTATCCTCTCCATCTGTGATGAAGCTTTAATAAAAGTGAAACATGTTAGATCACAAACAAAGCACGGTTTGATATCAGATTATTTATTTAAACTGAAATTTTTAAGGCTTGAAAAACTACCATGATGAAACTCTAATAATTTTGCAGGAAATCATTACGATAATGTGGTGGAGATGATCGACTGATTTTACAAGTTGAATTAATGGATCTTCCTATTTATCCAATTTAAGCTGAAATGTTGGAGAAAGTTTTTATTTTATTTTTTTTTTAAACTATCAGCTTTTAAAAATAAGCTTGATTTATTTTCTATTTAAACAAACAAAAAACAAAAAAAAAAATGCAGGCAGGCTTAAAAGATGGAGTTAATTTTCTTGTCCCTTCTCGTTGCTGTCTTTCTATCAATTTCCAATGAGTCTAAACAGGAAACTTGATTTTCATTTCTAATATTGTGTTTTTGTTGAAGCCAGTTTTGTTTTGGCTGCACTCCTGCACTTAAGTAATTTATTTGATTCACACGAGAAACCAACTTTGTCTTCCCATTGGCTGTTGAGCCAGAAAGAAAGTCACAATGTTGCAGGGAGAAAATGATCTGAAAAGGAGAAGTAATATTTGTCTACACTTTATCACCTATCAATTTACATTGTTCAGTATTTGTAACACTTTGGGGAATTAATAACAAACCTGGAGATGTCGTAGACAGCAAAATTAGTCAAACCTTTTCTGCAGAAATATTTCTATATTGTCTTTTTCAATTAGGTTTTTCTTATGTCTCAATTATTTAGTTATTCACCCACATATCATTCTGTTATATAGTGTTGCACAGAGAGTGCTTAATGTATAATAACAGAGCTAAACTTTATACTATTAATAAATATATATTTTGTTCTTCACTGGTAGCAAAACTCTGAGTTTCATGATCATGCGTTAATACAACATGAACTTTGGACAGTTTATCCAAAATTCTGAGCACCATACTCAACAATTTATTTGAAAATTGGAAAAAATAAAAGAAGTTTAAACAAACCTTGTTGGTACGTTTTAATCAAACTGGTTTGTATAATCTATATATATAACAATATCTCTCTCTCATATATATATATATATAAATGAAAAAATGTACTCTTAAACTGTGCTTTATCGGATAAAGTGCTCAATATCAGAGATAGAGCGTGCATAAATAAAAGGTACACAATGTAATCAACACTTAGAGGCGACAGGCTGTTTCATGCTAGATGCAATTTGTCAGGCCTGATGATTGCGTTTAGCATGAAACAGCCTGTCGCATCTAAGTGCTGACTCCAATGTTCACTATATATATATATAATGTGCACGCATACATGTGTATATATGCATATATACATATACACACACACACACACACACACATATATATATATATATATATATATATATATATATATATATATATATATATATATATATATATATATATAAATATTATTTTAGGGGAAACTTGTACTTGATTAGAGGCTCCGTTTATTTATTAAACAGTATATTTATTTATATGTTATCAGCATTTTTTTTTTTTTTTTTTAAGATTACTCAAATATTCAGGCTGATAGACAAAAATAAATAAATTCACTGTTTTATAAATAAACAGAACGTCAAATCTGAGTATTTGTTAAAAATAATGTTTAAAGTGATAAAATCTGTTGGATTAATAAATAAATAAATATCCACGTTCAAATTCTGTTGGAGAGTGCATGTTTTTCTTTAATAAGATTACTTGAATATTCAAGTCAGATGTAAGTAAATAAATAAATCTACTGTTTAGTAAATAAACAGTCTCCTCAAGTACAAATATCCACTAAAAATATTATTTAAAGTGATAGAATCTGTCAGATTAATCAATAAAAATCCATTATTTTAGAAAATATAAACACAATGACACATGGGTGTTTAACTAAATGACACATAATGTCTCTGTACCTGTAGCAATTACCAGCTCAGAAAGAGAAATTGTAGAGCCATGTTCAAATTCTGGTTGAGTTCATTACATTCACTTTTGCACATATACTCAAGAGAAAACTATGTATCCCACTCTCTACCTCCAGTTATAAGTTAAATAGCAGGGCAAACAGGTTCCTTCAGCCTTGTTTGGCAACCAGTCTAAGAGAAGACACTGAATTCAAACCTATATATTCGATTGTTTGGAGAGTTTGTTTGCACACTGTTCACTAGTTTTGTCATTTTTTTTTCTGTAAACTGTTGCTGGTTCTTTAGAATCAAATAATCTGTGGCGGGTGGGGGGGTGCTGGAATCTAGTGGTTTAGTTCTAATGACCTGACCTGAATTGTTAAACCTTCGTATCATGAAAACTGACATGAGAGTTCAGTACTATATAACAGAATGTTTTGTGTACTATAGTTTCAGAATCCAAGTGGACTAATAACTTAAATAACTTGGTTTCATTTAAATACAAATGTTCTATTTCAAGATTCATCACCAAAATCTTTTTTACATCATCCCGGATATTCCCAAGAAATTTTTTTCTTCTTCAAATGTAATTCATTATTCATTCACATACAACTTCCACATGTTGGTTTGGATAAATTTAGCAAGTGTTTTCCTTTACTTGTTCAGACCAAAATATTACTGATCTTGTAAGTATGCTATTGGGATGACCTTTGCCAAGAATAACCCATACAACTTTAAAATTTAACTTACACTTTCATTTCCTAATCATTGCTTTCCATAAGCATACTAAAATAATAATAATAATAATAATAGTAATTATTAACTTTTTTTTAATCACACCTCATAAGAAATATTTACTGTATCCCATTTTTTTAACTTCTTATATTCCATAGTTCCTAAACATATGTGTTATGTCAGACAAATGTAGTTAACAAGGGTTGATTATTGTAAGTTAAAAATACTAAATAACATGTAATTGTGCTTATATGTATCTACTGTGTATTGTTATTCTTATTGTAAACATCAGATGAATTATTATTTTTTTTTTTTTTTATAAGACATTGAAAATCAAATTTTCTAAAAGGAAAATATTTTAATGTAATACATTTTATAAGTGGCATCACGGGACTGATTTTAAAAATTATTTTACACACACACACACACACACACACATATATATATATATATATATATATATATATATATATATATATATATCACACATTGACTGTCAATGTTAACAAAATAGTTCTCAATGTAGAATAACAGAGCTATAAATTATATATTAATAATAAATATACATTTTTTTTCCTTCTCTGATGACACAACTCTGAGTTTCATGCACAATACAATCTTCAATAATGTATATTCAATAATAATAATGTATATTTAATAATGTATATTTAATAATGTATATTTTGGTAGCAACCTTTCTGTTAAACATGTTTTGTTGAATATGAAAGACAAAGGAAATTTTTTATTTAGTTTTTCTAATATCTTTATATTTTTCCTTTGGTGGGAGTAATGGAATAAGTGGCTAAACGCTCTTGGAACAATAGACACTACAGACAATTTTTACACTCCATTACTCCCAGCAAACAGGAAAATGTAAGAATATTAGAAAAACTGAATAATAATTTCAACAAATTTTTCTTGTCTGTCCTATTCAACGATATATAATCAACCAATTTGTGGTTATGAGTAGAAAGGAAGATTTAACACAAGATGAGGTTTCCGTATTTCAAATACTATTTCTAACAGTTGTGGGTGACAGCCTGCCTTCCTGTACTGGGTGCTTGAAAGACCGGAAAGAAAGTCATTTCTTGTAAATTTTCATTGTCTGTGCAATATTCTCTTCATCTCCCAATGCTATAGAACCCAATCTGTCCTCCTATTTACCCATAGCTGGGGGGGGGGGGGAAGAAGAGCTGATTCATACTCTTTCTCAAGGTTATTAATATGTAAGTGAATGTAATGAATTCAATTGGAATTTTAACCTTTGCTCTCAGATTCCTCAATCCAAGCTGCAATTACTCAATTATGTCTCCAAAATTCATAAAGAAAAGGAAATTGTGGAGAGCCATGATCTCCTGTGTCATGAAGGGGGGGGGAGACAACTCTGAATTGAAAACTGTATAGAAATCAATAGGAAACTGAAGTAATTGTCAATTTACATATTTGTTCCATGGTCAAATCTTTATCAACATGTCTCTTCCCTTAATCATGTGCTTTTTATCCAACCAGAAAAGTATACCTTTTGATCATGACCCTCTCTTGCCAAATCATATTTCTGAATGCATATTGGACTATATAAAATTTTATGAGGGCAAGTGTGAATCTCTTTTGTTAAGATACTGTCAACTCGGTAATAAGTATTGATAACCTTTTTTTAGGTATGGAACTGCTGTTTTATCATTTTGTTTATTGAATTAACTGTATTGGTAAAAGAATTTTTTTGCAATGTAAATGAAAATCATATCTTTGTATTTGTTTATTAAGTATTGCTCTTTTTAATAATTTTCAGATGATATAAAGTTGACGTTACCACCAAGTCCACTAACCTTAAAAAAGCTGGAAAATGAAAGACCAGGTAAATAATTATTTTATTTGATCTTAGTTTCATCAAATTATTCAGGTGTGTTATCTAAAAGTACTTGTTGTACCTCTGAAAAGTGGAACTTATTTGTTTGCTTGACTTTGTTTTTACTGTTTAGATTATATTGGAATTTCTAAGAAAGTAAAACAAAGGATGGTTTGGGATTAATATGATCCCCCTCTCACTCCTCCTTGACACTGTTGAATTTTGGTCATTATAAAGGAAATAACACTCCTTCACATTGTTAAAATTCCATTTCTGAATCAAATATTATAATTAAAAAAAAAAAAAAAAAAAAAATGACCTCCCCTACTCAGCAATGTGGGTCTGTCAAAATCCAGAGTGGCATTTTTTTTTTTTTTTTTTTTAAATATGAAACTTAAAGCCTTGATGGCTACGTGGGGGTGGAGGAGTTAACTTCTCACCATTACTTTCAAATCTATGGATTTTATCCAAGTGGGTTTATAAACAAATGGTTATTTTGTATTGCAACAAAATGAACTTGTAATGATATAATTTTTAATTATAAAATAAAATTTGGAATTTACATTGCAGCTGGTTTAATTATATTTTTTGTTTTTAAAAAAGATTTATTGTTTCAAAAGCAATGTTATAGAAGTTTGCATTGCTTAGCCTGGCACAAGGCTATAATATTTATGCACCTAATGAAGATTAAAATCTCTACTCTTGTATTGAATAATGAAGATGAGATTGTTCAGGTTCACTGTATAGCTGATCGCCATGCATGTCTGAGTGGGTGCTGAAAAGTTTTCAGCCCAACCATGAAGACTCCCCACCCACATCCATGCACACACCTAAAATCTTGATATTCACTCAATTTGTCAGATTTTAGAAAGTGGGTAGGGTTGAGGAATTTCCAGCATCCCAGCGCATGTGTATTATCTGATTGCTTGTCATGTTGTGTTCTTTTAGATCTTATTACAATGTTATACTAATAAATATATATATATATATATATATATATATATATATATATATATATATATCACATTGAGTGTTGGTGTTAATAAAATAGTGCTCAATGTAAAATAACAGAGCTATAAATTATTAATAATTGGTGAGCGGGGAAAAATGTATATTTCTTATTAACTTGCTTAAAAGCCACATTATTGGGTGGCAATTAAGCTAGTTCCTGCAGAGGGCTCTTGATTGGGCCTTCAGCTTGTTCAGCAGTTTGAGAGCCCCTGTCTTTGTGCATTCTCAGCATTGGAAGCTCTCTTGGCTGTTGTTTGTTCTGGGCTTTCATCTGCATGGAACTTTCTTTTCTTCACTGCACCCTTGTCACTTTTGACTTTAATCTGGTCCTCTGTTGACGGAGATTTTTTTTTTTTTTTGAAAAGCATACTGCTGCTGTATGCAAGAGACAACAATAAACTACAGAAGAACTCAAAATTGATAATTTCAATGATAATTCTTCTGCTGCCACTTAAAGAATTTGATGTATATAGGTCCTTACTTTCTGTACAAACAATTATTTTTATTTCATGGGTGACTTTGGCTGGATTTTGCGATTAATTTCAATTATTCCCAAATTATAAAAATTACTATACAAAAAATGTTTTTCACAAAAAAAAAAAAAAAAATCACCCAAAACAATAGCAATAATGAAAACTTGGGAATCCAAAATTTTAAGATTGTGTTTTGAGATCCAAGCCAGAATGTTTTTAATTTGCTCAGGAAGTTGGCCTGATTTCAAAATGGAATCAGGCCACATGTAAAGTTGAAAAAGTGACACACTGGCATTTACGTATACACACACACACACACACACACACACACATGTATGCATGAATGTATGTGTGTGAGTCTGTGCAAACATAGGAATCAACACTATATGATAACTGTCAGTTTCATACATCAATACAGACCAAATATGTGTATATAAGTAATGTAATACTTAGGACCTTGCGATACTCTCTGTGGCCTTAAGCATACCAGATCAAATGGTGGTTTCTCTTACAAAGGGAGATGTAGGTTTAAGAAATTTCAAGTGTGCAGGTCAATATTGAGAGATGCAATACACACTGTTTAAGATACAAATTGAACGTCTATTTCAAACATGAGTATCCACAAAAAAAAAAAAAATGTTTGAAATAATAAAAATGTCAGGTTAAAGATAAATTAATTCTTTAGAAATTGCATAATAATGGGAGAAACAATTTCTTTTGTTTTTATTTTGTTAGTGTATCCTTGTAAGACAACTTATTTACATATTTTGGTTTTCTAATACAATGAACACACTTTACAAGAATGAGGATGTTACTCTACTCAAAGAACACTTTTGTTTTTGTTTTAATTTTTTTATTTTGTGGCCTCCTCTCCCATTTTTTTCATACCTTCTCTTGAGTTCTCTTTAACTACAATGTTCATTTTTTTTAATAAGTTACCCCAAAAATCTACATGTTGCTGCTTTTTTTTTTCTTCTTTTAAAAAAAAAAAAAAAAAAAAGTTTTTCTACAGCCAAACATATTTACAAAATCACAATAATAAATTTAAAATAGAAATATGTACAGTAATATAGTATTAGGCTGAGTCATATGTAATTTCCGTTTTTGTTTATCAAGTTTATTCTTAAAAAATATAAAGCACAATTATATTTTATTCAATTATATATTCACCATTATTTACAATGACATGTTGCCACTTATCAGGCAGCTCTTGATATCTTCAGGCTAAAATTCTGCAGGTTTTTTTTTTATTAAAAAGTTTTTGACAAACTCTTGAATTTGGTTTTCGTTTAAGTTTTCCCGATTGAAACATTTTGCAGGTGTCAAAAAATAAGGTAATCAGTTGATGTAAATTATGGTGGATAAGTGTAGAACAGACCAATTGAGTTTCAATTTTCTTTCTAGGCTATTCTTGCTGTATACAGCCTTGTGTTATCATGGAGAACAATATTTTTCCTATGACAAGTGCAAGGAGCTTTGTGACCAATTTTTAATGGATATGTTGCAGCTGCTGGACATATAAATGTCCATTTAGTGTTTCATTGCATATTAAGAACTTTAAATGAATAATACCCCAATGATCCCACCACATATAAAATATTACCTTTCTTTCATGGCGCTCTCTTTTTTTTTTTTTTTTTTTTTTTTTTTTGTCTTTTGTGAAGATTTATTCTTGTCAATCCACTGACTTTTGTGTTTAACATTGTTATATGGGACACATTTTTCATTGCCTATTTTCATATATTTCAGGAACAGTTAATGAGCTATTTATAACTGGTTCCCAAAGACAGACATTACTTAAGACTCCACCCAATATTTTTAAAATGCTTTGTATCATTGAATCTAAGGATTTCAATGTTAGGAATTCATTTATTGATAAGATATAATTTAAACAATTTTTTTTTTTTTCTTATTAGTAGCATCTTTTGTAAGAGCATATTTTTGACTACTGTTCATTGCAACTCATCTCTCCCTTTTATCTGTAGTCTTTGTCCTTCACCTTTTCTATATAGCATCAGTACATTAGAGGCAATGTCATATTTGGATTTTCTTTCTATCAACTATTAGAAAGCAAATGTAATTAAGGTGTTCATTTTGTGTTTTTTCTTCCATTTGAAATTTATTTCAGATTAACTGTCAAATAATGTACACCGGGTAAATTCCACAACTTAACCTTTTCTCATTTTAGAAAATGATGTTAGCTAAAGTTAAATACAGAATAGTTGGAAGCTTCTCATGCTTATGCTACCTAATCAGCAGTATTACTTTTTTTAATGATTATTATTTCTACTTTTATTCTTTTGTTGAGAATTATTTTTTTAATATCCTGTTGAGGGAGTGATACTACATACCTTTAACTCGGTTATTACTAGCAATTTTTAAAAATCCACATGAATATTTATAATGCCATCCCATTTTCATTTGGGTCCCATGGACTCCATTTTTTTTTTAACACTTTTTAGATTGGATTTGTTGAAATATTTTTTTTATATACAGGGACATTCAGTCTGTACAAGGCCTAGGAGCCACTTGAAGTAGAGAGTTACATTAAGAGGCAGTTTAGGAGAGGAAGATAACTGTTTAACAGTTTTTTAGATAGGATTCAGGTTTCTCTATAGAGAGCATGAAAGAAGACTTGCAAATTCATTCTCTGCTTATAATACTTCTATTGCTGCTTGTTCATTCTGTTTTTATATATATATATATATATATATATATATATATATATATGTTAGGTTTAACATTAACATTTTTAACGTCAAAAAACGACATTATTTTTGCACCAACCTAATATATACAGTGTAACCCGGATATAAGAGAGATTTTCTCTGGTCCCAAATTAGAGCCTGTGTTAATGTATATATAATAGACAAAACCCAGATATAAGAGACTTCTTCTCCAGTCCCGACAACTCTCTTATATCCGGGTTACACTGTGTATATACACACACACACACACACACACACACACACACACTGAGGTTCACTCTGTACAAGACCCAGGGGCCACTCAAGGTAGAGGGTTACATTAAGAGGTAGTTTATATGGATAGGAGGGGAAGATAATGGTTAACCCTAAACTTGGACAAATTAAGATTGTTATGATTTGGGGGAAACATCCTCTTGGGAGTCAGTTCCACAGAGCTGGGATTTGTGGGAAGAAGCTGCTCAAGTGTAATATGGAGGGAATGTGGGTGGTTTGCTTCAATGTGAATGTCATGGCAGGTCTTAGCCATCAAAGTTAGAACTGACGGAACTAAGGAATTTAGTTTGTCTGAGCCCTTTCCATTGAAGTAGTAATAAGATCAATGAGAGGATTGTCATATTCTGCCTATTGAAACAATGAACTTCAGCTTCATCTCTCTTTAGGAAGATTTTTGTTTTTTTTTAATGCTTCATATTAGAAAATCATATTTTTTTTATTTTATACTTGCTGCTTAATATCCTTTGCTTGTTGCTTTATCTTTGTTAGGAACTTTTTAAAAATTGCCATTTTATTATTAATGCAGTTTTGTGTGTGCATAATGTTTTTATATATATATATATATATATATATATATATAATATTAATTGATAATTGGCAGGGATAATTCCAAGGTGTACATTAATCCAAAGAGAGCTCAATGTAAGTAACAGAGCAATATAATAATGAGTACAGATGATCCTTAAAATTCCATTCAGTTATAATTTATTTCATGAATATACAAATATTCATCTCTTCAGACCGAAGTTTTTTTAATAAATTATTATTTGTATTAAAAATTCTTTAGTCTGAAGACATATTTGTATATTCATGAAATATATTATAACCAAATTGATTCTTAAGGATAGTCTGTACTGTATGTTTAAATGTTATTTTAAATTGATACTCATATTTGAGTAGATGCTTGGTTTTAATTTATTTATAAAACGGTATATTTATATATTTACATCTATCTGCCTGAATATTTGAGAAATCTTGTAAGAAAAATATACACCCTCTGGCAGGATTCGAATTAAAATAAAATAAAAAAAATGAACAAAATGACAATAAAATAAGCAAAATAAATTAACCCAAACAAATTACCAAATCATGCATGTTAGAATAGACGAAATAGAATAAAAAAAATTCATTCAATGAACCCAAATGAATAAAGTAAATAATAAACAAATTAGCAAACCATTATAACCAAAATATTAGTTAGACTATAAAATTCAAACCAAAAATTGGATGAAAAAATAGCTATAACTGTTATATAATGATAAAAAAAAAAATACTACATTACTTAAAAATTGAAAACCGAAAAGAGAAAATATGCAGTATAACAAATAAATAATAAGTAAAATAAATTGACCTAAATTCATCCAAATAAATAAACTAACAAACTGATCTCGATAAAGTAACCATTAGAAAAAACAAAGATAATCCATTCAAATAAATACATGAAGTAATAAACAAATTAAAAACTGTTCCTGCCAAAATAATAGTTAGAAAAAACTACAACGATCATCCCCAAAATTGAATAAATAGCTTTATCTTCCCAAACCAAAACAAAAGTATTAAATAAGCGATATAAACAAATTTTTACTATGTTAATAAAAACACTGATTAAAATAAATAAATAAATATATACGATAAGAAATAAAAAATATAAAAATAAATAAAAGCAAGCAAAATAATTTAACCCAAATAAATAAGCAAATAAACTACTTCCGGCAAAATAACCGCCAAAATAGACTACCCACGATACACCACTGACCCATATATATAAATAACCGAGAAAAATAACAGCACTCATGGCCTGACAATTGCATCTCACATGAAACAGACTGTCGCCTCTAAGTGTTAACTTCTATGTTCACTTATATATATATATATATATATATATATATATATATATATATATGCGCTGTTTGCTAGGGCGGCTAAGCAGTCCTTGTTGTGCAGACACCTGTTCAGGCACATTTGTGTTTGTTCAATACTCACAGGGCCAAACTGTGGTTTATATTGCAACTATATAGAGCAAACTTTAGTTACAATTTCTGGGAGACAGAGTGCATAGAACAAGGCCAGTATACTCAAATGCTTGGACATGATAGTTTATGACTTTCCATATATATATATAAATATATATATATATATATAAAAAGTCATCCACAGACAGACTGTTTCGCTGTTTCACAGCTCTTCTGTGTGGCTAGACATCCAGTTGCCTCTAGCTAGGATCGAAACCCGACTGAATTGGTGTCAGTCGGAGATTCTATCACTAAGCCGTTGGCACACGGCAAGGATGAAGGTGAATTTTAGCGTATTTATTTTTAGATAAACACGCACAGTGACCGACAGTGACTCAATTCGCTTTTGCCGAAGAGTCTCGCTATATCAGCTATAATAGTCACTGTTTACAAACCCACACCTCTTCCCCAGAGAGCTCAACTGAAATTAATTTTTCAGGAGCCTCTCTCTCTCTCTCTATATATATATATATGTATATATATATATATATATATATATATATATATATATATATATATATATATATAATTAATTCATTTAACTCTTCTCAGTTAATTTCTTAATTTCAATTCAAAGAGCACTGAGAAAACCAATATAAAAGACTTAAACAGTATCCAATAATAATAATATACATGTACATGCAAGTGTTCACACACACACAAACACACGCATATAAATATGTATCCTTTGGTGTCAATAAATATAATAATACCCATCGTCGACAATATGGCTTGGAGTTCCATGCACTATGCAATCATCATGTGTGTGTAATGCATGAATTCATGATTGTGTCTCTGCATTTGACAGGGGATCCATGAATGTCTATGTGTATATTACTGTATATTTTTGTCTGTTACCATGCATGTGTGCCTATAGGAGTGTGTAAGGTACATAAACACATCAGATGTCATTAGCAATAGTTTATTTGTGATATTTTTTTTAACAGCACCATAGAAAATAAGTCAAAGTTGAACAAAAAGAATCATGATAAAGTGATCTAATATTTCATTCTAGAGCTTGAAGCAGTAACATATAAGAACCTAAATTGTACTATAACTATAGTGGTATAATGGCATACCCTTAGTAAAATAAATAGAATATATCAGCCCATTAAATATGGCAAAGAATTAAAGATAGGAGAATTGAGGGTTATCCCCCCCCCAAAAAAAAGTATCTGCTTTAGACTAATATAAATGTGTAAGATGACAATGCTCAGTCTATGCATATATTCGATTTAACTTTTCAGCTTCTAGTGGATGCCATTAGTTTCAACTCTTCAGTTAATTTCTTAATTTCAGTTCAAATAGCAGTGAGAAGACAAAGATAAAAGACTTAGACAGTGTTGAATAATAAATAACAGTCAGAATAAGGATACATTGAAAATGTGTATTGCACAGAAATAGAAACTTAAAGTTGTTTGATAGACTATCTGGAAAAAAATGTTTCTTTATAGATCAATACAATCCATTTCCCTGTTTAATACCAGCTTTTTATGTTGGGTTAAAAATTCTCGAGTTTTTATTTTCTGAACTTCTCAAAGGTCAGTAAATAAAAAGAGAGAAGTTGTATGTGAGAGAGAGAGAGAGAGAGAGAGAGATCCATATCAGCCACACAATGCTTGGTTTCCATCCTCTTAGAAGCCATCTATCCATAGTTTATTAAGTCAAGAAGTTGAGTTTTTGATAATATTGTCCTGGGGAGATGACTATTGCACTGTTGGGAAGTATATGAAAAGCATACTCAGGTAGATCCATGACAGGATTAAGCAGTCCTTCTTCACCTTGGGACAAACAGGGTCCTTGGTCTCGTGAGGCTGCTGGTTGATCTCCCTCTTGATGATACCCTCAGACAATAGTCCAGGAGATTCAAATTAGGAGGGAAGGGAGCAGTGTCCTGCTGATATATGTCCAGTTTCCTCACTGACCAACATTCCAAGACAAGACTTGATCACTTTGTCCAGCAGCTTGATGTAGACAGGGTTTGAAATTGGTTATGTCGTCGAAGAGAGAAATAAAATATACTGTTCAACACAGGGTTTGAGCTCACAACCTTCAGTCAACTAGCTAGAGTCTTTAGGTTTTAATGGAGATATCCACACTGTTGACTGGAATAAGATTACCCAGTGGAACTCTATAAAAGCCAATGCTTTTTTTCTCTAGTCATTTTTTTTTTTTTTTTTTTTTTTTTTGTCAGGAGAACCTTTCTCACTCAAGATTTCTGCCAGTTGGTTATTTGTTGAGAAAGCCAAAACAAACAAGGACTATTATTTAATTTAAACTACCATCTGAATCTGGCAGGTTTTTTGGCATCATCATGTGTCCTTGACTGCTCAAAACTCCTGCTGGACATTTGCTTTACACTCTTTTGACATCTTTCTTAAACTTATCCCACTCATTTCTGCATACTGAACAAGAAAGCAATTTAAATTACACTTTCTTTCCATTCATTTTCTTGTACCACATTTGATGTAAATAATCATCAATAAATATTGTTTTTTGCCTGATGTCTGGAGAACCTTTGTCACTCAACTATAACCATACTTATTACTTTTGCCAGTTACTCAGTTGGTTGATTGTTGAGAAAGTCAAGTGGAGAGTGCAAGAGAAGAAAAGAGAAGACTAAGACGTCAAAATGAACAAGGACTATTACTTAATTTAAACTACAGATTATACAAGAAGAAAAAGAAAAAAATGTGAATATTTTTATAATTAATGAAAAGCCAAAATTGTAGTTGGCAAAAGAAGAAATGAATTTCAGCATTCATGAAATAGAAAAATATTTAGAAAGGAAGGTGTGAATTTGCACTACCATAATATGTTTTTCAATATTGGGCTTCAGTTAAGTTTTTCTAAGCTATCCCATTTGCTTTCTCTGTATCCTGACACTCACAAGGCATATTGGAGGGCAAGATCAATGGATGAAAGCAGTGAAAAACCCTAACAAGCTTGTGTAAATGGTTGGCATAACAGGAATAGCAAAAAGACAAACCATACTAAGAGCTACAAAGGAAAGAAAGTTGTGGACAGGCATGATCGCTCATGTTCTGAAGGGAGATGGCACATAGAAGTAGAGGTAGACATAATTAGACAACAGTAGATCTTTACCTATCTTTGTTTTTTCTGTAACTTGTTTACTTTGAGGTGTTTTCTGTTTACAGTTTAACTATTGGATTTACTGTCTTTCCTTTTTTTTTTTTTTTTTTTTTTTTACAAATTATTTGATGCTCTTATAAACACATTCATCTTATATGGCACCATATTTTTAGAACATAGTAATTTTTCCTTTAGCCAAGGATTCTCTGACCTCTTTGAGTCAAATTTCTTATTATTTTCAGTTATTATCTTTCCTCCTTGTAATTCACCCATTCCTTCCAAACTTATATTTAATCTTTATTGAGGGAGTTGTAAGAGGGTTTCATTTTTAATTCTCTTTGGCATTTTTCATCTGTGGTCTGAGTTGCTAGCAATCTTTTAGAGGTAAATTAATTTTTTTTTTTTTTTTTTTTTTACCCTATCCAGTAATAAAGCATTTTATGGTATTGTAAATATCCAGTGTGTTTCTCTTCATAGACATTAATGCAATACTTTCTGATTGGGTGACCTCCACTGAAATGACTACAAAGTTAACTTTTATGTGCTGTGTCCTTTCAGGACATTGGCAATCATGGCTCTCCACAATTTCCTGTCCTTTGTAGTTCTTAATAAATGTTCTCTTTTTGTTATCTCACCTTGTTCCATCCTTCATTTACACTAGCTTCTGTCCTCCATTTTCTAAATCCATGTCCCTTCAGAGTTTCCTGTTCTTTGTAACTCTTAATAGATTTAGTCTTTTTGTTATCTAACCTAAACCTTGTTCTGCCATCCATTTGCTTAAACCCGCTAGGTAGTTTATGTGTTGTTTTCTTCTGACCTTCTTCTCTGCAATTAACAATTACAAAAAATAGACTAAATTTTGCTCAAATGCATCCTTGTTTTGTTTGTTACTATCATGCCTTTTACCATCTGGTTTTCTTTCGGTATCTATCATTATTGGTATTCTGGGAATGATAACCAAGATAAAGATACTAGTTGTTATAGTGGAACACACCTATTCTATAGTTAATAGACTCTCCCACCTATAATAAGTAGGAGTAGTAGGAGTCGTTCAGTGGGTCAGTCAGTCGATGCCGGACAACCGTTAGTCGGATACTAAAGTATCAGTGACCGCAACTAGATTTACTCTGCGTCATTACCTATTATATCAAGTTCCTAACATTTTGTACGTCGGACCTATTTTAGGACTGACTTAGTACTAATACAAGCCTCCACTGTCAAACCACTACATAACACTACTTCAATCAAATCAGTGTATTACAATAATAATTTCTTGTCTCAAAAATATTTTCTTCAGTGTGGTTCATAAATTTGATTTTTCCTTTTTAAATTCATGCCGTTAACAAATCTCTGATAATGCAATAACTATTGAAACTTTATTTTGCCTTGTTTATCTTTCATTGAGAAATACTATCATTAGTATTATTTATGCCTAAGTAGCAACATTTTGTCTTATTCGCTAGTCATGTTCTTAAATACTCTTATCTGATTAAGACTTTCATACAGATGTAATGCATGGCATCTAACGTGTCCAAAAATATCTAAACTGTCAGCTGTATAAAACCACTTTCTCAGATCGATGGTTATAAATAGTTTTCAGCCAATGAAACTTGTAAGTCTTGACAAAAATTGTCCCTCATCTAACCTTGTAAACTGGCTGAGAGAATCACAAATAACTGTACCAATTAATAGAAACATCACTTGAGGAGTTTCAGCAACGGCAACAACTAAAATAGATAGCACATGCAACTTGAAGATAATGATATGATCAAGATGCTGACATTCCATACGACTTCAAACAAAAAGTTAGGAAAGAAGCCCCTATCATTACTGGAAATGGTGATAACAGTTACTGGACTTGATAAACTAATTTCTCTGTAATATTGTTTTAATGTAAAGATTTTATAAATTTCAACCCAAATTACCATAGGTGCTTGCCCAATAAATGGCAAATATTTCCTTATAAGGTGACAGCTAATATTACTATTATCATCTCAGTTACATTTTAACTTATACATGTCCTCCCTTAAATTGTCTTCATTATTCTAGATATTATTAACTCTCTAAATTTCAATAATACTGGTAGGGTGATTTTTTTTTATTTTTATTTTTACTTTTTTTTTGAAAGATGCTACTTTGAAAAATTATTGCCAACTGGTGCCATCATCCATTTGCACAAGCTAATCCTTCTATGTGCTGTGTCTCTTCAAGATGTTGGCAATCAATGATGGAAATGAAAGGAAAAGTTCTAAATTCTATTAATCAAGTTCCATTGCTGCTTTAGCCATCAATTCTTTGATAATTTTTGTTTTCGTCTTCATATCAGTTGTGTTTGATTTAATTCTTACCTTGCTCATTATTTATGGAGGAACATTTGAGCCCATCTTACGAGATTGGGTTTGGGGGACACCAGCGGGTACACAAAGATCAGATCTCACTCTGCTCTGTTTCCCTTTCATGGTTTGGCTTTGATGTTTTTGCACCTTGTTTACATTGCCTACATAATCGGTTATTAACAATGCAACATATTTCTGGTAGCATCGTGTTTGTGGCTGTTAACAATCTTTTATTTCTCCTTCCTCTCTCAGCCCCTCCCCATCCGCCTCAATCCCTACCCACTTATTATTCTACTTGTTTGTATACATAACCATTGCATTTTTCTGTCTAGGATCAGGCGTCTGCAGATGAGATGCTAGATCAGGGCCAATTATATTGCATATCCATCTCTGGATCTTGTCAAGAACCCCCAGGCAAACAGAAGGGGCTCCAGACCATATATGGCAGCAATACTCCATGCCAGGCCGAATGGTTGATTTGTAGATTTGAAGGATTGATTCTGGGGAGAAAAATTTGCTGACGCAGCACAGGGAGCCAACTTTGATTCTAATTTTTGGTATTAAGTTTATTAGAGTTTGTTTTGGTTGATTCATTTTCCACAGTTTATCAACCCTTTCCAGGTTATTTAAAGCCAAAATTTTTTTATATTTTTTGATATAATAATGGTTGAGTGATACAAGCCATACTAATTAACTCATAGCTGGGGGAAGAAGATGTGGATTTGTAACTTTCGCAATTGTATTTGCTAGTAAGTAAATATAACAAAATGGGAATTTGAACTTGGCTCTCTGATTAGCAGTTCAGAGCTATTCATTATGCCACCAATACATCCAAACTTACAGCATCTAGTATTCCTAAGTGGTTACCCATTTAACTCTTGGGCTTTTTATTTATTTATTTATTTATTTTTTTACTCATGATGTGTGATAGAATTTTTTTTTGCCTGCATGCCCAAATGAGCTATGATATTCATCTAACATACATACATATATGCATGCTGGACTCTCTTGTCGTTTTTGTGATGTATCAGGGTCAAGGAAT
Source organism: Acanthosepion lycidas (assembly GCA_963932145.1). Taxonomy (NCBI): domain Eukaryota; kingdom Metazoa; phylum Mollusca; class Cephalopoda; order Sepiida; family Sepiidae; genus Acanthosepion; species Acanthosepion lycidas. The sequence continues at coordinate 24,563,455 of OZ010599.1, forward strand.
TCGGCTCTTAGGAACCAACAGCCAGACACCTGCACATATGATTTGATTATAACAGTGAAAGCTTTGTGTGGAACCAATGACACTTTTTGAAGAGCTAAATACAGAGACCTGGTGCACCATGTGCCACAAGGTCTCCAAATGACCCTCAGGTTTTGAATTCAGAGTTGTCCTTCTCCTAGACCAGTTGCCATCCAAGGCTATAGAACCCAGTCTGTCTTGCTATTAGTAAATACATAAAGTATGCTACAAAGGCACACAAAAGAAAAATATTTTGAAGCCCAAATGAGTGCTAGCTTTATATGTTTACATGCAATCATCAAGCAGTATGCCCATATATATATATATATATATATATATATATATATATATAAAATGGTATAAGAAAAAATAAAACTAATAATATTTATTATATATTTGTAGACCTTTTGACCAAATGGAAGCATGATGGGAAAGATGTTAAAAATCAGAATTTTCAGACATGCCTGTGTCATTTCCCAGCGAGAAATGATACAGACATGCGTCCTTTACTCTTACCAAATTGAAAAAAATGTAAGAATGTTGTAAAAACCAAATAAAACATTCATCAAATTTTTCCTTCTCTGCCATATTCAATGAAACATGTTTAAAAGAAATTTGCTGCCCATATATATATATATATATATATATATATATATATATATATATATGCCCATTAAGGAATTGTATTCCTGATCAATCAAAATTTGTAAATAATTATATAGGCCACACTACAACATGTTTGATGCGCAGATTAACTCTACACCTTTCTGGCAATAGCTCAATTAGATCTCATTTAAATATTCATGGAGACCTACCGGAAACTATTTGGAACATACTTGTTGACAACACTGTTATAATAGCATCATCTACATGCAAAAAAAGGCTAAAAATAATGGAAGCCTTATTAATAAAAACAAACAAACCAACACTTAATAATATTAATTTTGAACATGGAAATAATATCTTGACCGTGTTTTGAAACAAAAAAAAAATGAAAACATTTTATAAAACATACATACAACAAACTATTTCTTATTTTAACAGTTAAAATATAATCCTTGAAAATGGCTAAATGTATAGCCGAAAGCGCTTGGATAAAAAGAACATTCGGACAGTTTTTATATAATTTATCACCCGAAAAGAAAAAAAATTATTAGATCACATGAGAAATTGCATAAAAATCTAAATAAAAGCACATTGTCTGTCATTTTCAATGAAATGTGCATGAAAGAAGGATTGCTGCCTAAAAAACATATATATATTGTGTATTTAGGCAGCAATCCTTATTTCATGCAACTTTCATTGAATAAGACAGTCAAGGTACTTTGATTAAGTTTTTTTATACAATTTCTCATTTTATAATTTTTTCTTTTCGGTAGATAAATTATATAAAAACTGTTCAACTGTTGTTGTCCCCCTCTGAGTGCTTTCAGCTATACAGTTAGCCATTTTCAAGATTGAAATATATTAACTGTTAACAAGAAATAGATTGTTGTATGTATGTATTTATATAATGTTTCATTTTCAAAACACAGTCAAGATAGTGTGTTCATGTTCATAGTTGATATTATTGAGTGTAGCCTTTTTTTTACATTGAGATGATGCTATTATATTTGTGTTGTCAACAAGCATGTTACGAATAGTGTCTGGTAGGTCTCCATGAGTATTTAAATGAGATCTAATTAAGATATGATCAGAAAGATGTAGTTTGAGTCTTCTTGTCAAACATGTTTTAGTGTGGCCTATATAATTTTTAACGAATTTTGATTGATCAGGAATACAATTTCTTAATGGACATTTAAATTCATACATACATATATATATATATATATATATAGAGAGAGAGAGAGAGATGGTGAAGACATGAAGACGAAAGCTAGACAGGCTTACTGTGGCTGGATGTCAAGATGCAATGGTTGAAAAGCAGATAGATGGAAAAAGTATAAAATTAGATATATTAACATTTTTTTTTCAAATATGCAGAAAATGATAAGAAGATGCATTAGAAAATATTTGTGCATTCCTTATTTTTTATGAAACTTGTACATGTTTAACAGATAAATTTATGAACAGGCAACAAAGTTTTAAAAAAAAAATAAGGGATGTATGAGAAGATACAGGCAAAAAATGATTTTAGAACAAAGCCATGGAATTATGGATAATCTTAATTATCAACACTTGTGGAATTTACCCAAGTCCCTTTAGTTGTTGTTATAGGAAGAACAAAAACAAGGATGATCCGTCCTTTGCTATTGATTTGTGGAAAATTATTAACTCATTGAACCCTCAAAGATATTGCTTGGAAAATAAAACAAAGAGTTACACATCCAAATCATATCAATCCATATCCAATCTAATTTATCAGCAAAAGATAAAAAGGCATAGCATCTTTTTACAATTTTTATTTGTTTTTTAATGGCGGTGCACTTGATAGCCATAGATGTGCAGTTTACAGGAAGCATTGAAGGAAGTTAGTATATAGTATCAGGAACTTGGGATAACATCGGCTTCTGTCATAGAAGTCACTTCAGTCTCCTCACCAAGTGAAGGTACAAAATGAATGAATTTTAAACATAAAGCGCTTCCATTATCTCGTGCGATAAACAGATGCTTATTACCTACATTATTCACACTGAAATAATATAATCATATCAGTATTTTTTATGCCATATTCCTTTTAGGATGTAAGCACTCAGAACCAATAACATTGCAGATTCTTTGATGGACATTATCAAGGATCTCAAAATATATAGCAGAATCACCAGACCATATGTGGCAGCAATACTCAGTGCATGGGCGATTGGTAGACTTATAAATATGTAATATAGATACTGGTAAGGAAAATCATCTAGCATGGCACAGTGAACTGACTATCCTAGCAGCAGACCAAGCAATTGATTCAATGTAATCATTCCACTTGATGTCAGCGGAAAGCATTAACCCGAAAAGGTGCAATTAGTCACACTCTCCTGGAGGTTAGAATCAGCCATACTGATGGAAGGTAGAAATGGTTCCCTCAGATGATTTACAGAGAGAGAGTTTTGTTTTGGAGACATTAAAATTAAATCATTCCTTCTCCCAGTTAACAACAGAATGTAGGTCATTTTAGATCAGCTGCCAATTTGACCATATTGTATACTTACTATTAAGACAGGAGTAAATAGTTTTGTCATCAGCATAGATACCGAGTTGAGAACTGATGACATCAGAGAGGTTGTTGACGACAATTAGGAAGAAGGTAGGTCCAGGGATAGAACCCTGTGGGGGGGGGACACCTGCATTAATGTAGAAAGATCTAGACAGACCTGTCACTGAAGACAACTTTCCCTTCACAGTTTACAGAAAGACTGAATCGGTAAAAAAAAAAAATAATAATCCCCAAATACCATAACCTTTCAACTACGAAGAAGACCAGTATGTCAGTTTAAGCTTCAGCATTCTTATCCAAAGCTTGATAGGCTATTTCAATAATAATTGTTAACACATCAGCAGTTGGCATAGAGAAGTGAAAACCATGTTGCTTATCCAAAAGAAGACTGTATGATGAGATGACTAACCAATTCAGAGTTGATTGGAGCCTCTAGTAATTTGCCAAAAAGAAGTAGAAGGCTAATAGGATGATAATTAAAAGGATCAGATGATTAACCTGAATTCTTAAAGACTGGAACTATAGATGATGATTTCCATATATTGTAGAGTTTAGAAAGAGAACAAGAGTCAATTCGGAAGCACATTTCTTAAAGACTATTGTGATGCCATCAAGTCCATATTATTTATGCGGATCAAGTTTAGAGATTATACATGATACTGTAAATATATTTATATATTTTATGAATATTCTAGTTTCATAATAGTTACACTATTCAAAATACTCTATATATTATCCATGAATATTTACCTGGCTAATATCTGGCACCCCTTCAATATTAGATTGCAGCTCTCAAAGTGCTTCTGTGCATTAAGGATTCTCTTTATTGCCATGAAAATCTTTTTTGAAATCCTCAAGCACATTGCACTTAGCAACTGCATGAGAGATTACTATTGGATAGAAGTTGATTTATACTTGCAGGACTTGATCAGCTCAAATGCTCAATCAACTTTGATTTATCAAAACAGGATTGTACCCAGCAACTGTTGATTGTTGTTTCCCATGACTGAAGGGAAAGTTTCAACAAACTGACCATGACAAAATTGTTGCTAACACCAGATGATCCCTCCTAAAAACTGTAACTGCAGTCTTCTTTTTATAGGTGCAATATAAACTATAGGTGGTCTCTATATGTGTTGAACAAATCTTCTTGAGCAGGAATCTACAATGGGGATAAGCTAGCTGTCCTAGCAGGCAGGCATTCTCAGAAACAAGTGGCCAGCCATTATAATGGTTTTTAAATTATTCACATTTCTTAGATGAAGTATTGTCATTAATTTTATTAATACTTTTCACATTTTATCACAATGATCAAGTCATTTTGCAATTTTAGGTTGTTTCAGCAAGCAGCATTATGCCTAACTTAATTTGAATTGACAATTATTGGTTAGCTTTTGTAGCCTAATTGTAATGCAGAGTTCATTATTTTTTTAATTATTTATTTTTACAGACTCCCAAGGGTAGAGGATTCTAGTTTCAGTCATGAGAAGCTAATTTCCTGCTTGCAATCTATATTGCTTGCTTGAGGGTCATAGAATATAAAACAACCTAAGCTTGTGATTTCAAAATAAAATGAAATAGTTCATTGATGGCAGCCTTTTTATTGTGAAGCCAAAAAGGTTCGTAAATTGTTTTTTTTTTTTTTTTTTTTTTTTTTGTTGGGGGGGATCTATTAATTTGACAGCAGAAGGTTTGGCCACTTATCTTGATTCCTTCCCCACTCTTAAAAGGTCACCTTATCTGAAGAAATATTTGGTCAAGAGTTATTTATCTCCTTATATACATATCACCCCACCCACTAATCTCCACAATGACAGAATTTAACAGACTTGATTATAGAAAGTTCATAATCTTCATTAAATGCTTTTCTTTTATGTTTCTTTAAATAAAGAGATTGCCTGAGTTCAAAACTAGATTACTAATTGTAGAAAGGATAGTAATTTCTTAAACAGTATCTCCTATTTACCATGTCTGTTCGGGACGTGGGTGATCATGGCTCTTCACAGTTTCCTATCCTTTGTAGCTATTAGTAAGGTTTATTATATTTTGTTCCATCCCCCTGTTCCACTATCCATTAACACAAGTTGGTCTTTCCTAGTCTCTTTTGCCTTCAATATGTCCTGTGAGTGTCAAATTTTCCAAGCCCTCTTTTCTCATTGTGTTCACCAGAAACTTTCTTTTTCTGATTCTGAATGTCTTTTTTTTTTTTTTTTCATTTTCCATTAGATTTCCTCATTGCTTATATGCTCCATCCACTATATTCTCAGCATCCTTTTGTAGAGACATCTGTTACCTCCAGTTTTCTCTTCATCTGTAAAGAAATTGTCCAAAATTCACTGACATTTAGGAGGCTTGATATCACATAGCAGTTTGGCACTCTTGCAGCATATATTTACTCACATCACCTTCAGTACAAGTAATACTGAGGGAGTACTGAAAAGTTCTTAACATAGAAGAATGACTTAGACTTTTGACTCTTTCTCAAAAATTCTGATATTCTCTTGTAGAAAATTTGGGCGAGGGGGAGTGAATATATTTCCAATTTGTCATCCCAACAAAGTTGGTTATCATAAGATAAAAGTCAGGGCTTATCACCATATCATGTTAAAACACCAGTTCCTCATATAATCACTGAAATTAAGCAATGTCAAGCCTGGTCACTATCTAGATGAGTGACTACTTGGAAATGCAAGTGGTGTAATGGATAATGACTCAGAATTGTTAATCGAAGAGCTGAGTTCCAATTTCAGTTGGGTATGTTATATTTACTTATGCACAAATACCATTGGGAAAAGTATGAATCCACCTCTTCTCCGCCCAGCTATGGGCTAATTAGTAAAACTTTTATCACTAAATCATTATACACCCACTCCTGCCACAAAAATTTCTACAAGTCTAAAAATATTTTCTGGCTTTAAATAACCTGCAAAGAGTTGATAAGATATAGAAAATGAATAAAAAAGAAGATAAAAGCTGGCCATAAATACAAGTTAAAAGTACAACAAATTTAGGGTAACATTTTTTTTTTTTTAAATATGTATTTTAGTTTCAAATATATCACAACAGATTCATTAAAAAACATAGTAAGGAATTAGCCTTAACCTTTGAAAAACTTTTCAAAGTGTGATGTAAATGCAACGAAAACAGTATTTGAGTTACTTGAACATCTACTTTTAAACGTGTACTTCAGTGTGTCCATTTTATGTCTCTTGGAGCTAAATCAAGTTCTTTTTTTTTTTTTTTTTCTTTCAGTGCTTTCAGCATCAAGCTTTTGTTTGGTGCATAAAGCAAAATATTTTTATAGTAAAAATACCAGCAATACATTTTTAAAATAATAAAAAAAAATTGCTAATACATTTTTATAGTAAAATGACCAGCAATGCATTTTATCGTAGAATTAGCAACAATACATTTTGTAAAAAAAATGACCAACAATACATTTTGTAAAAGTACAACCAACAGTACATTTTTATAGGAAAATGACAATCAATACAATATTAAAAAAATTATAAAATACATTTTTACAGTAAAATTACCAGCAATACATTAAAAAAATACCAACAATACATTTTATGATTTACAAACTATATATCTAAATAAAACATACATTTGCCCTGAAAGTATAAAATTATGTACAAAATATCTATAGTTGAAGGCATAAAATTGGGTACAAAATATTTAGATTTCAGTATTAAATAACCTACAGAAGTGTTGATATGCTGCTAAACAAAATCAACCAACTAACAAAGATTTTTTTTAATGGTACCCTAAATTTGTTATGGTGATTTTAAGTGGAGTCCTTGGTGTTCAGCAACCCATTCATAATATCTCAAACCTCAGCAGTGATAATTAAATTTATTATGGACATGATGCTGACTCTTACCATGCATTTTGAGTACAGGTCAGCTTATTGAAAATATATACAGTTTTACTTTTCTATAGATAAGCTACTATATAGAAATCTGTGGTTACGGAATATTTAAATAAGAATATTTGACAATCTTTCATTTAAGGTGTGTGTGTGTGAGGAAAATTGATGGACTAAAGATAATCACAGATATTTTTTATTTTTAGTTATCATATGGATGTGTTACAACACAAAGGCTATATCAGTTTGTTAATCAGAACTATTTTGAATATACACAGTGATACATGTTTCTGTTGGGCTCACTTCATAACCCTGAAGCTGAACCATGAGTTGCTATGTTCCATTTCCCACTTGTTATTCCCCATTGACTTATCAAGACGATGCTTTTAGTCTCATGGAATGTACTTCATTATATGACAATATTCTCATGGCTACAAGAAAAGGTACGTGTTCCTTTTACTTTTACACTTGGTTTGTCCTCCTGGCCTATGCTATTACAGACTAGCAGAGAAAGTTTTTCATTTCGTGATATGCAAAGTTATTCTGTTATTTATTTTACTTATTGTTTGGTTTTCCACAATTATATCCTATGCTGCTTACATGCTTTGTCGATCGGTTCAGATCAAACACCATGCAGTGTTGATATATATATATACCCACATTGTTCTCCTCCATATATATATATATATGTGTGTGTGTATGCGTGTGTGTTATATATGTATGTATGTGCACGTGTGTTTTGTATATGTATGTGCGCGTGCGTTCTATATATGTATGTGTTTTATGTGTGTGCGTGCATGTGCGTTGTGTATACATGTACATGCATGCATTTTCTATACATGTACACACGTGCGTTTTGAATATATGTATATGTATGCTTGGTGCGTTTTGTATAGGTATGTTTGCGTGCGTTTTGTATATGTATATATATGTATAAGTGTGTATTTTGTATGTATGTGTTTTGTGTGTTTTATGTATGTGTTTTTCATATATGTGTGTGTGTGTTTTTTATATATGTGTGTATTTTATATATGTATGTGTATATGTGTGTGTTTTTTATGCATGTATGTTTATATATGTATGTGTGTTTTTTTATATATACATATTTGTGTTTTTACATATGTATTATATATGTGTTTTTATATATATGATATGATTGTATGTGTATGTATATATATATATATATATATACACACACACACACACAGTGTTTTATGTATGTGTTTTTCATATGTGTGTGTGTGTGTGTGTGTTTTTTATATATGTGTGTATTTTATATATGTATGTGTATATGTGTGTGTTTTTTATGCATGTATGTTTATATATGTATGTGTGTTTTTTTATATATACATATTTGTGTTTTTACATATGTATTATATATGTGTTTTTATATATATGATATGATTGTATGTGTATGTATATATATATATATATATATATATACACACACACACACACAGGGTGTATCAAAAATACTTTAACAAACATTACAGGCAGGTTCCTCACAGCAACACAAGAGCATAAAAATATATCTGCAAATTCTTTTGTTTTTGATTATTAAATTTAAAGAAAGTTTATGGTAGATGGCACTGTCTTGCCATGTAGACTTTATTACATTTGTCATTCATGTACATTTGTGGCTAGATTGTCTGCAATGTTTAAAGCGTGTACTAATGTTTGTCTTCAATGTTTAAAGTATGTGAGTTAACTGAGAAGTGTCTGGTTAATAATGGCAGGATATTCATATCATGAGCATATATGATTTTTACATCCAGTTGTGTGAGTGGTTATAGACACAATGGTGTATGGTTGTATCAGATTGTTTCCAGACCAAAGGCAACCCGAGTCAACCTTTGCTGCTCTTTATTGTCACATTACTGAGACAGAATTTGTAGCACTACAAACTATGGATTGGGGAAGATAGAGATCTGCTTGTGGTCTTTGCATGTCATACAACTTATAGTGCTGCATGGAGAATACTTCAAGAGCAGCTCCTGTACCGATATCATTTGCAACATACGCAAGGTCTTTTGCCCTCTGATCACTCACCATGGAAGAACTTTTGCCAATGCTTTATTTCACAAACTGCTGATCCGTCTCTTCAGTCTTGTTTAAGGATGAGGCAACATTTGGAAGAGAGGGAATAACAAATTTAGGCAACCAAAATTTGTAGGTGGATTGGAATCCCCATGATACAATACAGGTTAGAAACCAACATCAGTTTACAATTGTTGTATGGGCTGGTATTGTAGATGACTGTTTGGTAGGTGCATACGTTCTCCCAGCGCCTCTTGCAGGAGATGTCTACAGGGACTTTATTTCCAACAGACTTCCAGACCTGCTAGAGGGTGTACTCCTGTGAAGCACTAGATGACATCTACCATGAAAGATGGGTAGGTATGGAACAACTGGTTCCATGGCCTGCACGCTCCACTGACTTCAATCCTTTGGATTTTTATGTGTGTCCCTGCTTAAAACAATTGGTTTACGCAGCAGACATTAATAATGTGGAGATGTTTCATCACCGTGTTATGGGGGGGGCTGTTTATTATATTTTAACATTCAATGAGATATCTCAGCTTGATGGTATTTTGGGGGACAGGGGGAATATCTTCATTGCAAGGTTGAATTTTCGACAGTCACACTATTAAATCTTCAAAGATTCTAGCCATGATCAATTTTTGTTTGGGATATTGTTTATTGCAAAAAAGAAAAAACAGCCTGCTTTTTATATATATATATATATATATATATATATATATTTATTTATTATAACATTAATATATCTGTATAATCAATTTAAAGGGTTTTTATATGTACACTTATAGTGCTTTGGACTTCTTTTGAAAATAATTTAATTAATGACTTTAAAAATTTATGTGGCATGCTTACAATACTCTCATTGCATACAAGTCGATAATCACTGCATTAGATCATTGTTTTTGGTGACAAATCTTTTTAGCACTCCTTTGTTTATTTTAATCTTACTGATAATTAAGTGATGTGTCTTGAGCAAGATCATCCCTCTTCAGACATTTTTTTTTTTAAATTCAGAGTTTTCCTTCTTCCAGACTAGTTAGAACTTTCAACAAAAAATTACCTTGAATTGTTTTGAGTATTGCTGACCATCTTATGTTGAACCATATCTCACATGACCCACTGCTTGAAAGAGGTTGTCCATCCCTGATTTAGGGACTGCTGTCTATTTAGTACTGTTCATAAGTTGAAGGAGTCCAGGTTTGAAAATGAGATTGATTGTTGTTGAACCATATCTCATGTAGCCCACTGCTTGAAAAGAGGTTGCCCATGCCTAATTTAAGGACTACTCTCTATTTAGTCAATCTCAATCACGAGTCATGGTGTGTCTTGAGCAAGACAGCCTGACAGAACTCAACCCTCTCCAGGCTGGTTTGAATTCAGAGTTTTACATCTGGACTGGTTGCCACACAAGGCTATAGAACCCAGTTTGTCTTGTTATTTTATCCATATCTGGGGGGAAGAAGAGATGGATTCATACCTTTCTCAAGGGTATTAGTACATAAGTGAATGTAATGAATTCAACTGGAATTCAAACTCTGCTCTCTGATTCCTCAATCCGCAATCCATTTATCCACCATGCCTCCTGTCTATTTAGTAGTGTTCATAAATTGAAGTACTCTATTACTCCAGGTTTGAAAATGAGATTGACTCCTTTCTCTCTTTCTCACTAGAGATGGACCTTTTTAATGCTTTCAAATAATCCAGCATTCTAACAATTAAGCTATTTTTTTAAGTGTTTGTTTGATGTGCTTGTAAAATGATTTGGTATATCGTACATATTTTTTTATCTAACAATTCAAGTATGCTCATGTTTACTCTTTGATTTATACCCATATTAATGTGCCCCCCCCAAAAAAAATTTTTTTTATACCCAAAAATATTTCAATGAATATATGAAGATTTATTAATTAAAATTTATCCTAGTTTGTTATCCTTGACATTAGTTCCGTTACTTTTAATTAGTATGATTGCATGAATTAAGGATTTACTTGAATTGTTACAAACAGAAATAAAGATCACTGCATTGATGGATGCTTTACTTTTGTTTTATTGAGATAAAGATTTTGACAAGAGCATTTTGTCTACTTTCAGAACTGAGCTTTATGACCGGTAATGAGTTGCATGATATTGATGTCTGCAACCTAAATGTGGACAGTGGTGACGAGGAGGGGGAGGAAGAAGAAGAAGGCAGCAACACAAACGACAGTGTGCATACAGGCAACAACAACAACAAGGAGGAGGAGGACGACGACGACAACAACAACTGTGATACTGAGAGCATCACTGAGCAGCAGGAGGGTATCCTTGCCAGTGACAGCCACACAAATCAAAGAGAGGAGGTAGTGGATGAAGAAGAAGACGACGACACCGAAGACGACCACAATAATAATAATAGAAAGAATAACATTAACAATTGTGAGAACAGCCCCAGACATCAGGACAACATGTCATTGAAAGAGAATCGAAACCAAATGCCTGTGACTGTGTTTAGGAGCAAATCATTTGCTGGCATGGTTAACGTGCGGCCACGATCTGCTCCTGGCACACCTGTTTTGGGTGAGACACTGCGCAGGAGTCCTAGGGTCTATACACAGCCCCCACAGAGATCTAAACGGTTAGGAATTGGCAGTCACAAAGCTCCAAAGATTCCAAAGTTACCTCAACCCAGTCGCGCAGTTCTTATGTTTGAAAGTGTCAAAAAAGGAATTCGGTAAGAAATTTTTTTTTATTTGGGTGGGTGGGGCACTATGCACAAAAAAAAAAAGTTTGATAATTTCTGTCTGAATTCATAGAAAGGAGATTATCATTACTTACATTCAGACTATTGTCCTCATCTTTGTTGTTGCTATCACATTTCAACCATTGTGACCTCTGACCTTCCTTAGGTATTTGTTGAGACAGGTAACTTTCAGGGAATTTCAAACTGAATCCTTTATTAAATACATTAAAGAAGATTATTCTTGTTCTGCTATCCATCTCCAAAGATACTTCATCGTTTTTAGATATCTCTAAACATGAAGAACAACCTACCCCTGTAAAATAAATAAAAGGTTCAGCTTTACCTTGATTGACAAGAACCTGAAGAAAGGTAGTGGGCACAATGGCCGAAACATTTTGATAACAACAACAAAGATGAGGACAATAATCTGAGGGTAGATAATGTGAATAACACTCTGATAAATGTTTTACTTTGACTGTTTCTCTTGCGTTAAATATCTTACTCTCTGCTACATTATGAAGAATTATGTCAAATCATAAAAATCTATATCCCATGAGAGTCACAGGGGCATCACATGTACGGCATCTGTATCAGCAGTGGTGCATCTAAGACAGGATAGCCTAATGAAGGCCATCAATATTTTAAACACATTTGGAGCTTCATTGGCTTTGAATAACTCTTCACAAGTCTTTAGTGGATGCATCTTAGATTTTATTTAGGTTTTTATTCATCGAATGTGTAAAAAATTCTTATATCTTTCAGTTTACACACTGTATATAGTAGGGGTCGGCAACCCCTGGGCCATATCTGGCCCATAAAAGATTTTTATCTGGCCCACCAACTTTAACACTTAGACACAAATTATTTAATTAATTTTGTGGAGGAAGTGGCAAAAGCATATCAGTTGGAATTTATCAATGTACAATCCGACAAATTTTTAAAATCGAAATCCACTGCTGACTTCTACAAGAAATATTTTTTGCCTAGCAGAAAATATAAAACCTATTGAATGGTATCATTATTTGGAAGTACATATGCTTGTGAAGAACTTTTTTGAAAATGAAATATACTAATATCATTTTTCGAACAAGGTTTGGTGATGACCACACCTGGATGATCTTTTGCTCCCCTGTTGCTGACAAATATTTCACCTGATGTGCAAAAGTTATCAAACCATAAACAGAAACAAGTGTCTTGTTAACTAATTTGCCATTTTTTAACGGTATTTCATTTCTAGTAAGGAATTTGCATTTTTTGTTGGTTCCATTAGTTATACCTGCAGTAAAATAAGGAAACTTGTTTAAATAATATAACATTAACTTTGTTGTTTTTTTTTCTTTAAACCTCCAGACCAAGGCAGTCTTCTGGACATATAGCGATCAAGGGTTGAGACCTTATTGAGACCTGCCTTATTATAGTAAATTTGATATCATGACTCTCCTCCAAGATACTGAATAGCTTTCTGGCCCTCTCGCTACAAAAAGGTTGGCAACCCTTGGTATATAGCTTGGTCTGTAACACATTTCTTAATATTATAATGGTCACTATCAAGGAATTTAGTTGTTTAACAGACAGGCAGCATGTGTTGTTTTGTTATCATTGTCTGAACCTGCTTTGCTCACCCATGTTGCACAAAAAGACTGACTTGCACAAAATGTTAGAATACACAATATTATTTTAAAATTATTTCATCCATTATTTCTTTCATTCTTTTAAATTTTTCTCTAACTTTGAAAAAGATTTCAATTTTGATATCTATCATATTACTTATACACTGACTTCTTAATTCCTGTTTTTTATTGATTTCTCTCCTTAATAATGTATCACTTTTACTCATACTCTTTCACACTCAGTAACTCCTTACATCTTAGAGGCTTTATTACTTTACTTGGGGTTAAATGATAAAAAAAGTGTAATGTTGCCTATAATTTGATGATGTTTAATGTTGGGAATATCCTTTTACCATTCTGGCTTATATCAGGTTTTGTCATTTTTGGTTGTCCATACTTCAAAAGGAAGGTTTCATTATATTTGGGTAAGGAAAGCTAAAAACATAGCTTCACATGTTTTACAGTATAACAGGCACTGGATTGTATAATAAAATATATAATATATATATATATATATATATATATATATATATATATATATATATATATATATATATATATATATTTGGTCATGCTACACCATGCTTTTAGTGATTTTTAACATAAGTGTGAAATTTGAATTCCACACAAGTGGCATCCTCTTTAACTATCAACATTTTAAATTAAAATCGCTGACTCGAGAAAGAATTATTCGTGATCTTTTGTTTGCTGATGACACTGTGATCATGGCCACCTCAATTGAAGAAGCTCAAGCACTCATTTTCCCACCTCATGCAACGCATTCAGATTAACTATAATCATTAAGAAAACTGAAGTTGTCTATCAACTAAGGTCTACACCTAAGCAGGTCAAGGGTGTAAAACAAAACCAACCTGCCCATACCTTTCCAATCATTCCCATTACTGTTGGCAGCAGCAAACTGAAGTATGTAAAATCATTTTTATACTTAGGAAGCAAAGTCAATTCAAGTGCCTGTTTGGATGACGAAATAGTTAACTGAATAGTTAACTGCACATCAATCAACTTGATGCTTTTCATAAATGCTGTCTTTGTTCAATATGCAGTTATATATGGCAGGACAAAATCTCTAACCCTGATCTTTTTATCAAATGTGGCATCGGTGGTATTGAATCCTTTCTGGTGCAACCAAAGTTCAAATGGGCTGGTTATGTCATCAGAATGAGTGATGATCAGATGCCAAAAATCCTCATGTATAGCCAACTTTTTCATGGTAAGCATAATGTAGGCCATCCTTGGTTACACTTCAAAGATAAATACAATTTAATTGCTGCAAACATCCCTATAGAAAAGTTTGAACTTGCTGTTGAAAACTGAGCAAACTGGAGAAACATCTGTTACCAAAGTATAACTAACTTTGAAAAGAATCATCTCAACAATCTGAGAGAATTAAGAATTAACACTAAATCTCAGGCTAATCCATCAGCCCATATGACAGTCAAATCTTCAGTATGCTCTTTGTCTCTTTTTTTTATTTTTATTTTTATTTTTTTAAGCAAATCCCATGCAGGATTGTTGTCTCATATGAATCATCGACATAAAAACTGAACTGAAAGACACTCATACATCGAGAATGATGGGAGAGTCCATCATCATCATCATCATCATGATCATATCTATCTATATATATATATATATATATATATATATATATATATATATATATATATTATTAACTCAAATGTTATCTTTAGTGGATACCTGTATTTGAATAGATGCCCCGTTTATTGTAAACAGTATATATTTTACCTATCAGTCTGTGCACTTGAGAAAACTTAAAGAAAATGTGCCCTCTGGGAAGAGTTCAAATTCCAGTTAAATCCATTATTTTCACTTACATGCTAATATCCTTGGAAAAAGTATGAATCCTCTTCTTCTCTCCCCAGCTATGCGCAAATAGCAGGACAGGCCAGGTTCTAAATCCTTTGATGGCAACTGGTCTACCACAGAAAGAAATGGCAACCTACTGCGGGGGAAAAAAATCTGCCTCGTCAGTCATGTATTTTTTGATACATGATCATTTAAGCATGTATCACACATGGCACATAACTGACTGATGTATGGTATTTGAATTCTAATTTTTGCTTTAATGAAAAGAAACAAAAAAAAAAATACTTTCAGTCTTCAAGAGTCTAAGACAAGAATTCCAATATTCTTTAAAGAAAATTAATTTCTATTCTTTTTCTTTCTTTGCAATTTTTTCTTCTTGTCACTGTTTTTCTCTCGTGGACTTTGTTTTGCTGTTTGGCCCACTTGTATTGTTTACCCATTGCCTTTTGCTCTCTGTTTTTTTTTTTTGGTTTTTGTTTTTTTGTTTTTTTTTTTTAACACAATGTCTTCTTTTCTCTTCCCCTTTCTTTCTCC
>OZ010599.1:24579439-24669439 GCA_963932145.1 Acanthosepion lycidas
CTTCATTCATTGAGTTTATTTTCTAGATTTTATTGATTAACATTCAGGATACAAAATTTGGAATAAAAAGAAATCAACACTGGCTACTCTGCTTTGTTTTGATGGCGACAAAACATTTTTTTTTCTAAGCCATTGTTATCAAGCAATACTTTAAACATGTAGATAGTTCCGCCCAAAATGTTTTACAGCAAAAATTATTTTAATTGAAACTGTAATATTGCTCTTGATTGGGGTGGTTAAGATCTAAAGGATGTAAATCCACTTGTAATTTTTACTTAAATACCCCAGTATATATATGGAATATATTAGATTGATCTGAAATTTATATAAATAAAATTTTTATTTTTAGTGATTTTAGTATATAGAGGAACCTTCCAAAACTTCTTAAATGTCTGCAAAAAAAAAAAAAAAAAAAATTGGAGGCTTTAATTTTAGCAATTTAAGAATTGGTGGCTTTTTTTGGGGGGGGGGTGTTTTGTCACTAATTGCTTGGAGTGTTGGATTTGTCTTTCTCATATTGTAATGATAAAAAAAAATAGTGATTTATTTATTTATTATTACTATTATTACACTAGTTAAGAGAAGAGTGTGATTTAAGAAAAGAAAAAGTGTTTGACAATATTTTTTACTGTATGTCTGTCTTAAAGTTATTTTTAAATTTTTTCAAGTATAAAAATAGATAAATCTACAAAAAAATAAGTCTTTGTACAAACATTACCAGCACAGCCACTTCTCATTACAAGAGAAGCAACGTTTGTTGAAAAATATTTGGAGAGTTACATCAATCATTTTGTTTATTATTATTATTATCATCATCATCATTATTATTATTATTATATTTTCTAAATTTTCAGAGAATTTATAACAGCTACTCAAGATGATATTGTCCAGTTGAAAAGCCGGGATGCAAACACATCCACTGCTCAGGTGAGTGTTTATCTCCCTTGCATAACTAAACAGAATATTTATTTAACAAGCTCAGTAAAGAGAGATATTTCAGATGCTACTTGATGTTATGTCATAGGATTTTTTCAAACTTCTACAATAATAATGAGCATTCAATATTTATAAAACATTTAATATTTTTATTTTAAATTTTTCATGTGTGAGCAATGCTGTGCAGGCCTTATGATTCTCTACTGTTGGTATACCAGTCAGTAGCAGTGTCTCTCATGAGTTAATGGTACTGACCTCTTTGGTCAAAATTCAGTACTTTGGTGGTGAGACTGGAGTAATCTTTCTAAGACACAGACCTGAGTCATAGTATATGGAGCCTGTACACTGCTCAACCCGCATACCCGCCACTCTCGGCCTTACCTACAAAATCCAAAGGAATACAGAGCATTACATTTGGGGCCAGCATAGCTGCAGGAGTTACCAGAAGTTTGTCAATGTTAACAATCAACTGCCTTTGGGAATCCACTCAGATTTTCTGTCTGGATTTACTGCCATTGTCTTTTCCATGTTTTGATATGACTGCAAGGCTGTGGGGGTTTTAAGATCAGGGTTTTTCTTCTCCTAGATTGACTGCCCTCCCATACTAATGAGATCCATCTACCCGAAGCAGCTGTTTATGAGGCGGCAGTGGTCTGCCTTTGCCTCTTCTCCGGTTTTGAGCTGGACCTGGTTGTCAACGGCTATTTGAAATGTTTTTGTTTTTTTTCTTACCAATATTGGGACAATTAAGTAGCATCCATCCAACTTTGAGTTTCATTAATTATTAATTAATAATTGTGAGTGTTAATACCTTCTCATGTTTATCTTTACATTGTATAATGTTCTTCTTTTATTATTGTATTTACAAAACTCATTTCTGTTACAAAAAACTTTTCTTTTTTCCTCTATCATAGTTCCATTAGTGTGCAATTTGTAACTGCAAATAGTTTATTTTAAAGTTTCAAACACCCCAAATCAACCTAAATATTGCATGCAATATAACTAAATGAAAACAGCAATTTTCTGTCCCCCTGACTATTGTTCGCCCAATACAAATCCCATCGAGCCACTCAAGGCAGAGTGTTATTAAATGAGCTTGTTGTAAGGACCTATACAGAAGGAGCAAGAGGTGCCTATTACGATGATATATAGGATAAATAACTGTTGACCCTTGAGGTTGAGATTATAGTTATTGAAGAAGTATCATCCCCGAAGTTTCTTCTACAGTATGTCCGTTCTAGGGGAAGAAGCTCTCTGAGTGGAACTTCCTCCTTACCAATGGAATACAAAGGGAATGAGGAAAAGTCAATTCGGTCTACATGGCATAGCAGGATTAGTGGAACAAGGAATTAAGTTTTCTGGAAATCTGCCATGAAAATAGCAATAGAGTAGCGAGAGGCTGGCAAATATTTCATCTGTGGAGAAAGGGGTTGTAAGATAGAAAAACAATTTATCACTCACAAGGTCAAGGCTAAAAAGAGAAGATTGGGCAGCTCCAGACATACCAGCAATGCTCTCTGCCTTCAGAAATATAACTTACCCTGAATTGAAAGAGATATCACTTCCTGCAGTTGCAGGGTTTCATCGGATACAAATCTCCAGTTGAATCAAATGATTGTTAGATACACATGTCAGACTTCAAATATTGTCTGTGCTTCAGAAAGCAAATTCTTGGATTACCTGCTAGAGAAATACAATATCCTATTTCCTGAGACTTTATCATTGATAGTGGGTCATGCAAGATTACATTAGTGACAAAATTGAAACTCTTTAAGATACACGACTTAGTATAAATCCTATTAAATTTATAATATCGAGGCTGTTTAGCAGCATTAATACAAAAAATATGAAATAATTTGTTTGAAATTGTAATACTTTCTACATTATTTACATTTTTGGGACTGTTGTCCTCATCTTTATTGTAACATTCACAACATTTTGGCCATTGTATTCTCCAGCCTTCTTCAAGTAATATTAGTTGGAATTTCAAACAGAACCCATTATTTAGTCCATGTGGGTAGATTGTTCTAATTTCACATACCATGCCTTTGGATACCTCAGTTTTAGTTAATTCACCTTGATAACTGTCCAAGTTTTTGTTCTCTCTGATAAGGTCAGGGATTAAACTTGTATCTCTTTGGATCAAATCAATTTTTGGATCAATCATCCAACGCTTATTGATTTATCTTTACCCTAACCATTTACATGAAATGATTTAAAAAAAAGGGTGTTTTGATCAAATTATTGAATGTTGATTAAATTCTTAGTTCATGGAAAGCATTACTGTATGTTTTTAAATTAGATTCACATAACATATTAAGTGAAAGAAATGATATTTAGAATTAAGAAGTGTCTACTTTACAGTCTTTCTTGTCAGTTAAACATTTGTTATTTTTTTGAGATGTCATGACTATCTGGGTGGGAAAACAAGAATTATGCAGCACTTATTTTGATTAACAAATTACTTAGAATGATTACTTTGTTACTTATATAAATGTAAAAAAGTTGGAATTGTCAATAATACAGGGTGCAACTGAAATACTTCCCACATAATGGTAAGACATTAGATAGATGAATACACCATTGCCACCAATGTCTTACTGTTATGTTGGAAGTATTTCTGGGAGATAATGTGAGATGTATTTCTGCCACGCCCTGTATAAGAGACAGATGGCTACAAAAAGACACTGTTGATTATTTACGGCTAATCTGTTTAAATAATGCAACGAATATTGTTTGCGCAACATGGCAATAATTGTAAGTAAAATGATGCACTAAAATAAGTAACCAAGTAATCGTTTTAAGTTCTCTGAATATCAGTGTCAAAAATTAAGTTTATGAAATGGACAACTCAAATTGTTACTTGGAACATTTGTCACTTATGAAGTTTAGTTTAGTACAAAGTCAAAAGTCACCAGCACAAAATCTGAAGTCATCAGGGCATTGACTTATTAATTGAAAAAATGCGTACTATCACTGCTTTTCATCTGCATATTTACACTTAAATTTTCATACATAAAACACCTGACCATAATCAGGTTTACACCACGATGTTATTATTCACATGACGGACAATGTTTGTGGTTACAGTGACTTTGTAAAGGTTCATTACAATTTGCATTGTCAAAGAAAAACAGAATTTGTTTGTTGCTGGTCAGTTTTCAATGAAGAAATTGTTGCATAGGGTATAAGTGATTATTACTGGCCTTGTTTTGATTGTCAAATGAAGGTGTTTACTGCTAACCCCCTTTACAGGAAAAAGGGAAGCTGATGTTTCAGCTGATAGTAAATGAGAGAAAGAAAGAGGGAACTATCCTTTGCATGCCCAAAATAAAACATCATCATTAGCGAACTTGGATACAATTTAATAACAACAATGATGACAGTTAAGTGAATGAAGCATTCTTAGAAGTGTTAGATTTTGTAAAAAGTTTAGAGAAATACAGGTTGGAAAAGCAAGTATCTATGTATGTATGTATGTATAGGGATTGGCTAGCCACCCTAGTAGACAGGCGTCCTCGAATACGAGTGGCCAGCTATTATTATTTATATGTAAGTGTGAAGATATATATACTAAAAAGGGAATGCTCCTGTATAAGCCTCCTTCTGGTTGTTGGTAACTTTTTTTTTTTTTCCCCCCCAAGTTTTTTTTACTTGTTAAATTTCTAAGAAGAATTCTGAAGATAAGACAATTTCGATAAAAAGAAGACGATTGGAAAATATATTTCTTAATCATTGCTGATGCGTTTTGTCAATCTGAATTATTTTGAGAAGTTTAACAATATGTCAACATTGAAAACTAAAACAAATTCTTAGTATAAAAAAAAAAAGTTACCAACATCCAGAAGGAGGCTTACACAAAAGCATTTTTTTTTTTTTTTTTTTAAATATTTTGAATTTAAAGTAATTAAAATATATTTCACTTTTAAACATGCCTTATATATATATATATATATATATATATATAATGTAACTCACTTAGGAAGGTTTCTTTTTCTGTGATTGACATAGTTGGACGTCTGGGCAAGTATTTTATATTGCTTTCGTTGATCTTTCTCTATGGCATATGTGACCAAATGGGAAAGGCTTTAATATTTAAAATTTAGTATTTTTTTTTGTCATGTTCTCATTGGTTATGAGGTGTCATGTGGTGTTCTTATTACCATACCCATGTAGGAATAACACAAAGTTTGCTTTTACATGTTTATACTTAGACTTGATGAAATTGTAGTTGCTTATGGAATTTGAAAATGTATTTTTATTTACTTTTGCATACTTTGGGAGTCCCAACAAAATGCTATAGAAAGTAAAAAATGTTTGAGAAGAAAATTGTCTCCTGAAATTGCATTTTCAAAGCATAAAAATATTTTTTCTTGTCTGGACATTAATATGAGAAATTACTCCTATGATTACAAACTGTAAAAAAAAAAAAAAAGTAGTATGTAAATTGCCACTCCCTTTTGCTTTTGCTACAAGGAACAAAACATGTCCCCTACCTTTAGCATTTTTTATATATTATTATATATCCTCTACCTTTAGCATATTTTATATATATATATATATATATATATATATATATATACACACACACAATGTCAGGCGTCATTTAAGCAAGCTCATGTGGAGGGCTCTTGATTGAACCTTTGGCTTGTTCAGGAGTTTTAGAATCCCTACATCTTTGCATATTCTCAGCATTAGAAACACTCCTGGCTGCCATTTGATCTGGATTTTCATTTGCATGGAACTTTCTTTTCCTTGCTGCAGCTTTGGTTCTTTTGATTGTGATCTGGTCCTCTGTTGGTGGAGATTTCTTTTAGCGAAGTATACTGCTGTTGTATGCCATAGGCAACAACAAACTTCAAAATTGATCACTGCATTTAAGTATTGCATTAATATCTAACCTCAACTTTTAAAAATTCAACGATAATTCTTCTGCCACCACTTAATTTAAATACAATTTGATGTGTGCAGATCCTTACTTTTCATACAAACAATTATTTTTATTTCATGGGCCACTTTCATGGATTTTGCAATTAATTTTGATTATTCCTAAATTTTTTTCCAAGCTATAAAAAATTGCTGTTGGACAAAAAAATTTGTAAAAATTGCTGAAGACAATCACATTAATGAAAACTCAAAAAATTTTGTAACATGAGCTATTGAAAGTTAGAGAGTTGTGTCCATTTAAATGAAAAAGTGTGACACACTGACATTATTATTATTGTATTTTAAAATTCATAAGTTTATGTGGATGACATTTTATATATATATATATATATATATATATATATATATATATATAAATTTCAGGAAAATCATTTAATTACTTTTGTTGATTAGACATTGAATTGTCACTTAGTGTCCTCTATAGATTGCCTAGACTTTTCAGCTAACCTGATGAATATTTATGCACGTTCTTAAACTTATGAATTTTGAAAACCAATATTTTACTATGATATATAAATACTTCTTTCTTTATATGTGTAAATTCTCACACACACATATCTATATATATATATATATATATATATACACACTTAAATAAAAGTTAATCTAAAATAATTACTTACACAGATTCACTGAAAAATGAACATACTATGATGAAAAAAATGAGGCAAGCTTAATAAAAATGAGGTTTTATTTTGTTATATTTTAAACTTAAAGTAATATTTTTTCCAAATCATATTAATTAAACTTTAAATCAGTTAATATTCCTCAAATAGTTTCAGAAAAGCAAATTTTATTTTTGAAAGAATTTTTCATAGAGAGAATTACATTGTGATGACAGATAACTAAAATTGTGCTAAAATCAGTGATTTTAAAATAAAAAAATCACTCCTTCCAGTCAATTTATATTAGTTTTAGAATAGAAGAAAGTATTTTGCTTATTGGAAATATTAAATTTAATCTATTAGTTTGAAATTTAAACTAAAATAAAAGCTTCCAGAAAGATTTTTTTCATTTTAAAAATTCATTTTAAACCTTAGGTATCGTGTTTCTGTGGAGGTTCCTAATCTATGCTCTACGTGAAATATTTATGTAGGCGTATTTTGGAATCATATTAATAACAGCTGAGCTTTTTTTTTTTTTTTTTTTTTTTTATTCGTAAGGGTATCTAGTGAACCTATAAATGTAAAAATTTTGTTTTCTATATGTGGCTAAACCTTTTCATATACAGTCCTTAAATTTAGTATGCATATTGAACCCAGGGAATATTTGAATAATGTTTCTTTTGTGAGATTGTAGGTGGTGGAAATGTAATTTTTTTTTTTTTTTTTTGTCATTTGGTAATATTTAGTAAGTGATACAAATTGGGATAAGACAGTAATTTTTCTTTTTAAAAGAAAAATATCTGTATGCTTTGAAAAAAAAAAAAAAACATATTCACAGAATCCCCCCCCCCATTCATATTCTATGTTTCTTAATATCTCTTTATTGAAAACCTACAAGGCACACATGAAATTTATTTCATAATATGACTAACGGCAATAAAATAAAACCTTTAAATTGACAATAAAGATTGTAAAAATAGATGTTTCTTATACACTTCATTCAGTTCAAATTGGTATTAGAAGTTATGTGATTCAAATTACACTTATTTTCATTGAGCAAACCAATTCACCATCAAACATAAGGAACCATTTGACAGTTATCTCTAATTTGAAACTTTTACCATATTCGTCTACTTCAGCTAGTTTGTTTATATTATGTAAGCTTAAGCAGAAAGAGATAACTGAAATTTTTAGGGCACATAATGAAGAAAGAGGGCTTAGAGAATTTGACCCTCACAAGACATATCAAAGGCAAGAGAGACAGAGAAAAGAAGCACATATGCTAATAACATTGTGTAAATTGTTAGAACAGAGATTAGCAGAGATAACAAAAAGACAGACTTTACTAAGAGGTACAAAGGACAGGAAGCTGTGGAGTTTCATGATTGTCCACATCCTGAAGGGACACAGCACATAGAATATGAATTACTATTCAGATTTCATTTCATCAAGACATGGCTATGAAGAACATTTACTGCGCTTTTTGCTTTTACCTGGTAATACAGAAGTATTAAAAAAAATATTCTTTGATTGAAATTAGAATTTTGAAGGGACTTTTGTTTGATGCCAATTTGGAAGCTTTTTCTTTTAAACATCTTTAGGATGAAGTATTTTGCTTTGTTCAGGGTTTTTTTTTTTTTCTTGGAGTGAAGCTCAAGAATATTACTTAATTCTGTATCAAATTTCTTTCTTTCATAATCTAAGTGATTTTATACAAAGTTATAAGCCCTACCTTTATCTTCACTCCTTTAAGAGGGAGTCAAAATTTTTTCAGCAACTTCTTGTTATATCTGACAACTTTTTCACCTGTTGTTGTCAGTTAATTTGCACAAACTTTTATTAAAACAATTAACAACACCGATATCTTCTTTTGTTTTGTTTATGTTAGTTTCCTGTATCTCTTATTGTTAACAGGTTTAATCAAAATTTTTAGTGTTTAACAGGATTCTTTCTTTTGCGTCTGTTAATTACACTTCCAAGGTTATTTTGTACATTTCTCCAGTGATACGTAAATTGTATGTGAACATTTCCATTCTGTAACTTAACTTTGCTTTCAGGTTCTTTGAGAAGCAAAGCATTTTTTTTTTTTTTTTGTCTTTAATTTACATCAACCATTTGTCATTGCAACAGTCTGTTTTGCATTTTAATGTGCATTGTTTTCTTCTCCAAATTGAATGTCACTCTGTGAATAAACCAGGCTGCCAGTGCTGTCTTCACTTCTACCCCAACCTTTTCTTTTCTTCCTCTTTGATATTCTTCTCTTCAACCTCATCAGCTGTACAGACAACTCAGCATGTGCTTGAATCCATTTGTCTGCATAGACGTCTCTCTCTTTCTCTCTCTCTCAATTCCTTTTGCAATCAGCATTTTCCTACTCCTCATATTTTATGTACATGTTTTTCTTTCTTATGTAGGAGGAGCTGCTGAAAAGTTCTCAAACTGACCAACAAGCTTTTTCAAAATATAAATAAGTCTGATATCTGGTTATTTTGTCAGATATTGAGAAAGCTGGTTGAGCTAGTAACCTTTCAACACAACCACTTACAATTTCTTTTTCATTTTTTTCTGGTTGTTGGATAAGAGTTAGATCTATTTTTACAAATTAAATAATTTAGTTACATAGTTATGTAACCATCTTGTATAAAAGTTGATTTTTTTCTATTGAAGACTGATTCTTACCGGGACAGCTTGAAAAATTGGTTGATTTAATTTGTTTCTTTGTTCAAAAGAGAAATTATATATTCTTTCTTTTAATGTTTTTCAACAATGGCCACATGCTGAAATTGAATGTCATCATCTCTATTCATAATTACAAACTACACTGTTATTGTTCTCTAACATGAACTCTTTTTATCAATTGTTGGTTTATCTGGAGAAAAATAATGAAAACAATCAAAAAAGATAATCATTGCTATTATCAGAACAGGTCAAAAGTGCTTGTTATGGTCATTAAATTTCTTTTCTAATTCAACACCCACAGAGCTTGATAACCTTGAGTAAGCTGTGTATGTGTATTGGAAATAAGATAAATGATCTGATAAATAAATATACTATTTGAATCTGATTTCAAACCACTATGAAATTTGTTTTGTTTTTTTTTAAATTATAATACTTTAAATAAATAATAAAATATCCTTCCTATAATAGTTATAAAAATTTTATTTCCTACCAAATCTAAATTTTTGTGCCAGACACAAAACTTAGTAGAAACATCAAGTCACAATAATAGGCACAAAATTACAAGATAAGACAACCACTGGGTAAAATCCTAAAAAGGAAAAACCCGTTTATTTGCACAATTATGAAGGATAAAAAAAAGAGGTACAAATACAAAGTTGCGCAAAAATATCTTTTTGTGTGCCTGTTATAGCAGGAAAACAATTTTCTGAGGTTACAAAAAAGAGATTACCATCAGATATAAGGAAAAAAGTGTTACAGTTTTTAGAAAAAGTCACAGATTCTGATAAAAAGATTACACCCGCTTAAAAATGAAAAAAAAGGGAAAATTTTGAGAAAGTAAAAGAAAAATAAATATTGCACAAGGTAGAAAATACAAGTTGCATCAACCTCAGCTCTTACCTGAATTCTCAAATGAGACAATCTCAGCTTGAAGGAGTTTCAGCTTTTCACCTGTTGTTATCTAGAGGGCTTTTTTTTTTTTTTTTGAAGTAATTTGTTGGAAACTTAATTTCAATGTTCATTAGGTTTAAATTCTTCTCAGGAAAGCACACAAAGGAATGTTCTGTTCTGGGGATAGTATCTGCCTTGAATCTGTTGACGTTTTCTTTCCCCATGTTGACTGATGACCCTCTTGGATGGACTGCACCTTGTCTTTGTAGCATGAGTGCTAAGGCTTCTTCATCAACTGTTAATTGGTTTCTTATCAACGGTTCATTCTTTCTGTGCTGATCCACTAAATAGCAGTTCTTTTATTGAACAAAGGAGTGTGACCAGTAAATAGAAACCTTCCCTCTACATGAATTCAAAAAATGAATCTGCAACAAATCAAATAATTTTGGCGGTATCAACATCTTGAGCCAAAAAGGCCATAAAAAAATGCAACAATTTTTTGCACAAACTGTCTGGACTTTATAAAATAGACTTCTCTCAAAAAATGAGTATTATTAAAAAAAACAAAGCAACTAAGACTCTTATATATTAAGATGATCATTTAATTTTTACAATAATAAAATTAAATTTTTATATAGTTGCTACATTTGCATTCACATTTCATACACTAAATGTACCAATTATTATGGGACAGAGGTATTATATTTTAAAATTTCTGTCCCATAATAGTTGCTACATTTGCATTCACATTTCATACACTAAATGTAACAACTATTATGGGATAGTGGTAGTTGTAATTATTATAAAACTATAAATAGTATCAAATAAAATTTTATGTTCACCACTTGTCCCTACTCTGAGGCTTACAGCCATATGTTGAAATGCCAATTCTCATACAATCAACAAAGTTAAGCAATGTTGATCTTGGTCAGTATCTAAATGGGTGACTATTTGTGAATACCAGGTGCTGTAAGCTTAGATATGTGGGTGGTGTAATGGGTAATGGCTTGGAATTTTTAATTAGAGAGCCAAATTTTAATTCCAATTGGGATTGTGATATTCACTTACACACAAATACCTTTGGGAAAGCTATGAATCCATTTGTTCTCCACCCAGCTATGGGTTAATTAGTAAGACTTGTATCATTAAAACCATTATTATCGCCTCTAAAAATGAAATTGTGTACAAAATACTAAGATTTTAGCATTAAATAAAACATAGAGGTGGATATGCTGTTAAACAAACAACCAATTGTCCATACTGTGAGTTTTGCAGAGATTTAATCCTTTTCTCAGAGGGCTTCACAGTGAAATTGAATTTAGTTATCTTGTTTATTCATTGTAGAATAAAACCAGATAAAAAAATGCATACTTTAATTATAATAGAAATACTATTTACCTTAAAAGCATTATTTTCCAAAAATATCTTGTCTGTCTAACTTTTTTTTTTCTGCTGAACACAATCTTGTTAAAAATGTAAATAAATTAAATAATAATTGTTAAAAAAAAAAAAAAAATTCTCTCTGAATTTCTGGAATAAGGAGTTAACATTATTGACCATTGACCCCATTTTTGTTGTTATCATAGTGTTTCAGCAATTATGTCTTCTGGCCTTCTTCAGATGCTTGTGATTCAGGTATACCTTCAGCAAATTTCAAACTAAAAGCCATTATTAACTCTATGGGGGTAGATTATTTTTGTTCAGCTGTCTATGTCTAGTGATATCTTGTCCTAAAATAAGAACAAAGACGAGATATCACTAGACATAGCAGAACAAAATACTAATACTGCTCAATTTCCACTGTGTCTAAGTCTGCACTCCCAAGCATCCATTGATTACTTTTTTCTGCCCCCTCCCACACACACACATACCAGAAATCACATTTATATTTTTAGGATATTTTAACTTCCTTTTCTGATATATGAATAGATTTTTCATTTATTAACCCAACATGTTTTAATTTATTGCCTAAACGTATATTTAGGCTGGTAGATATAAATAAATATACTGTTTAATAAATAAAAACAGAGTAACTACTGTATGACTATCCATTAAAAATGATATTTAAGCAATAAATTAATATATATATATATATATATATATACATACATACACACACAGCCTGGGGATTGTGTGCAAGTGCATGAAACTAGTGTAAGTATTGGTCAGTCAATATATGCTGGAAAATGATTATATTAAAGTAAATAATATTAATGGTTGGCCATTTTGCCATTGACTTCCTTTTTTATTTGGTGTGCTTAGGAATTGCTTACATTGTGAATTTACTAAAATATATTTACACAAATGCTAATGCTAAAACTGAGTTGTTTTGTCAGAAAAATATTTAGGGTAAATCAATTATTATTATTATTGTATGTGTTTATTTCTTTTTCTTCACCTCTCTTTCTTAATTGTATATTTTTTGTCCCTTTCCTTGTCTCCCCCCCCTATTTTGGAAGAGCAAGTGCACCTCCCCAGTTTCACAATCATGCACTTCATGTGAAGATTAATCTTTTTTTTTTTTTTTTTTTTCATCCTGTGTTTTTTGGAGTTACTCTACCCTGGCTTCCTGAGCATTCCGTGTGTGTGTGTGTGTGCTACCAAATAGATTAGGTCTCAAGTTCATTACCTACTTCTTGATTAATGATATCCACATGTTACTAGTGTCAGTACTTGGGTTACTCGAGATTTATTGCGTTAACATACAACAATTGTGGTAATGATTTTCTAAGCATAGCTTAGATGTGGCACAAGGCCCTAAATATGAGGCACCCAGTTAGAATCGAACTCACTACTCAGTCATAATTATTCTAGTGATAGTAGCTTGCTAACCGTTATACCATGTTGAGGTCCCCAAGTACTTGAGTTACTCATTGCTTCTACCTTATTTGAAGGATTTAATAAGCAAACCTAGTATCAATATTAGTAATATGCAGATACCGTTAACCAAGAGGTAGCAGTCAGTAGGTCAATATGGAGCTTGCTGTAGAAGAACACAGGAGCAGAAAGATCCAGAAAAAAAGGGGGATGATATAAATGCACCCACAGGCACTTAGAAAGGTCCAGTAGGCTACACCCCTGAAACTTGGTGGGAGAGAAGGTGAAGAAATTATCTGTCTGTTTCTGAGTTGAGGTATTATGTACATTATTTACATTATTTGGACTATTGTCCTCATCTTTATCGCGATATTTATTACAACATTTCGGCCGTTGTACGCTCCAGCTTTCTTCAGGTAGTTGGAATGTCGAACTGAATCCTTTATTTCACTCACTGGGGTAGACTGTTTTAGTTCCACGTGTCATGTTTAATGGATGTCAGTTATCAGTTATCTCCTGTTAATTTCCCTCTCCAAGTTCTCCACTGCCTTAACCGAGTATTGAACTCACACTCTTTGGGTCCCGTCACTGGATCTAACTAACGCCTTTATCCACTGTGCCATGTGTCCTTGAGGACAGTGAAAAGACCCAAAGAGTGTGAGTCCCATACCCGGTTAAGGCAGTGGAGGACTTGAAGAGGGGAATTAACAGGAGATAACGGATAACTGACATCCATTAAACATGGCACGTGGAACTAGAACAGTCTGCCCCAGTGAGCAAAATAAAGGGTTCAGTTCAATGTTCCAACCACCTGAAGAAGGCTGGAGTGTACAACGGCCAAAACATTATAATAAATATGGCAAAATATGAGGACAATAGCCCGAATAATGTAAATAATGTGAAGAAATTAGTCCTTAAAAAACCCATTATTAAAAAACCCTAACAAAATTCAAACATCAGTTACTATTATAATTAATATAATTTCTTGTTTGATTCATTCAACGTTTCTTTTTTCAGTCAGTTCATTTGATTTGTTGTTTGATCAAATATCAAGTGACTGTAATTTTACGATTGTTTTGATTAATCAACTGATAATTAGTAATATTAGTAATTGGTCATAACAACTTTGTTTTTCTGTCTGAATTTCTGGGATGAGGAGTTATCATTATTTACACATCTACATTTGAACTATTGTCCTTATCTTTGTTGTTGCTATCACCACATTTCTGCTGTAGTGCCCCCTGGTCTTCATCAGGTGTATGTCTATCTGGGTAACTTACAGAGAATTCTGAACTGAACCCTTTATTTAATCTATGGAATCAGACTGTTCTCATTCCCCTGCCTATATCTAGGGATGTCTTGTCTAGCTCTTATATTTAATACTGTTTACTTATTACTTGCCTTGTTTTTACTGAGTCCAAATACACACTGTCTACCAAGGGATTGAACTCATAATTAATATGTCACTAAATTCTTGAACTAACACTTTAATCCACTAGGCTATAGTTCCATATACATTACTCTGATTGACATAAACCTGAAATATTGTGATAACAACAACAAAGATGAGGACAATAGTCCACATCTAAATAGTGTAAATAACATTGTTTTTGTCGATCGGTTTTCATGCACTGGTTTAAGAATCACCGGTTATATTAAAATGAATTTAAATAAGATCCTGAAAGTTTTCAATTAATTTTTTTTTTCTTTTGCCAAATTTTATTGAGAGTAATTAAATTATCAATTATTTAATCAGTGCAACCCTATTGTAAACTATATGCAGGAGTGAATGAGAAAGAAATTCTTGGAATTGGTTTAACTTGTAATCTTAAGATATGCTAACAAACTTTTGAAACTTTTACAAAGGCTTTTTGCCAATGAAAACTTAACTTTGGTATGGTTTGCTTGAAGAATGTGTCCCTGTGTCAGACTTGACATATCACTTTTAATTAGCATATTAAATTAATATATCTACTCAAGAAATTTTTAAGTAAGAAGTCTTTTACTTAAGAATATATTGTTTATTAACATATAAAGAAGTGTGGGCTTGTGACCACATTGAAATACCAGTTTTCATACAATCACTGAAGTTAAGCATTGTTGGGCTTGGTCAGTATCTAGATGGTTGGCTGCTTGGGAACACCATGTGCTGTAAGTTTGGAGGTGCTGGTGGTGTAATGGATAACAGCTTGGGATTGGAAATCAGAATTGCAATTTCGGTTGTCATCATTCACTTACATGCAAATACCCTTGCAAAACCCTTTCTGACAAGAAAGGCTGAATGGATCAGCTGTGCTGATAACAATAAACAAGTCTATGAGAAAAGGAGTTCAGTTATCCAAACAATATTCAGTATGTCAGTGATACTTCTCAAAGTTAGATATAAATCAGATGCTAATTTGTCAAACAGCAAAATCTCTGACCTCATTGAATCTGTAGGTCAACACAAATTGCTTATCTTCATTTTCAATTTAAGATTTTGAGGATGATATAAACAAAACATTCATTTTTTTCTATGTATGTACTTTCATCGTTATTTTTATGAAGTCAATCAATCTACAATCATGAGTAGTCAAAATTAGTCCAGGTTGATAATGCTTTATTGAATTAAAACAATACATTGGATATGAACAAACCTAACAATCAGAATGAACTACTTGCTTGCTAATCAGTTTTTATCTACTGTCAGATATTTGTAAGAAGTTACCTTCATTCTAAATTGTTTTGAATTGACTGGTGGAAAAATCTCTTGGAACCAATCGAAACAAGTCTTGATAGTTAAAGGCTTGCTAACTTTTCCAATCAAAATCTCTTGAAAACTATTTCAAACTTATATGGCTTTTAGATCATTCTCTTTGTATTTTCATTTAAATCCATTCATTGTTGTTCTGTGGTTATTTTGCCAGGAACATTGAAGTAGAATAGGCAATAGGAGAAAAGAATGACGGACAGAATTTGATGCCAGTGTAATTTTATGCAAGTCTTAAAGAAAGAATAGTGAAGTAGTTTTCTGGCTATACCAGGAAACAGTTAGTCTTAGTGCAATGCAGAGCTGTCACCAGGAGATTTTTGATTAATATATTCTCTATTCACAGACTTTTGCTAACATTGAGGCTAATCTATTTTATGCAACAATTTCTTTTTTTAACAGTTCCTTCTTTTTCTCTAATTCTCTTCCTCTCCTCATAAACTTTTTTTATTTATATATTTTTTTAGATGTCTAATACATTTTTGAACCATTTTGTAGTTTTCTATTTTAGCAGCTAATAAGATTGAGATGGATTCCATTAATGTCAATTTTAGGAAATTATCAAAGTAGGAAGCACCACAAAACTAAGTTTTAATGACATCGGAAATAATGCATTAATAATATTGATGCAAACACAAACTGTTTCTTTGGTCTGATTTCTTAAAGAGATCAGCTTTGGGTTTGTTTTTTTCTTTTCTTCTTTTCTTTTCTTTTTTTTTCTTTTCTTTTTGGCTATTTTCTCATACCATCAAAAATGCTGGCATATGGCATATTTCTTATAAAGTCATGACTATTATTATAAAGTTTTCACATGTAAGTCTTTAATTCTAAATAAATTACCAGTGGAAATGAGATAAATATAAGCAAGAAGTTACATTGATTTGTTTTTCTTTTTTTACAGCTTATTACCCTATTGCAGGTTATTTAAAGTCAGAAAATATTTTTAAATTCTAAGAATTTTATTTATTTTTTATTTTTTATTTTTTTTTGAGAAAATAATGGTTTAGTGATACAAGTATTGCTAATTAACCTATAGCTGGCAGGAGAAGAGACAGATTCATACCTTTATCAAGGATATTTGTGCAGAAGTGAATATAACAAACCTGAACTCGGCTCTCCGATTAACAATTCCAAGCCATTATCCATTACATCAACTGTACATCCAAGCTAATAGCACCTGGTATTCCTGAGTGGTCACTCATCTAGGTACTAACCAGTCTCAACATTGCTTAACTTTGGTGAATGTAAAAAAAAGTTACAGGTATTGGAGGAAACAAAAAACACCTGGCCTATTCTATTATAATTGGCAATATCTGAATTACCAGAATTCTTTAACTATTCAGTTACTAATTTTGTCATCATGGTTGAGTCTACAGGGTTGTTATATATATATATATATATATATATATATATATATATTTAAACAATAAATGGATTTTTTAATTTGACATTATTCCTTCTTAGAAATATTATGTATAGTGAGTAAATGTGTTTGAATACATACATCATTTTTTATGTTTTTCTTTTTAAACAAATTAATGTCTGCTAGTCTCGAGGTCAAGAAGTCCAAACAAATTTTAAAAATGGGGGAATTGAAACTTGTTTTGTCATTAAAACTTTCGATGCCTTAATTGATAAGGCAGACTTGGCTTAAAAGTAGTTTCCCTGATTGGGAAAAATAGGAATACTGATTAAATTTTGGGAGTCACAATTTCTTTAGTATGTCTTCTCAATTTGTAGGCTGGTAGACATTAATTTCACTGCTTAGAAATCAATTATTATATACAATATAAATAAATATAATAGACAATGAATGTTTATTATATCTGATCATAAGCCCTTCTAAACTTTGTATGTTTGCGTTAATTTCTGCTGAAAATAAAGACGAAAATTGTCCAATATTTAGATATTTTTTTATTAAGTTAGTCCTAAGCTTTCAGCTCAAAATATTGTCTTTGATGGTGGATATCTTTGTGTCAACATCTGTATAACTAACTCTGAAGATGGCTCATGTGAGCTGAAAGCTTAAGCCTAACTTAATAATAAAAAAAATATCCAAGTGTTTAACAATTTTTGCTTTTATTTTCACCAGAAATTATATATAGTGGGTGTTTATAGCTTTTTTATTAATTTTTTCCTTATTGATTTATCATATATATATATATATATATATATATATATATATATATATGAGTTCATCTTGGGATCTGGTGTGAGTCTCAATAGACATTTGAGGCAAGGAGTCTCATTGAGAGTACAATTATTCATCATAACTGTACAAAATTCAGGATCTGTTCAGTGATGATGAAATGTTACCAACTTAGTTTTGGATGTATTGAATATTACAAATCAGTTTTTCCCCATTGCGCTGTTAGAGATAGATCAAAGGACAGATCAGCTGCTAGGCTTTGACCATCTAGATTTTGGGGCGGTTTGATATTTGTTTTGAATGACATCAGTCAAGGTTGAAAAGTGAGAATTGGACTGCTTCAACCAAAATATGGCGGCAATTTTCCATATTCTAGCTTGATCTGTCTCTTATAAAGATAGAACATAGACAAGAAGACTCCAGTTTATTTTCTGGAGGGGTTCAAGGAACCGACTATTTTCCCAGACTCTCTAGTGATTGATCATATATATGAGTTACACTCTAGGTCTGGGGTGAATTTTAGTCAATGTAAACATTCAAGGTAATGGGCTGCATTGAGAGTGCAAATGTCCACCTTGATGAGAGAAAATTCAGGGTTTATTCAGTGATGATGAAACATTACCAACTTGATTTTGGAGATATTGAATGTTAAAAGCCTGTTTTTACTGGACTTTACATTTAACCTAATATATAATAATAAAATAGGCAGTTGATTTATATGTTCAGCAAGAATAAAAGTTATTTTTTAATGTTCACTTGGTATTTCAATAGCTTAACCTTTAGCACTCTGTAGATAACTATTTTTGACAAGCAAAATGTTAGTGCTGACAATGCAGTTTATTGATTGTGCAGTCATATCCTTCTATGGCAACACCTAAAACAATCTTGACTGAATTTGAAAGCCAGGCTACTGCAATTTCAAATATATAGAACTAATATATAAAACATATTTTGAGGGGATTCCATATGCAAGCAAAAGGAGAAGTAATATTTGTAAAGGATGTTAAAATGTTAAATGTACAAATCTGTTTTCTCATAAGATTTTCTATTTTTGATTCATTTATTTGCATTAAGATTTTGTGTTCATTTGAATTGAATTAAAACCTATTCACTACAAAGAAAACTAAGATTTTTTTCATTTTTATTTTTTATTTAAATTTACCTGTCTTTTTTGTGTTACAGAATTAAGTATTTTTTGTTTTTCAATTGTTATCAGGTTGATGTCATAAATCAGGTAAGAACCAAGTGACAACCCACAACTGATCAGGCATGATTAGATGACCACTTCACAAAGAATGTTCACATTTAAGCCATAAATCAATTTCCCTTCCTCTTTCCTATCATTGACATTAGGGGTAGTGTCATTTAGAACAGTCTGTTTGTCTAATGTATTTATTGACGTATATCACTCTCAGATGTTCACCATTCAGATAAAATTCTGTTCACTCAAGAAAAGCATTTTTTAAAAAGCATTGTTGCTTTTGTTAGCAATTTAAAAAAAAAAAAAAAAAAAAAAAAAATGAGCAGTCAACAAATTTGACTATTTGTCAGATTAAAAGGCAGAGTACAAATATGCATGCTTTCTCTAACATCACTATCAGCACAATTTCACAATTTGCATGATTGGTTAAGTTTCTTCTGTAGACTAATGAAAAAAATGATAGAATTATTGACTTTGTTCTGTTCAGAATCGGTTAAAGTTTTTTTTTCTCTTTGGATAAAACTGTCTCCAGTGGGAAAGATGTGTTAAAATGAGAATTGAATTTTATTTAGACTCTCTCATATATATATATATATATATATATATATATATATAATTTAATTCAAATAATTATATTGAAGTTTTCGGCTCTTGTTTTGAAACAGGAGAACTCTTATGTAGCGTGTTGGAATCATATTTTTAAATAAATAATTATATGATCTTTTATCACTTTAAATATTACTTTTAGTGGATACTCGTATTTGAGTAGATGGTCCATTTATTTATTAAAATGTATATTTTTTTATCTACTAGTCTGAACGTTCGAGAAATCTTGTTATAGAAAAATTTACAGCTTCTGACAAGATCTGAATCTGTGTCCCTCTGGGAAGAGGGACCTATCTTTAAATTCGATATGTTCCAACTGAGTTATAAAGAACCAATTAGTTTGTCAAGGCCAAATTGTACCTTTAAGCAAAAAATTCCCTTGTCTTAGATCTTCCAAGAATTTTTCATATCTGCACGGTTTTGTATCCAAATGTAAACAAAGCAAAGTAAAGGAATTTGTATTACTCCAACAGATTTTTATCACAAAAAATAAAATAAGTAACATATAAAGTGATAAAAAAATCTGTCAGATTAATAAAAAAAATGTCCATATCCACATCTATATAATGATATTATATTTAGGCTGCCTTAAGTCTTCAGTTTTTAAATTTCTAACTTATTTTAAGCTTTTATTCTTAATATTTGTGTGTGTGTGTGTGTGTGTGTGTGTGTGTAAGATTTAAGAAACAACAGATATTAGGTTGGTGCAAAAATAATGTCATTTTCTCACATAGTAACATATGTGAGAAAACGACATTATTTTTGCACCAACCTAATATTTTTATATATTGTGCACAATATTAAAAAATTTGCATTAATAATATATGAAAAGATTACTTTTAAATATCAATTTAATATTTGATATTTAAAAGTTATGTAATATTTTCATATATATATATATATATATATATATATATATATACACACACACACACTACATAATAATAATACCTATTGATATTCGTCAAATTAAATAATACCAACATATATCAAGGCAAACATATTTTTTGCCAATAAAATGCCTTATTTGTCTAGAACAGTGTTTCTCAATCTTATTCTTGTGGAGCTCTTTAAATAGTTTTCATGTCTCAGGGAAACTTCTGCATAAAAATTATTATATACCACTATTAATATCAATCTCTTTAATATTTTTTATCATAGTTCATGTGGACACCGTGTATGTGTCTTGTACTCGAGTATGTAGCCCAGTGATACACAAAACCACCGCATACAGGTCGTGTTTCCTAACCACTGAAAGTGATTTCACACTGACGTAATACAGATATCACTAAATACATTCCCTATAATTATTATAATTTTAAATGATATAAGATATTGAAACCTTTATTATAATAATGAAGAATTTTCCAACAATATGTTATTAAGTAAAATTATGAATATAATATGAAACAAAAATGCATTAGCCTATTTATCACTGTTTCTTGTGGAATCCCTAGCAACCTTTTGCAGAAAAACTTGTCCAGAGTAATGGTGACTGAATTAGGAACAATGGAGTTTATAATACTCATTAGAGGTCAACTCTTAGTTTTGTGATTTCTCATTTGTCATGATTTTGGATAAATAAAGAGACCATTTCTTAACTGAAGCCCTGACAAGAAATCACAAAACTCTGAGGCAACCTTCAATAAATAGTGAAAACTTTTATATAAGATTTTTATTTATTTATTTTCTTTTCCAGACTTTCGACCATGACCTGCATTTGTTCAGAAAATATTTTCAGCTTACAAATAAAACAAATTAATTTATGAATTTGAGTTTTATATTCCATCTGACTTCTTTAAAAAAAAGTTCTCTTTAAAATTATTATTTTTTACTAATCCAGCATAAAATTTGAAAATAGTTCTGTCTTGTGGTACAATTTACTTCCATTCATTGGCTAAAACTGTGATAAAAGGAATAAAGATATTCTTAGTCACAATGGATTCCAGTTTCCTTAGATCTAGAAGTATGATTTTAAAACAAAATATGCTTAATTTCATTTTCCTAATCAATTCTTTTAATACTCATCAGACAAGAAGTCTTTTTAGGCCAGTGTAAAGCTACTCATCAAAAATGACTGTAGATAATATTTCATAATAGTATATAAAATTTATGTTTTGTGTCTAATATAATGAGTTAACATTATTTATACTTGGACTGTTATCTTCATCTTTGTTATTATTATGACAACGTTTCAGCCATTATGTCCTCGCCATCAAGTACTTGTTGATCTGAAATCTTCAGTGAATTTTGAACTGGGGCCCTTTAGTGGATTAAATTGTTGGTTTATGAATTTGGTGATATTGTAAATGTGAGTTCAATCCCTGGACTGGTTAATGCAGACTCTATGGAAACAGTGTGTGCAATAACTGAGCAGTACTAAATAAGAACAAGATGAGCTAACCCGGGACATCAGAATGAGAACAATCCACCCCCTGTAGATTAAATAAAGGGTTCAGTTCAAAATTCCTTGAAGGTTAAACCGATTCAACAGGCACCTGAAGAAGGCTGGATAGCACAATGGTCGCAAGATTGTGATGAGCTCAATAGTCCAAGTGTGAATAATGATCATACACACATACATATACATTATGGGCTCATAGCCAAATGGTTAGAATTTTTAATATCTGGCCATGGTTGATTTGACTTCTTGATTATTTGGGCCTGGGGGAGGCAATCTCAGTGTGCAGAACATTTGGAAAGTGCTTGAAAACCAAACCATGGCTTAACCCAAGTCTTGTGAATGAAATTGTGTAGACAGAACTGTTTGAAGGCCGTCAGTGGTAGTGCTAGCACAAAGTTATAAGTCATCATGACCGAGTGTTTGAGTATTCTGGCTTTGTTGAAGAAATTGACCATGCTACATTATGCACTCTCTCCCAGAAACTGTAACTATGGTCTGCTAGGATTTGTTGCAGTATAAACCACAGCTGGACACAGTGATTTGAGCAGGCATCTATAATAGAGATTTATTAGCAGCACTGAAAAATAGGTAAATATGGAAATGAGTAACCAGCCATTACATTACATTACCTTATATATATATATATATATATATATATATATATATATATATATATATATATGCACGCACACAACTATTATGGGATAGAGTTAGTACTTTCTTTCCGATCTTCTCTCATTATATTCTTTTGGTAAGGACAAGGAGAGATGAAGGAGATCATTTTTTTTTTTTTTTTTTTTTTTTTTTTTGTTTAAACTTTTTTACACTGCCATGTAGATTTTTTTTCTCTTCATTACTGCCAAATGTTGACCAATCAGTTATTGATCTCAAATTTAAAAAAAAAGAAAGAAATAGTTTCTCATAATGTCTTCCATTTTACATGTCACTGCAAAAGAATTTGGTCTTCTTATAATTATATTTCATTGAGCAGCTTATTTTAGTCAGTTATGTGCCATGCGGGATACATGCTTAGGCGATCACGTATCTTTTGATACATGACTGACGAGGCAGATTGTTTTCCCCAACAGTAGGTTGCCATTTCTGCAGTAGACCAGTTTCCATCCAAGGCTATAGAACCTGGTCTGTCCTTCTATTTACCTATAGCTGGGGGAGAAGAAGAGGATTCATACCTTTCCAAATGTATGAATCCTCTTTTTCTCCCCATGATTTTCTCCTCGCTGGGAGATCATGGGGGTCTGTCATCGTTGTGGGGTGCAGCCTCAAGAAGAGGATTCATGCCTTTCCCAAGGTATGAATCCTTCTTCTCCCCTTCTTTTATAATCATACACACACACACACACACACACACATATAGGAAATGTATATCCATGTAACGTTTCACTTTTATTAAAGCTTCATTAGAGATTAAGGGAAAATAGACAAAAAGATAGTTGTTATTTTGAAT
The DNA here is from genome assembly GCA_963932145.1 of Acanthosepion lycidas. Taxonomy (NCBI): domain Eukaryota; kingdom Metazoa; phylum Mollusca; class Cephalopoda; order Sepiida; family Sepiidae; genus Acanthosepion; species Acanthosepion lycidas. The sequence goes on from OZ010599.1 coordinate 24,602,889, forward strand.
TTTGTTTGGGTTAGTCCTTATCGGTCAGTCACATATTGCACACATTAAGACCATAGATAATTCTATATGTATATAAGTTTGATTAAAAATACAAAAAGTTCTTTTTCTGTGTTTTCTTGCGACCTCTAGCAAAGCTTTAATAAAAGGGAAACATGTTAGATTGTTATGTTTCCTATTTGTCCTTTATTGTATTATCCTGTCAGATTCTAATCTGTATTTTGATGTTTAACTCTCTCTTTCTTTCTCTATCTCTCTCTCTCTCTCTCTCTCTCTCTATATATATATATATATATATATATATATATATATATATATATATATATATATATAAAATTTAAAGAAAACCAGACAACTTTAAGGTTCCAGGGTTATAATTTATTTCCTCAGGGAGTTTCTTTTTCCCTGGATCATCATACCTCACTTCTAAGGATTAAAAAATGAATTTAAACTTACACTTTTGAAGGGTAGTATTAAGCTGATGTAAGGTGATATAGAGAATGGTGAGAGATAGTGTGACATAGTCGAATATATATATATATATATAATTTTAAGTTATGCTATATTTATAAGTAAAAGTGGTTCATTTCAGGAAAAGAGAATATGTAAATATAAAAGTAGACACTGAGGTCAGCACCAAGTGGCGACATTTCTGTTTCATGATTGAATACACTCTTCAGTCCTGAAGATTTTATTCAAACATTAAACTGTTGACCTCAGCGTCCGCACACATTATATATATATATATATATATATATATATATATATCCATGTAAAATGAGAACGAATAGAGTCCAATTTCGAGATTCGCAACATTTAAAAGAGGGCTCAATACAAAAGTAGAGATATATTCTCTATTTTAGGATATTACATAAAAAAAAACATGTAAAAAAAGAAATACTACACAAATACAATCATGTTTCGATGCATATTAACACATCTCTTCAGGTGTTAGTAAATAACTTGTGAGTAGACAATTTATTTGATGAGATGCGTATTAACGCATCCAAACAAGAATTCGTTTACATAGCATTTTTTTTTTTTTTTTACATGTTTTTGATGTAATATCCTAAAATGAAGTGTGTGTGTGTGTGTGTGTATATATATATATCTATATGTGTGTGTGTGTGTGTATGCGCACTTCATTTTGTTCAAATTTTCAGTATAGGATTATTTTTGTATATGAAATATATCATGTAAGGAAATATAAAAGAGTTTGAAGATTGCATTCAAACATGAAACAGACAGTTACCCCTCAGTGCCCACTTATATAATCCATTGGAGTTGGTCTCTCCTGTCATTGGCCAATTGTCTTGTTATTTTTCTTTTAAAAGTAAAGATATCCTTAGATGCGTAATTGGTTTGCCACTTGTTTGTTGATCACTTGCCATAGCTTTATTGAATAATGGTAAAGTGTTGGATGAAACCAAGCTTTGAAAGAAACAAATTCATTTGCATAATCTCATTCCATAGACAAAGAAAGATGAAAAGAGAAGGAGAGAGAAAAGCAAAGTAAAGGGGACGATAAGCCTATAAGAGATGAAAGATGTTCTCTACTGGACTCTGTTCATGTTTAAAGGGATCCAACTTTGATGTCGGCACACGTGAAACATTTCTTTAGAAGCAGATTGCTATGTGATTTCCTTGCTCCTAATGTGCCAGCAACAAGCATGGCTGCTGCTTAGAGATTCTGGCAATGGATAAACCAAAAATTTAACACATTTCTCCCCACCTACATCCTTCTATTTTAATGTTAGTAAAAAGTATGTAATCACTGAATCTGAATGGGGAGTTATTCTATAAAGACTCTGAGAGAATCTGATTGATTTAAAATATTATTTTATTTAATTTTCTTAGTTTTTTTTCTGAATGTTATGTCAACATGAAGAATTTTTTGATTATTCTTTGATGGTATTGGGTAGGTGGTCAGAATTGAGGCAGTTAATTTCTGTGCAAAAATGCACACCAAAGAAATATATGCTTTGCTGAAAAATGTTGATAATGTCTGTTTTGTTTTAAATGCAAAAATTATTTAACATTATTCTGACTCTGTTTATTGTCTATTCTTGATTTCTGTTTGCTCAAAATGTCTACCCTGAAAAAAATATCTATATTTGTTTGAAAAAGATGGTTTAAATATTTTTTGTTTGAATGTTATTGTTTTTATATTTTTCATCTCATTTAAAAAAAAAAAATTTCGGTGGCATTTTTAAGTCACTGTTCAAGATGTTTAATACATTATATGAACATCTTAAATGTTCATATATAAATAAATTTAAACAGATATTCATGTGGTGAGGGGGGGATGCAAAAATATTTGATATTAGGTTGGAACAAAATATATGACAATTTTTGAGTTGCATTAGTGCAGTCATTTGTTTCATATTTACTTTTGTTTATACGTACATCAATCATTTTAAAACTCTGTCTCTTATCTTTCAGAAATTCAATTTTTTATTTCTTTAGTAAATACTAAACACTTAGAATGCCTTCATATATGGATCAGTTACAACAAATTTAGTATAGAAGATAAGGAAATTGAACATAGAATAGGCTGCAATGGGAGTAGTTTCACCAAACACCACAAGTTGCTACTAAACCAAAACATTAACCTAAAAACTGAAGTAATGTTAGCCGTATCAGATCAATATTTTCATATCAGTGTCACACATGGCACCATATTTGTTCAGAAATATCTAAACTGTCAGTTGTATACAACTGCTTTCTTGGAACAATTGTTAAAAATAGCTTTGAAAAAATGAAGTATGTCAGCTTTTTTTGGGTTAATAAACTTGCTCTCTTCTCAATCTTTTCCAAATTAGTCAAATCATGGTTTCAAAAAGTTCTTTCTGACCATTTTAGTGCTGCTGTAAAGGAGGAAGACCTTCCAACCTATTGCAATTGGTTTAGACAATCACAACAAACACACCTGATACATTGATTTTGGAACTGATGCATTATCAAAAGTGGCAAAAATTTTGGTCAGCAGTGGTATAAAGAAAGGATAATGCAAAACTTCACAAACTACCCAGGGGAAAAATTGTTACAGTTAAGCACCAAGATCCTGCTTCCGACTACTACTTTTTTTTTTTTTTATAAACCCTTTTCCAGGTTTTAGAGAAATGTACATCCCAGCAGGTGCACACCAATATGAACCAGACCAAAAATGCCTTTCAGCAGTTTGTCATCTCTCATGATCAGCTTTTATCTTGATTGAACAAATTCACTACCAGGTTATTTGCAACAGTACTGATTGTTTCTTTGATTAATAAAACTATGTTTTAACCAAGTTATGATAGATTAAAGTTTGTGATTCAAAATGAGCTTTTATTTTGGTCCAATCACATAATTTAACAAAGAAAATGAGTGAAAGACGCAAAAAGACTTTTGAAAAATATGTTCAGTTTATTTGTTCAGTTTTTTGAACAAATATTGTTCTTTATCTTGATTTTTTTATCAGTGTTTCAGTTTGTGCATTCCTAGCTGTTTATTTGAAACATCGATGCAACAACAAAGATGAGAATGTTACTCCAAATAACCTGTGAGATAAAAATGACGTTTCATCTTGGAATTTTCAGATGATATTTGTGTGTACTTTTTCTTGAAGCAAAAGTTTTAACATTTATCTGATGATGAATAATAATAATCATACAAAAAAAAACTTTTGCCTGACTCTTAGATTTGCTCTTAAAAATGGCTATAATATACAAACTGATATATTTTTCATTTTCATTGAAAAGAAAGCAAAACCAACTTTGAAACAGCCCTTCTATTTTCCTTAATTTTTTCCTTCTTATTTTTCCTTGTATTTTAGGGGAAGTTACATGAGGCTGACAAGGTACTGTAATTCATCTGTCTGTCATGGATAGATAGAATTGTAGTTTTCCTTTCCTTATAAATCTATAACAATTATCATTTTTCTTTTCATCTGTCATTATTTTTTAAGCATTAGTTTGATAGTGTATTTTTTGTTTGTTTTATTCACTAACTTGGCTGTATAATGATATGTGCTGCTGCTGATTGTTCTGATATAGTTTTATTGCTTTGTCTTTCTTGTTCCTGTTGTTGTTGTTGTTTTTTTTTTTTTATATCAACAATTCTGATAGAAGCTGGAAAGTTTCTTTTCTTTTTTTTTTTTTTTTTTTTTTTTTATAGATTTTTTTTTTTGCCATGCATGGCTTTTTCTCTTTTTTGTTTTTATTTAAAAATACGATTTTGCAAAGATTGTAAATAGTTTTAATTGTTAATTGTTTTTCTAAAAAAAAAAAAAAAAAAATTAACAAAATTTTGTCTTTTTTTTTTGTTTTTTTTCTATTTTTCATTTTCTTCACTCGTGTTTCTAAATGATATATATATATATATTCTAAGCTTTTTTTTTTTATAAAAATTATTATATATTAATCAAATGAAAATTTTATAAAAATGTTTACATATTGATCAAATCAAACATTAGTCAAATCAGTTTATGGATTATCTTCCTTAACCCCTTTCAGATCAATATATTTTCACTCAACGTGATTTTTAGCATTTTTTAACCAAAGAATTTTGTTTATTATCATCATCATCCTTTGACCACCCTATCGTTGGTTGGAACTCCATTGACAATCCCTTTCCACACTGTTCACTCATGTATTGCTCTCCCCAAGGTTCAACGATAAGTCCTGAGCTATGGTGTCTGGGAAAGTCAATTTTCATGAGAAGACACTTCCAGAAGGATACCTTAGGAGTAAGGATGAGACAATTTCCCTGTCCACTCTGTGGCAGTTGCCGGCAAACTGTATTGTTCCTAGTAAAGTACACCAAATACAAAGCTTGAAAGCCACTCATTGTAGAATTACTGTGACAGTGGTTATGTGGAATGAGGTGTGTGATATAAAATAAATAGAAAGCGGTAATAAGTAAAGATCATAAGGATAAGGAGGATAGATAATGATTGACCCTTGACTTAAGGAGATTAAGATTGTAATGTTCAGAGAAGCATCCATGCAGTAATTCCGTCCACAAAGTAGCAGTGCTTGAAGAAAAACTGAGTGGAACTGTCTCTTTACATTTGGAATACAGAGTAGATATGAGTGATTCAACTCTGTGGAAGTCACATAGCATATCCTAGTGGTATAGATCTGAACTGGTGGAATTAAAGAATGGATCTTGTCTGAAGATTTGTTTTGGAAATAACGATAGTGTAGAGATAATCTTGTGACATTGTATTTGCAGGGAAAGAGGCTGCAGAGTGGAGAATAAGTCACCTCCCACCACAAGACTGTGTAAATGATTTTGAACTTTATCAAGGCTGAAAAGTGAAGATGTATCTAACACACACACACACACACACAATATATATATATATATATATATAAACCAAATAATTAGATATTAGCAATTGTATATGGCATGCATACACAGGTAAAACACTTCTCAATGTGGTTAGACAGAGCTAAGATGTATATATTAATAAATATACATATACTTATGTTTGTAGTGCAAAGTTTTGTGGTTTTATCAACTCATCAGGCACTGCTGAGTTGGTAAAGCCACAAAACTATGAATGTAAGGATATGTATATTATATATATATATATATATATATATATATATATATATATATATGGTCTGATCAAAAAGTACTGAGACTGGTACTATAAAAAGATAATTATATATTATCCAGCCTTGTTTCTATTGAGGGAATCCTTCCTGGAACATTTTTTTTTTTTAGGCTAGTGATCACCTGCCACATTGCATTGTCTTAGACTTCCTCAATGTCTTGAAATCTTGTTTCTTTCAAGTTGGGATTTTATTTTGAAAAGAGGAAAAAGTTGCAAGGGGCAAGATTGTCTGATTGAACCTAGGAAATGTTGTACTTGACCAAAAACTGTTGCGCAAGCCATAGTCACTGATAGAAGCTCTGTGGTGTGGTGAAACAAGTACATTCTACACACTTTCCTTCCATGCACTGCTATGAACAATGTAAGTGAGCTAGAACATTGTAACTTAGCATGTATGTACAAAAAAAAAAAAAAAATGAGGAAAACTTTAAAGTTCATATTTTGGAGAGTATAATAAATAGTAATATATGAAATAAAGAACTCCAGATTATAAATTTCAAAGATTTTGCTAATTTTTTTATATTTTAAGAAACCAAACATTTCTTTTTGCTTTTCATAGGGGGATTACTTTACAATGAATTTGCATAGCAAAATGGATCCACATTATTAAATTTTATAAAATTTAGTAATTTAAAAAAAAAGTTTAGTGTTTAATCTATAGTAATATGGAAAAAAAATTCAAAAACTGATTTCTTGTTGCAGTGCCTATAGTACAATTTGACCGTTTTATTTTACTTATTTTGGTGTTCTTTTGGATTTGTGCATTTGGAACTAACTTTTACAAGTTTTATAAAAAGTTATAATTAAGAGTAATATTTTGTTTACTAATTTTCAATAATAAAAAAAGACAAAACAAAAAAATTGGGCTTTCCTAAGACCTAACACAAGCAATGTTATTTTCATTTTTATTACATGAATCATCAAAATCATTAGTATTTACTAATAATTAAAATGGATGTGAATATTAATTAAAAATAATAATGAAAAAAAGGAATTAAAAAAAAATCCTTTAATTCATGCAGTATTTCACTTAAGAAAAACTGAAAATCGGTAAAAAAAAAAAAAAATTGATAAAAATGTCATATACAATTATATATTTATATATCAATGATATATTTATAATTGAGATATATGTATATCAATTATATATATATATATATATATATATATATATATATATATATATATATGAATGAGATGTATGTATAGGAATGATAAATATTTATATATATATATATATATATATATATATATAAAAGCAATGACATATAATTTTTAAAAAAATTATTTATATTAGCAAATAAGTTAGCTGATGACATTTGGCCATATTAAAGCCTTTTTTTTTTTTTTTTTAAATTATACTCTTTTAATTGCATGTATATTTCTTTTCACCAAAATTTTCCATTCTGTTTTTCCTTTCATTTGCTTTCATAAGTAAATACTTTTCTCTTTTGCATGGCTAAATCTGCATGAATTTATTCTGCACAATTGCATGTCATAAAATCTCACCATTTACCTGAGAAACCTTGATTTGTTTTTGATTTTTTTTTTTTTTTTAATATTGTAAGTTTTTTAAATATTTTTTAATATACAGGTAAACTGATTAATATGAAACCAGAAGTTTCATAGTTTTATTTTATTTTACAGTTATTAAACGTTTGTAAAAGATCAAATAAGTTTACGTCTCTGAAATTTGTTTTCTACCCTGTAATTTTAACTCTTTTGAACCCTGATACCAGACCCCGACTCTACGTTTCAACACACTATCCCTGGATATTTGTGGTAAATTCCACTATTACAGAAGTGCTTTTGTGAAAGAAAAAAAATCAGAAGAGAAGTTCATCAAATGGCCAGTACAAAGTTGCTCATATGTCCAACCTTTATTTTTCTGCTATTCTTTCTGTATATTGGATGCAGAAGTGTTATATCAATAAATCAGCATTGCACGTTCAATGGGATAATCAAACTTTTGTTTGATAAGTTGTACGTAGGATAGTTTACTCCCTAGCAATAATAACAAAAGAAGACAAACTAGTCTCAAATTTGTATATTATTTGAAATGTGTATATTATGTTTAATATAATGAAAAATTATGCAGAATTAATTTCATATTTATCCTTTTTTAGTCCTATCATTGATGTTAATAATGATGAAGGCTGCAGGAAAAGTGGTTTCATGCCTTTTGAAAAATGATATAAAATTATTAAAAACAATTAATATAAAGGACCATAATTATAAAAAAAAAAAATAAAATGTGAAACCATTTTATAGTTCCTCTCTTCTAATCTCCTTTGCTCTTGTTATCCCCAGAGGAAGATAGATGACATATGTAATTTTTCAAGTGGGATCAAAATATATTTCGCTAAAATATATTCCTGACCTTTTACCTAAATTCTACAGTTATAATATTCGACTTAGAATGTATATACAAGACAAATAATCCTTGTGTGATGCTATTACTGGTGTAGTTTTTACAAGCAAGTAAAATCTACAGTTAATAACTGGTCATAATGGGTTTAACCTTGCGGCTTTAATGTGAAAAGCCTGGGAAGTCAATCTCGATAATTTGGATTTTACAAGCCGATCAGAAATAAATCTAAGTTATAGATATGTTATAATGTTTAAAGTGATAAAATCTGTCAGATTAATAAATTAAAAGATTAGGCATGTTTTTACTGCATCAAGAAAGCCTGGCTGCTAAACTTATGGTGCTCACTCTTTTCTTTCACTTATCTCCTGTTTGATTCTGCAAAGGAGCTTTTCCTGATCTTGCACCTCCACATTACCCTGTCAGCTCTTTCCATTTCCCCCACTGATGGTGGTTATATACAACAAGATATGGGGGTTCTATTTTTTATTTTGTTTTTAAAGGAATCTTTACTTCTTTTCAGTGGAGCCACACTTGTCCAAAAGCCAGAATAGGTGTTTCTTTGGAAATGATTTGATTTGATATCTCTTCCATCTTTGTCACTTAGTCAGCCCATCACAGTTTTTTTTTGTTTTTTTTTGTTTTTTTTTTAGCAGAAATTCAATACTTATGGCCCTGGCAAAATCTAGAACCTTGATTTTAATGAAGAATTCCCTATAATGCATGTTTAGGATTATTTCCGTTGCCCCAGATGCAGTTGTTCATCAAAGGCTTGATTAGCCTGAGCCAGTCCATTGGCTATTTCTCTGTATAGACTGGTGTCAAAGGGTATGAGGCTGCTGATTTAGATGAAGCTAGAACTGCTACTAGCTTTGACAGACTGATGAAAATGAAAGGATGGTGGGGGGGATACTTTTGGCTTGATACAGAAGGATATTCTTTTATTAAAGCTGTAGAACCAGGTCAAGGAGTTTTGTAGACTTTGCATATCATGATGTCTATTCATCCTGTCAGCTCTTTCTGTTTCCCTCCAATGGTGGTTAAATCCTCAAGAGGTGAGGGTCATTTTCAAAGAATCCTTGCTTTTCTTCTTCCATCCTTGCCATTTAACCAATCCATTACATTCTTTTAGCCAGTCTTTGGTAGCAGAGATTCAACACTTGTTTTGTTGGCAAAATCTAGAATGTCTATGTTAGTGATGAAATCACTCGGATAGATAAAAGATGTTATTGTTGAATTAAATGTGTTTTAATTATTGTAAAGATGTTCCTTTTATATGGAAAGAAGGTTAGCTGAACAAACAAACCCAAAAGTAGAAATTAAGATAATGAATAGCAATAAATACTAATAATACAAATTGTAATAAAAATGGGAAACACTTTACTGTGGAAGGCTAAATGTTTTTCCCTGCTACTTAATGCTTGTAATTTTCAAGCTTCGATATGAAAATTATAGATGTAGAAGGAAAAGGGCAATTTAATTGAAGATTATATGTAGCTGTTTTTCTTTTATTTATAAGGTTTTTGTTAAGCAAATCAATGACAAAGTGGAAAAATTCTGAGTAAAGCATTATGTCCTCTTGAAGGACTTCATTGGGCTAATGTTTTTTGTTGATAGAATTCTGTGCATGTTGGTGCAGAAAGAGATGGAGAAATGCAAGTGTCAGTTATAATTATGTACCAAGGGGAAATATTGAAGATGTGGAAATGCTGAAATTTAAAAACTTTTTTTTTTTTTTTTTTCTTAAACATGTCTGGATATATAAGTCAAGCCAATCTAATTCAGTTTTCCTAAGCTTTTGTTATCATTTTTATGCATCCCACATTGTGATAACAAAAGCTCCACCAAGAAAGGTGTAAAAACCTGGACTCAAATTATTTTCAGTATATTTTTGTCTTTGTGAATTTTTTAATTAAAATAACATGTTTTAAATCAAAATTATGGTCAAACTCATTACAGTGTGTGACTAATACATTGACTGTTTTGTTTTGTAAAAGATTGTTTTTTTGTATTCATATAATCTTTTATTTAAATTTCTCAAGCTTTCACTTATGTATTCCTTGGGGCAATCATTTCACGTCTAGAGAGTAAATTCCTACTTCTGATTTTAGCTTGTTATTTTGTTTTGTATTAAGATTTTTGTAAGATAATTAATTTTGCAATCATTATTCTTTGAATAGGAAAGTATTATTCCAAAGTTAATAATACAGTGTCCCAGTTTAGGCTTCCTTCCCCCACCCACGTGACCCATAAAAGTAATTGTTTATAATAGTGTAATTGGTGTGAGTGCACTGAAAAACCACTCTTAAATAATATAAAGAAATGTTTTTAAATGATGACTGTAAATTTCATTTATTTTCTAATAAAAGCATTTATTATAAACTGAAATTCACAGAATATATTTTATCATATAAATATAAAAATATTTACTCATTTTGCAGTTTCCTGTCATAAAAAAAAAACTTCAATGACACTTTTATTCAAATGTTTTTCTCAATTTCTTTGTTTTATATTTCAATTTATAGTTTGTTTTTGTATTCTTTTATATTTAAAATATTCATATATATCTATTTAAAAATATTAGTAACATTTTAAAAAAAAGAAGAGAAAAAAAGGAAACAAACTTTTGGTGCTTTCTTATATGTCAAGTTGGTGTATCCAAAATTTTAAATTTTCCTCAATAATTTATTTATTTTTTTTTTTTTAATGAAAATTTTAAAATTATTTCTTAACTTAAGAAAAATTGTTTTCATATTCTTTGCATCTTAGCAAAATGAATCTAACTTTTTAATATTAATCTGCACAATATAATCTCCATATTACCTTATTATCATTTCTGTTATATACACATTTCCTTTTGGGTCCCAACCAGAGACCTTAGATTGGAAATAACTTAATGACATTTTCCACTGATCATCTTTATAAAAAAAACAAAAGAAAAACAACTAAGATTACACACATTTTACATACATTTAATATTATTATTATATTCAGCTTTTTACTAACAAGTACTAACTTAAAGCTCAATAAAATACAAAATACCTTTTGGTATATACATATGCACATAGACACACTCACACACAGTATAAAACACACAACTATGACACCAATGTTTTAAATTGAAATAACTTTTGTTCAAAGTAGAGCTATTTTGCATCTCTTTATCCAATACTATAAATTTTTTCTGTTTTTATAACCACCTAAAAATATTTTTTAAATTTAATGTCATAGTGTTCCAACAGTTCTCACCTTTGAATAAAGGCCACCAAATCATCTTGGTTACTATGAGGTCACTTTGTAAAAAAAAAAAAAAAAAAAAAAAAAAAAATATATATATATAAATGTATTTGCATATTTAATAAAAACAAAAAAACAAACTATTCAGGCTTTTTTTTTTTTTTTTTGACAGTATCAAATTTTTTTTAACCACCTTTTTTATATTTTTATTCATATAATTTTGTTAAAAGCCAAAAAGAACATACCAGCTTTAAAAAACAAAATAAAAAAATAAAAAATGTAGCAATCTCCCATTTATTTTATGCAGTAAATTGACTTTTAGTAAATATAGCTGATTATTAAGTATTTACTTCGGGATTATTTTTTTTTTTTCTAAAATGTTTTTTTTTTTTTTTTTTTGTTTTTTGTTTCTATTAATTTTTCACCTCTTCTTGATTAGAATTTTTATTGTAACTCACAAAGTGTACTCACATCAGCAATAATTTGGGATGCTAAACTGACCTGGTATCTTTCCCTTTGCTATAACATAGCTTTTTTTTGTCCTTTTCTACAAATATTTTCATGGCAATTGTTTTTATAAGCTTTTCCTCTTTGGTACCTCAACTTCATGAATTTAGTCATAGTACTAGATTGGCACTTAGGTCTTGTCATTTTACTGCTGGATTTGATAAATGTAACCCTAAGTTCTATTCTAATAGTTTCTTCTCCCACACTTCTCACCTATGGAACTCTCTTTCTGCTTCTTGCTTTCATGTCAACAAAGATTTTCAAAAATTTAAATGCAACATCAAACATCATCTTTCGTTTATTTTGATCCTGTTCTTTTACTGTCTTCTCTATGCAAGAAAGTTTTCTCAGATACCCTCACACTTGGCAACCCCTTGCAGCTTAGTGGCTTTATTGCCTCACTTGGTGTGAAAGGATTTAAAAAAAAAAAAAAAAAAAAGAAAAGAAAAGATTCATTTTGAACTCTTGCTTTGCATTTTAGTTAGTAAAGAAATAATACATTTTCATGATTCTGCCAAAGTGGTTAATTGTTTAAACTGAAAAGTCAGAAAAGCAAAATGTTTTAAGTACTTTATTCACAATCTAAGACCATCTTTGTTCAGTGACAACTTTAAAAATCCTCTCATCATTTATAAATTAGCTTAAGGCTAAATTTTGTCTGTGTGTGTCTACCTTACATGAGTAGAACAAAACTGCCTCTAATACTTTTCCTCTCAGCTTTTTATATCTGTTACTAACAAATAGTCTTTAGAACTGTAACATTTAATTTGCATAACAATTTTTTAAAACCATATTTTTATAAATACTTCCTCTGTAATTTCTGTGATGAGGAGTTATCATTATTTACACTATTTATATTTTGACTATTGTCCTCATCTTTGTTGTTTTTATCACAAAGTTTCAGATGTTATGAGCTTTCTCAAATGTATATTGGTCTGGGTAACCTACAGGGAATTCTGAACTGAACCCTTTATTTAATGTACAGGTGTAGACTCTTCTTGTTCTACTGCTCATCTCTAGGGATATCTCGTCTAGTTCTTATTTTATTTAACACTGTTCAGTTATTGTTCACCCCATTTCCACTGATTCCAAGTACACATTGCCTGGTATTAGGATTAAACTCACAACCACTATGTCACCAAATTCATAAACCAATACTTTTACCTACAAGCCAATTGTCCCATAGGAAGGCCAGAGGACATAATGGCCAAAATGATAAAAACAACAAACATGAGGACAATAGTTCAATTATAAATAGTGTAAATACTTTATGTCTTATTTATTTTTATTGCAAATTTTAAAATTTACTATATATATGCAATGTTTCTGTTGACAGTTTATTTTTAAAATGCATTATAAAGTATTTATATCTGCCTTGTCAAAATTCAAAAGTAAGTTAGCAGAAAAATATCTGTGTTTACATTTAAAGAAAATTCAATATTAATGTAAACTTGGCTTTTAAAAGTAACTTTATTCTTTTTATCTTATAAGCAGACATAAAATAAATAATTTAAAATATATTAGAATCTGTATAGAATTTTATGCCTATTAATGATCTTATTTCCTGTAGCGTTGTTGATGTCTATTATTTCACATTAGGACAAATTAGTCAAGCAGAGCTGAAAAAAATTATGGAATTATCTAAATAAGTCAAAATGTTCTGTTAGATATTCTTAAAACTGTGCTGAATTATTTAAACAAGTGAAAAAATATTAAGTTTACTGAATTAATTTTCATTAATATTATTAATGAAATGATTAATTTTTTGAATTATTAATAAAATAATTACAGAATTATTTAAATATGCCAGCTTTTAATTTTATTTTAATTGAAAAGATGTCAAAAAAATAAATCACTTTATCCTAATTAATTGAATGAAAGAAATTATCTCAACAAGTGGAAGTAATATCTTGTTGGAGCTTTATTATAATAAAAATTTACAAAATTATTTAAATGCATAAATACATTCTTTTGTCAAAATGATTTTTATTATTAATAAAAACATTAAAAAAAACTTCTATTACAATTTTTCTCTGTCTGGAGAGCGTCTATTTGGCTAGTATTAATAAAAAATATATATATAATTGGACCTAACCTGTTGTTGAATTATTTTTTATTATTAATAAAAACATTAAGAGAATTTCTGTTACAATTACTTTTCTCTCTGTATAGGACAACTATTTAGGTAATAACAATGAATTTTAAGTAATTATTCTCATGACCATTATTTGTCTAACACAGTAATCATAGTAAGAACATCAATACTACTCACAATCGCAATCAACAACAGATAACTTCTTCAGTTAATTTTTATTATCAATAAAAACATTAAGAGAAATTTAGTTAGAATTTTTCTCTCTCAGATGGATATTTGGCTATTACAGTGTAACCCGGATATAAGAGATTTTCTCTGGTCCCAAATTAGAGCCATACTTACCTAAACAAAATAGACCAAACCCGGATATAAGTGACTTCTTCTCCGGTCCCGACAACTCTCTTATATCCGGGTTACACTGTATTAATTAATAAAAATATTTTAGGAAATTTAGCCTTGCAATTAATAAAGAGCAACTAGGAATGCCTCATCCTTTTTCTGAAAGTGTTTTAAATAATGATTAGCAGATATTTCTGTTGATTAACAAATGAAAACCGCTGTTTGAAAGAACAAAATTCTAGCTTCAGATCCAGCAGAGAAGCATTTGTGTCATGAATGCACAAAAATGCATTTTCATTTTCTATTTTAACAAATGTCATGGCAAGAAAATGTTGCTTTCATTAATGTTAATCAATAAAAATTGGTTATTTATTATTATTATTATTATTATGGCTTTGAGGCTTAGAACTAATTAAGTAGCAGTGACTGTTGCAAATTTTATACCCAATGCATGGGAAAAGCTTTTCTTCTTAAAGCATCTTGTCATCTTTTTTTTTTTTTTTTTTTTGGAGGGTGGGGGGTAGTTTATTTTTAAGACAAAAAAGGAATAAAACTTGTTCCATTATTTTATGTTGTTCCTTGTAATCTTGAAATAACATTTTTTAAATGAAGCTTATTTGTTGACAAGGGGATTCTGGCACAAGCGCACATTTTTCGAGCCTTCAGCACAAATCATTCTTAATGGATTTTAATTTCAATATACATACTGTTGTACCCTAAAAATTGATTCAGAATATCCATTATTAACTAAATTATTGAATTAAAATATTTATTTTTGTAACAATTTATTCTGATAGATTGAACCTTATACTGTTTATATTTCAGCTCAAAGTTCAGTTAATAATACTAGGCTGCTGACTTATTGATCCCTCCCAATATGTATTGGCATTAGTAAGTCCATACACTAATGATGAAGAAAAACATTTATATTAATCAACAAATATTTATTTTTCAATATATCCTCTTTCCTTGTCAATGCGGATCAGTTGTGAATATTAATAGCATAGATCAGACATTATACAATGAAATTTTCAGATCAGGATCCAGCTAATAGCTTTTCCATACTATGGATTTATTGATCTATCTTGGTATATTTTCAATGATTTGTATCTTTTTAACAAATGTCACACTCCAAATTTTTCCTTTTTTTTTTTTTTTTTTTTTTTACTTATTCTCTCAGCTCCATATTGTTCTATGCTGATTGGTCACTTTCATTTTCATATGCCAAATTGCAAAAGAGAGAAATAAAAAAAAAATAATTTGAAAAGAAAATACTGAATCCATTGCAAAACATAGCAAAAGCACAAAACAAGTTTTAGCTGAAGTTGTAGGTTCTCTGACTCAGTAATAATGGCTGTCTGCTTGTATCTGTCAGTCTGCTAAACAATCCCTATTGCAGACGCCTACTCAGCCACATTTGTGTTTGTTCATTACTTATAGAAACCACTTGTGGTTTATACTGCACCTATACTGAGTGGACCATAGTTACAGTTTTTGGAAGGGAGTGTATAATCTGGCATGTTCAACAGCTTGAACAAGTTCCATGCGCTCAAACCCTCGGTCACAATGACTTGTGACTTTGTGCTAACGCAACCCTTAGCGAATAGTTTCATCTATCCATTTTCACTTCTAAGGCTTGGTATGATTTCCAGGCACTTTCCAAAGATGCAGCACACTGCGATCACCTCTCAAGGGCGATAACATCAAGGAGGCACCTGCCTGACAAACCGACCAGGGTGAGATACAAGCCTGAGTTTCATGGTTCAGAAAGCAAGCTTTCTAACCATTTAGCCACATGCTCATCATCAATGAGCTAACAATTTCTGACTTAGTCTTATTTGTCAATCAACACAAAATGATGGTTTTATTTTCATGGGTGAGACGAAATTGAACAAGTATCCTTATCTTTGTAGTTTTGATTGCTTTTATATTTTGACTAGTGTACTTTACAGCATTCCACTATTTCATCTGACAGATTACAATTTTGGAAGAGAGTCTCAGAATTTCAGGCAATAAGTGTTTAATAGAACTTAAGACCTTCATTTTTTACCCACAAAAAAATTCTCTCAAAAATTATTGAGTCTAATATATAAAATAGAGATATCAGGTAGGTTATTGTTTACCCAGATACCATAGACTACCAGTACTTTGCCTGACTCTATAACACTGTAATATTAAAAGCAAACTTTGGGCTAGGTCAGATGCCATCAAATACCATAGTTCAGTATGTGTCTTTTAATGCCATATGTTTAAAGAAAAATTAAAAGACACATACTGAACAATGGTATTTGGGCTTTGAATTGATATTGATCCAATGTACAAGATTCCAAAATAATGTAACAATTATTTGTGTTTATTAGTCATGGCATAAAAAAACAAACTTTCTTTGGATGAAAGAGAAAATTTTGTAGTCAATATGTTGAATATTACATCAAAACTATATTACAATATAACGTCAATACAATATAACAATGTTACAATCAATACAATATTACCATGTTGCAATCAATTACAATCAATCAGCTAAATAATAATTTTTTTGTATTAATCATATATATATATATATATATATATATATATATATATATATAAAGTGGAAAAAGTTTTTGTGCAATGCATTTCATCCTTTGGGACTTCAAGATCATCCATACTAAATTTGCATCCAGGTTCTTATAACATTCCATCATTCTTGGCAGATCTTCTATATTATCAGAATGTGGTGTATTTATTAACAAAACTGATGGAAACTTAAAAAGGAAAAAGAATCAGATATATTATATACTTTTACCACTTTGTCATGCTTATTTCTCTGAAAATTGTTCTTGATATATAAATAAATACATATATATCATTATCCTATATATATATATATATATATATATATATATATATATATATATATATATATATATATATAGCATAAATGAAATAAAGAAAAAAATGTTTCAAAAGTGTTTCATTACAAATAAATATATTATTTCAGAATAGAATGAACATTATATTGTAGAAATTTCAGATCAAAATTTAATGTTAGACTTGTAGATCTGCCATCATATGAATATATTATCCGTCCCTGCTTTCCTCAGTATTAAAAAAGAAAAAGTTTTTCTGATTATTTTTACTAACTTGTGATGAAATGTTTCTTTTGAGAATTATGAACTGTGTTTCCTGTTTGCATCATTGTTGCCTCACTAATTTTTTTTTTTTTGGTTTTAAACCTTTTGTTGTCAATTGTATTTATTTTTACCTCCCAATTTTTTGTGATGGGGAGCTATCAGTATATGTTTTTCATTTGAACACAATGGTAATTTTTTTTTTTTTTTTAACCCTTAAATGGCAGACCTCATCAAATGATATGTCATCGGAGATCAGCCGGTGTTCTCTATGCAAGCATATTATTGAAGAGAAAAGAGACAATATTGGTTACAATTTGGTGCTAAGAATGTACAACTCCATTGTGCATAAAATGCTTCAAAGATTATCATACTGTTAAAAAATATTAAATTTAAGAATAAATGTTTTATTTTTGTTTCTGTATTTTTTTTTCTTAATTTAAAAGAGTTGAAGTATTATTTTTTATAATTTTGTATGTAATTAAGCAAAAATAAGCATAAAACTCCAATTTAAAAATGAATTTCATCTTTTTTTTTTTCTTTCTCTCACCTGTCTGGCATGAACATTCATGCAGCCTGTTTCTGCCATTTTTGGGTCAGTCATTTTGGTCACAGTCTTTTTTTCTGCCTTAATTCCTGTTCTTTTATTGTCCTCTCTCCTTAATAGTATATTTTGTTATTCTCTAACACTCAGTGACCCTTTGTGTCTTAGTGGCTTTATTGCCTTCCTTGAAGTGAAATAATTAAAAAAAAAAAAAAATGAATATGCTCAGATACATGATAGAAGTTTTTCCTTAATTGTCATTGAAAACAAATGATCAGCTATGTAAGACTTTTTCTTATCCATTTCCTATCGTCTCATTATGAAAACACACACACAGGAGAAAACTTTTGCTTCTGTTATTTTTCCTTTGTTTACAAACTGTTTAATGTTGCTCTTTTTTTCTTCATTTTCTCTTCCAGCAAATCAAAGCAGCTGAACGATACTTAAAGCGACTTGAATTCCATTTATCAAAAGTAAGTTCATCTGTTCTTATCTCCAAAAGATTATCAACAGCTGTTTCATATTTTAAAGGTGGAATTAGGTGGAAGGCCAGAATTGTAGACCACAAGATAGATGTCAAATGCCATCTGTTTTGGTCCGGCCTTTTACTGCGATTCTAGAAACAAGTTAATGTTGTCACTTCAGATTGTATTCATTCCTCACCATAGTGAAACATTTTTATACCTTGTTCCCCGTTAACTGCATACAGAAATTTAAAATCTTGGCTCATGTATATTTCTGAAAGCAATTCTTTGTAAAATTTCTTCCTCTGTATTTTCAGAGATAGGAGCACATGGAACATAACAGCTCCTTTGCCAAACTCTATTTTTAAATGCTGCCTTGTGTACATGTTTGAATGGTGTTCATTCTAATACTGTCTGCTCAGTCTTTCAAGGGACCAGGGTCCCAGGAACATAATAGCAACTTGACAATTCCTATTTTTAAATGGCCTGTGTATATATTTGTTGTGTCGGAAACCTACCACCCCTCTTGAAGATGAACTTCTCTGCGTCTGTGAACAAAGACTTTAAATAGTGGCATGTCAGTTGACCGATAGACAGAGAAGTTCTTAGCTGAGCTAGTTATTGACTACTCAGGCAATTTCTGTACCTTTTTACCAACCTATTAAAACCCCTTTTATTGTTACATGTTATTTGGCGTTTGTCTACTAACCCCCAAATCAACATCATAACAATCTCGGAAATCCTTTGTATCACAAAGTGCTAATTCTGTGATAATGTATTTTATGGCAAATATTATCTGTTAGCTTACATATGCTTTCAAAACCCATTTCCTCAGAAATATATCTGAGATTGGCTGTAAGGAAACTGATTAACACACACACACACACACACATATATATATATATATATATATATATATATATATTCAACTATAGAACAAGTTTTTATGTAAAAAAAATAATAAATAAGGGAACATACTATACACAGATAATTTTGAAGGGGTTAAAAATCCTGCATTTTTGGTGACTAGTTCATTATACACAGGTAAATTTTTTTTTTTTTTTTTTTTTTTTTTTGGAGGGGTTAAAATTTATCTAAAAAATTCAGGACTTGCACTGTACATGAAGTAGGCTTATACACAAGTATATATATGGTTATCTTTAGCGAAGAAAATGGCAACTTAACTCGTCAAAGCAAGTGACAGCGTGTCGCGTGTATTCTACGACGGAAAAAGTGGCGAAAAAGAAAATTACTTACCAAACAGAAGAGCACGTATTCTGCATAACATGCTGAAAATGGAATAATTGAATTAAAGAAAAAAACAAGTCCGTTGCAAGAATCGCTATAAAAGTATTTTGATATGTAAATTACGGAACATCCTATCCCAGCTGTCGACGAATGAAAAAAAAGGGTTCTGCCGATAAAAGCAGTTGGTGTTCTCGATTCGGGAGCGCAAAATTCGGGCATTTTTGGCTTCGGCATTTGTTAGAGAGTGAGTTATTTTTCTGACTGGTTAAACGCATTGTGATTTGAGATAGTACCGGCGAATTGAGTTTTCAGCATTTCTTTCTGCCCCCGATATTCGAGTCTGGACTTACAGTGATTTTTCTTTGTGTTGTGGAAGTAATCTGCGACAAATATTTCCTTTGCTTTTAGAATGCTTACATTATCCAATATTTATACATGCTGTGTTCATAACACAATAAAATAAGCTTACTTTTGATTCTAGGTTAAATTGATTCTGTAATTTTTATATTTCCCAAGAAGATTATACATATATATATATATATATATATATTTCTCCAACTCCAGATATCTGCTAAATATTTTATTTCTTCTCTTACAGATTGATGAGTTACAAGATTGTTACATTGTCAATCAGCAGTTACGAGAAGGTGAGTGTAACAAAGGAAGATTCACAGTTCTCTTCAGTGATGGTTATTTCCTGGGTAGTACGAGACTTCCCTGCTTTTCAACTCTTATTTAAAGAAAAAAAAAAAAATTTATTTCTTATTTAAAGTTGTGATGGATCTTTTAAAAAAAGAAAAAATAAACCCAATTACAATTTTTAATTATGCATTAATTTCTTCTAAATGGTGTAACAACTTATGGGCATATCACATTGAAACATTGGTTCTCATCCGATCAGTGAAGTTAAGCAATGTTTAGCCTGGTCAGTACCTAGATGGGTAATTGTTTGGGAAAACTAGGTGTCGTAATCTTGGATTTGCAGGTGGTGTATTGGATAATGGCTTGGAATTGTTAATTGGAGATCTGAATTTAGATTCCCATTCAGTTTGTGATATTCGCTTATGCTCATATACCCATGAGAAATGTATGAATTCCCCTCTTCTCTCCTCCAGGTATGGCTTAATTAGTAAGACTTTTATCAATAAATCATTATTTTTAAAAAAAAAAAAAATTCTTACAATCTAAAAATATTTTCTGGCTTTAAATAACCTGCCATGGGTTGATAAACCATTAAAAATAAATCAATCAATTTCAAGCACGATGCTTATTTCATATGGCATGTTTATTATTTTTAGATAATTATTTCTGCCTCACAATTATTTTGGTCCATGTGTAGAGGGGTAAAGTCTGTTAAAAATATATATATATATACACATATATATACACATATATATATATATATATATAAAGAAATATAGTCTTAAGGTGTGCTATATTTATTGGATAAAGTGCTCACTATCAGAGATAGAGTGTGTATAAATATAAAAGTGAACATAGAAGTCAAAACTTAGAGATGACAGTCTGTTTCATGCTATATGCAATCGTCAGGCCACATGGCCTGACAATTACATATAGCATGAAACAGACTGTTGTCTCTAAGTGTTGACTTCTATGTTCACTTTTATATTTATTTATATATATATATATATATATATATATATGACAAAATAATTAGAACACTTGTTAAATTCAATATATTTAATATGGAGTTGGTCCTCCTTTAGCCTCACAGACAGCTTTAATACATCTAGGAATGGAATCATACAGCTTCCTGACTTGATCCAGAGGAATTTTCAGTCATTCTTCCATTAAAACCTTCTCCAGCTCTTTATGACACGACGGTGGAGGATAGCAGTCCCTAACTTATTGCTCCAAAATGCACCACAAATGTTCAATAATATTGATATCTTGAGATTGGGGAGGCCACTCCGTGTGTTCTCGCTCACTTTCATGCTCTTCATGCCAATTCTTAACTACTCGAACAGTATGTATTGGAGCATTATCGTCTTGGAAGATGCAGTCACCATCAGGGAATAAAGTCTTGGCCATTGGATGAACATGATCTCCCAAAATGTTCAGGTAATCTTTGCTGTTGATTCTACCATGCAGGGCAACTACTGGACTGAGACATTTCCATGATATGGCAGCCCAAACTATCACTGTTCCTCCTCCATGCTTTACTGTTGGAAGAAGGCAGTCAAGGTTGTAAGCTTCTTTGGGCTGCCTCCACACATAAACTTGCCCTGAAGTTGGGAAAAGAGAAAAACTGGACTTGTTTGAGAATATGACTTGCTTCCATTGGTCTGGAGACCAGGCATTGTGATCTCTGCACCACTTTTGAATGTTGTGAGTGGGGAGAAGAGGTTTTCTCACGGTGGCTCTTCCATGATATGCAACCTTATGGAGCTCATGGTGAACAGTTTTAGTAGAAACTGAACTATTCAGATGGTTATTCAACTCAGCAGTCACTTTGGTCGCATTTGTCCAATGATTTTTTGCCATATGGCATTTCAATGCACGTCAGTCCCTGTCAGTAAGTTTGCAAGTCCGGCCCTAACTGCTACAGTTGCTAGAGGTCTTGTCCTCTTTCTCAAATTGCATCAGTGTTCTTGATATGGTAGAAAAAAACCAAACAGTTCAGCAACTTTAGTGATCGAGGCTCCTGCCATGCGAGATCCAACAATTTGCTCTTTTTCGAACTCGAAGAGGTCACGCATTTAGCTTAAATTTTACTAAATTCTAAAAATAAATAAGACAAAGACAGTAAATTAGATAAATAAATGTATTCGCAATAGATATAACCTGCAATTACAAAGTTTTAGTTAAAGTTCTTAATATAATAGGTCTTTGAAATATCGGAGTGAATTTTGCAACTGTTCCAATTATTTTGTACAACCCCTGTGTATATATATATATATATATATATATATATATATATATACACACACACACAGTGGGGGGGGGGATATTCGTACACTTGAAAAATTGTATTTTTATCAATGTAAAAGCCTTAAATAAAACTAATCTCGGCACATTTTATGTATAAAGACACATACTATTAAAAATAATAATAAACTTTATTAATTCTTATTCTATGTTTTTTAAATTCTAACTGGTGAAAAAAGTATTCGTACAAATCAGTTATTAGAAAAAAATAATCAATTAATTATGAAAAAAGTATATTCTAGAATGTTCCAGTAATGTTATCAGTAATTATAGTTAACGCTATTAGCCATTATCAGAGCATTCTGCAATTTCTAGTCTTATGAGAAGGTTCTAATAATGCCTGAAAATAAAGAATTGACTATTTCACAAAAGCAAGACATTTTGTCTCTTTGGAAAGATGGGAACAGTTACAGAACGATTTATAACAACCTGAATATTCCTTTTACTACAATTGCTTCGTTCATTGCAAGGTTTAAAACTCATAACAGTGTCGCAAACCAAAGATGAACAGGTGCTCCGAGGAAGATTTCTCTAAGATCAGCAAGGATATTAGGACGCCAGATCCAACAAAATCCACAGGTTACCCGAGAAGAGCTGCAGGAACATCTGCGTGCATTAGGGATTAAAGTAGCCAAGTGTACAATAAGTAATGAACTACACAAAAACAGTCTGAAATCACGTATCCCAAAGAAGACTCCACTCCTGTTGAAACGACACAGAGATGCTAGGCTAAAATTTGTTAGCGAGCATAAGGATAAAGAATATTCCTTTTGGGAAAAAGTACTATGGACAGATGAAACTAAAATAGAGTTGTTTGGTCATAATTATTGAAATCATGTGTGGAGGAAGGACGGTGAAGCCTACTTACCAAAGAACACGTTGCCAACTGTAAAGTTTGGTGGTGGCAGTATCATGATCTGGAGCTGTGTTTCTGCAAAATGTGTTGGCAGAATATCAATAATAGATGGCAAGATGAATGCCGAAAGATACCAGAAAATCCTGCAAGACAATTTAATGCGTTCTATTGAGAGACTTCGGCTACCTCCTGATTGGGTTTTCCAACTGGATAATGATCCTAAGCATACCGCTAGATCTACAAGGAAATGGTTAGCTGAAAGTAATGTTGATGTCTTGCAATAGCCAAGTCAGTCCCTAGACTTGAACCCAATCGAGAATTTATGGCGATATTTGAAAATTCAAATTGGGAAAAGAGCACCAACAAATATCAAGAGTTTGAAGACAATATGCCAAGAAAAATGGGACAATGTGTGCAAATCATTAGTTGAGACTTTTGTTTTGTACAAATACTTTTTTCATCAGTTAAAATGAAAAAAATGCATTAATTTCTGTTAGAATAAGAATTAATTAAGTTTATTACTATTTTTTAATAAAATGTATCTTTACACATAAAATGTATCAAAATTTGTTTTAGCTAAGGCTTTTAAATTTATCAAAATACAATTTTTTCATCTGTATGAATATTTATTTCCCCCCACTATATATATATATATATATATATATATATATATATATATATATATATATATATATATATATTTTAAAAATAAATAGAATTAAAAAAATATATAAATAGCAAAAATTTTACTAAAAGAACTTTAGTAATCAATAACTTTAATTTTTTTTTCTTTTTTCTAGTTGAATCTCAACATTTAATTCAGTATTATTCACATCCCGGTTGAAGTATACTGAAGACTAGTTTATTCATTTATTAAGTTAGGCTATTTATAGGAAAAAATTGGATCACAGGAAGTTAAGATAGATTTATTAAAACTAGAAGTTTTATTGGTTAGTACATATATTTCCCAGTTTTTAATATTGATTTTTAGGAGGCAAAAGATTGTTAATTATTTTCCAACATGTGAGCTTTGATTTTTTGAGCATATGACACAGAAATGATTGTTTGCTTTTTTTTCAAGGCTTTTGAGCTGTCTCTCAACATCACTGATTGGTCAATAGATGCTAATGTAGAAATTTGAATTTGACATTCATATGACCTTATTTTTGCACAGAATTGAGACCTTAGTTATGCTACTTAAATCTATTAAATTTTTTTTTCTATAATTTTTAACTGGGTTCTACATATGTATATTAAGTTGATATAAAAATTTATGATGGAATGTTTATTTAAACTAGCATACTTATTTCATACATTGCAGAATTCCCAGACAGCACTTGTATTAGGTTTAAAAAGAGTATTCTATGGATGCTCTATTTTTTTTTCTTTTTTATTTTATTTTACATTTTTTTTTCTTTTTTTATATCAGGATGTTGTTTACTAGGTTCTGCCTAGATCCCATTTACTTGTAATGGATTTAAATATATATCCACACCCAAAATATTTGTACATTTAGAATTTGTAACCGAGGAAGGAAAATTGCATTTATTTTCAGTTCAGATTACATTTCTAAGAATACCTGTCGATACATGACATAATATTGGCAAAATCTCTCCAAGATAAAGAAATTTCTGACAACTCCTCAGCCAGTTCTAAGATGTTAAGATCTATTTATATTTCAAGTGTCTATTTCCAGATAATTGTTAATTGAAGCAAGAAATGGCTTGTTGGTTTTAATGCCTCCAAAACTAAACTTTTCTCTCTTAATTTTTCTGAGATAACCTTTCTTCTGACTTCATCAACATGGCTGATGCTAACCATCAAGAGAACAACTCATTGCACCTTCTCAGATTATCTTTTCCACTGATATGAATTAAACTAATTATATGAAGTTGATTGCTATATCTACTGCTAAGAAAGTTGGTTCACTATGTCATGCTACATAATTTTTCCCAACCAAATCTTTCTTGCACCTTTTATAAGTCTTTGATTCATTTCTGCATTGAATATTGTTGCCGCATATGGTCTGGTGCTTCTGCGATGTATCTAGAGATTCCGGACAAAATCCATAGTAGAATAACTTGGTATCTTGACTTCAATTACTTTCTGTGGTTTACAAGTTAAATAAAAAAAAAAAAAACAGAAGCTGAGAGTGGGTGTATCAATGCAAAGTAAGGCTTGAATCTCCTTCTCCCAGGATTCTTATTCCTTATTCGCAAATCTCCTTCTTCCTCTGTCTCTTAAAACCTTTCTTGTATGTCCTTTTTTTTCTCATGACAAGCACATTGCTTCTTCCTCTGAGTCTCTCAAAACCATTCTTGTATGTCCCTTTTTTTTCTCATGACAAGCACATTGCTTCTTCCTCTGAGTCTCTCGAAAACATTCTTGTATGTCCCTTTTTTTCCACATGACAAGCACATTGCTTCTTCCTATGAGTCTCTTAAAATCTTTCTTGTATGTCCCTTTTTTCCTCATGACAAACACATTGCTTCATCAAGCTCGCCATAGTGATAAAATCCTTGACTCCTGTTTTCAGTTGAGTTTTATAGTTTCTTTCTTCGTTCCCATAATTCGTTGTCTTTGGTTTGCCATAATGTCTCTCAATAAAAGAAATCACCTGTCACCATTTCTTCTCCCTCTGCCATGAGGTAAGTGACATTCCATTTTTACTTCTTCCTTTCATTTAAACTACACTTTCCTACCACCATAATATATATTCCCTATTCATTTTCTATAATAATTTTCATAATTGTTCTAATTAGTTTCATACTTTGACTTCATGAATTTAAGTATAGTGCTAGATTGGCAGCTAAGTCTCCTCACTTTACTGTTGAAAATACTAAATGTAACCCTAAGTTCTATTCTCATAGTTCCTTCTCCCACACTTCTCACATGTGGAACTCTCTCAGATTCTTTCTTTCCTGTCAACTACAATATTTAAAAATTTAAATGCAACATCATTTGTCATCTTTTGTTTCCTTATGTCTTGTCATTTTTCTTTTCTTTTTCTTTTTGGTTTTCACAGTTTCCTTCACACTCGGTAACCCCTTGTGTCTTAGTGACTTTATCACCTTGCTTGGTGTAAAATGATAAAAAAAAAATTTAAGTGTGTGTCATTTTTAATTTTTAGTCCTGGGTATGGCAATAACCTACATTTGGCAGCAAGGCCTCTAATTGGGAAATTGGAGATTTTGAGGGGCATCTGAATTGCTGTTTTTCCCAGTTTCCCTCTGACCTGGGGTGGTAGCACCTGTTAGGGTCCCAACTATGGGCAAATAGTAAACCCTCTTAGCATAAACAAAACAATATGAAAATATAAAAATATAATAAAAATACCAGGATTATATTCTGATATAAAATAAAATTACCAATAATACATTTTATAGCAAAATTACCAACAATACATTTTATCTGCAGTTGAAGGCATACAATTGCATTTAAAATATATTTAGTTGAAGCCATAGAATTGTGTTCAAATCATTTAGATTTCAGCATTAAATAACAACGGTTGATATGCTGCTAAAAATCAACTAAACAGTTTTAAATTTTTGCATCTTACAAGGCATCAGTAAGGCCATGTTGGTAGTAGAAGAGATTAAGAAACCTTTGCAACATATGGTGGCTAATATATATATATATATACATACATACATATATATACATACATACATATATATATATATATATATATATATATATATATATATATATATATGTTTGCATATAAGAAAATATTGACACCCTTCTTTAAGGACCTAGTACAAGTAAAACTTCACGTATATACCAAGTTTGATAGTTTTGGTTTTTAGATTTGGAGACAAAGACAATTTATATTGGATAACCATTGATGCCACATATTTTGAATTTTTCTTTTTAGGTGCTCGCAACATGGCTAGAGCATATGCAAACACACCAGGTTATAAGAAAGGTTCCCTCACCAGTGTTAAGTATGGTTTCAAGGAATGCTCTCAGGTATGTTATTCTCCTCTCATTTGATGACATTTACTTATGTATTTATTTTTTTTTATTTTTATTTTTTTTTCAAACATCAGTGAAGGATTTTGTTCAGAAAATTCTTTTTTCTTGCTATCAATACATGCAATACCAAAATCCAAAGGTGTCCTGGGTATGACAATAAACTACATCTGCATCCAGGGTAAGATGATAAACTACGTCCAACAGCAATGCCTCTGATCAGGAGGCTTTGACAATTGTGGAACCACCTCTTAATTGCTGGTGTTCCCAGGTCTACTCTGACCTGGGGTGGTAGCACATGTTAGGGTCCCAGCTATGGGCAAATAGTTTACTTCAAACTGAGGTAAAAAGCATTATAAAAGTGTAAAAATAGGTTTTAATTACCAGGAATACTTTGTAAAAAATTATTACCAGAAATGGATTTTTGAAGGAAAAGAAATATTACCAGCAGTATGTTTTTGGAAAAAAAAATATTACCAGCTATAGGTTTTTGAAAAAATAATATTACCAGCTATACATTTTTGAGGAAAAAAAAATATTAACAGAAATAGATTTTTGACAAAACAAAAATATTACCAGGAAAAAAAAAAACAGTTGTCAGCATTAAATGACCCATTGAGGTTGATATGCCGTAAAACAAAACAAAACAAACCAACCAAACCAAAATCCCAAGGTGTATAGTGTCAAATAGTTATATACATATCTAGAAATATATATATATATATATATATATATATATATATATATGAGAGAGAGATTTTAACTTCATTACTCATTAGCTCACAATTAGTGACCTTATACCCTGGTTGCAAGCAGCTCTTGTTTCTGATTCACTTGCTAGACTATGATATTCATATCCTGATTGAAACAGTTTCTGATAAGTTGGTCAAAATATGACTTCATGACTTAACAGTTCTGAATATACATCTATTTTTAGAGACGGTGAAATTCTAGTTTCCTTGTTATTATTTGTTTATTTTTATTTTATTTTTCTATCAGTACCAACCTACTGAAACATTGCAAAGAGAATTTGTTGCCTTTTGGTAGTAGGGGGACTTATTAAAAATTGATTTAATCTATTCTACCCAATTTACAGAAATATCCTACTGAAATTTTGCCAAAGATTTTTTAATAAAGTTGCTATCTTTTTTTTTTTTTTTTTTTTTTTTTTTCAGACAATGTGCGCCATTGAAGCTCAGTTGGAGAGCATGATGGGAACATTCCATTGCAAATTGAAAGGTACATTTACTTTATTAATGTCAATACTAATGTTAGTAATGAATATTTTCTAACTAAATACATCTGTGATTTGCTAACCAATTTAAAATGAATATTTTTGTAGCTGAATATATGTGTTTTGTGTAACAGTAATTGACACAAAGAAGAAAATTGGTTAGTTTAAATTCTGGTTTACTCAACATTTTTAACAGCGTTTTTACATGGTTTATCAACACTTTGTGGATAATTTAAAGTTGAAATGTATTTTGGTTTGTCAGAATTTTTTTATGTAAATGAACATTGCATTAAGCTTTTTTGTTTTTTGAGAATAACCATGATTTTTCCAAATACAGGTCCTACTATTTAACCTATAGCTGGGGAACGAGATGACTGTCAGAAGAAATATTGATATTTTTGTTAGTTTTAAAATTTTTCATGAACCATTTCTACATTTATGTATCTCTCTTGTGAGTGTGTGTGTATATATATATATATATATACACACACACACACACACACACACACACACACACAGAGGGGTTATTCAAAAAGAAAGATTTTTAAAACTTAATAAAAACAAATGCTAAGAGACAGAAACACATTAAATAAGTTACAAAGAAAAAGAAGCATTTAAACAAGATTGAAAAAAAAAATTCATTTATTTGAATAACTTTGAACCTTTTCCTATCTAGCAATGAATGTGTTTGTCTTTAAGCATTTTTTATTACATTTTTGAAATCTGCTCTTTCTTTTTGAATAACCCTATATATATATATATATATATATATATATATATATATATATATATATATATATATATATTCTTTGTTTTTTTAAACATACAATGTGTGTTAGCATGTACGATACCTTCGCTTCATCAGCCGCCGACAAGGGGTGATATCTCAGTTTCGGTGGCTATGGCGGGACTGCCACCCCTGGCGCCAACAGCAGCGTTTGCCACCAGGCAGGGTATGAACATAAGCTAAGTAATTGTTCCTTTAAGTAAAATCTATCTGCAATGAAAGTTTCTTGAACACGTTTGCCGTTATTGACTCGCTCGTAAAAGTCGTTATAGACGACCACGCAAATATCTCACTTGTGCATGTTAGGTCGTGATGTTGCGCGCATTTTATTTGCTTGTTTTGATCTTGACCAAATCCAATTTGACACTTGTTTAACAGTTTTTTGAAGGCGATGCGAAACGCTTTTCAACCAACAGACAGTGATGCCTATTTTTGAAAGGAAGGAAATGACCGAATGTCCCAGAAACCCGCGACATCCAATCTCAATAGGCATCATGTGACACATCCAACCATTTTCCATGCTTTCGGCACGCAGTGACTCGTACCGGTTTTTCTTTAGTTCGCGCGCCTCCACTGTGTTCTCTTCCCAAGGCACTGTTAGTTCTATTATTATTTTAGAGTCAAACCACAACACAATGTCGGGACGCTTGTCTGTTTGTGCGAGGTGTATTGGAAATTTTAAGGATGTCATTAGATCCACTGAAACCTTCCAATCATAGGAGCACATGGAACATAACAGCTCCTTTGCCAAACTCTATTTTTAAATGCTGCCTTGTGTATATGTTTGAATGGTGTTCATTCTAATACCGTCTGCTCAGTCTTTCAAGAGACCAGGGTCCCAGGAACATAATAGCAACTTGACAATTCCTATTTTTAAATGGCCTGTGTATATGTTGGAAATCTTTTGTATCACAAAGTGCTAATTCTGTGATAATGTATTTTATGGCGAATATTATCTGTTAGCTTACATATGCTTTCAAAACCCATTTCCTCAGAAATATATCCGAGATTGGCTGTAAGGAAACTGATTAACACACACACACACACACACACACACACATATATATATATATATATATATATATATATATATATATATATATATATATTCAACTGTAGAACAAGTTTTTATGTAAAAAAAAAATAAATAAATATGGGAACATGCTATACACAGATAATTTTGAAGAGGTTAAAAATCCTGCATTTTTGGTGACTAGTTGCATTATACACAGGTAAATTTTTTTTTTCTGGAGGGGTTAAAATTTATCTAAAAAATTCAGGACTTGCACTGTACATGAAGTAGGCTTATACACAAGTATATATATATATGGTTATCTATAGCGAAGAAAACGGCAAATTACCTCGTCAAACCAAGCAACAGAAATAAGAAATCATTAAAGAGATAGAACACTAAAAGAACAGGAATTAATTGTGAAAGCCATATTCAATACATGGACAATTGCTAGACTTATAAATATGTAAGATAGATTCTGGCAGGAAATATTGTCTAGCCCAACAAAGTGGACTGCCTTCCCTAGCAGCAGACCTAGAAATTGATTCCAATATAAGCTTTTCACTTCCATGTCGGTAAAAAATGCTAGCCCAAGTAGGCACAGCAAGTCATTTTCCTGAAGGCCATCAATGAACATGCTGATGGAAGTAAAAAAATCTGGTTTTCTCAGACAATATTAGAGAGCAGTTTTGTTTGTTTTCTGACTTTGTATCTTTGTTAATTTCTTCAATGTAAAATGGTTATTCTTGCTCAGAAGCTTACCTTGTCGACTTTGATGGCACAGATATGAAACCAAGGAAAGGAAAACTGCTCAGACTTTTTAAAGCAGCTTGTTTATCAATCTTCCTTGATATATTTTAAATCAATCTGTCCTAATAACTTTTTGCTTCTATTTGAAATTAAACATGGACTTCACTATGTCAACATGACTAAACAAACATGTTCCATGAATACATTGGCTTACTGCCACATCATGTTGAGACACCACTTCCTCTACAATCACTGAAATTAAGCAAAGTCGAGCCTGGTCAGTACCTCAATTGGAGACTGCTTGGGAATACCAGGTGCTGTAAGCTTGGATGTGCAGGTGGTGTAATGGATGATGGCTAGGAATTGTTAATCAGAGAGCTTAGTTTCAATTCCAGTTGGGTTCATTATATTCACTTGTGTGCAAATACTTTGGGAAAGGTATGAATCCACTTCTCCCCAGCTATGGGTTAATTAGTAAGATTTGTGTAACTAAATAAGATGCAAAGTGTTGATAAACCATGGAAAATAAGTCTATCATACCATGAATACATTCAGACAGAAAGTACTGTCCAATATTTGATTGAAATCTACATAATTGAATTTAATTATATTTATTGATTAATGCCTAGAGTAGTAATTATCACAAATATTACAATTTCTTTATTACTGTTGTTGTTATTGTTATTACTATTATTATTATTATTATTATATTAACTCTGTAAGTCTTGAAATGACATTTGCTTTATCTATTTGATATATTTCTATATGTATTGAATTTAAAAATTAAATTCAAAATAGTCATATAAGTCTATTGGTTGTTTTAAGTGACAATGTCTGGGTCAGAATGACTTTTTGTGTTGTCCATTTAGATTTTAATTAGAATAACTTTTTAGAAGGCAAAAATATAGGTGTATGTGCTAATGCTGACATTCACACACAGAAAAATAGAAAGGGGCATAAGTTTAAGGATGTGTCTTCTCACTGGACTTAGTCAACCTTGACAGTGAGGCAATCCTTAGACAACTAGAAGTCCTATCAGGATGCATTATTGGTAACCACATTCTTAACAATATAAGATATGCAGATGATACTGTGTTGGTAGTAGATATGGAAAATATTGGAAAAAAGGGAGAAGAAAGGACTATGGTTGTCTGCAAATGAAACAAACCAAGATTCGAACTATGAATTAGAAATACCAAAATGAAACAATTACAAAAATTAATATATTAGGAAGTATTTTAACAGAAGGTGGAAAATATGACACCGAAACCTGAAGGCACATTAGATTACCAAAAGATGCTTTCCAAAAGTTAAGCAAAGTATTAAGAAACAAGAAAATTTCATTAGAAACAAAGAAAGAGTAATGTAATATTGGTCCTCCAGTATGGCAATAAACATTGGCCAATCTCCTCAGATGAAGATGCGACTTGAGGGAATAGAAATTTGGTTTTACAGAAGGATGCTGAGAGTACCAAGGATTGAACATGCGAGCAGTGACAAAGTTTTAGAGAAAAAGGAAAATTAGAAAGATAAACAGAAAATTAAAATTTTTACGGCATATGAGGAAAGAGAGCAATGAAAATTTAACACTCACATGGCATGTTGAAGGGGAAGAGGAGCAAAATAACCTATCTAACGAATTTGTGTAAATGGTTGGCAGAACAGAGATTAGGAGAGTTAGCAAAAAGACAAACCTTGCTAAGATCTACAAGGGACAGTAAGTTGTGGAGAACCATGTCCCTAAAGGATATGACACACAAAAGAATATCTCGGTATGCGTTACAGAAATATACTCTATTCATACGAATCTATCCTAAAAATGTTGTCGGTATTAAATAACCCATTGAGGTTGATATGCCATAAAACAAAATAAACCAAACCAAACCGAACCAAACCAAACCAAACCTGTTGACCCTTCTTCTACAGGAAATGCAAGTTCCACATAAAGAAACAATGTAGGCTTTTTTACTTTTTTTTTTTTTTTTTTTTATTTATTTTTTATTTATTCGCTGTATGCTTCTTATTTCTTAAAGGTATGGCTGGTTTTGCTCGTCTCTGTCCTGGTGATGTATTTGAAGTGACTATGCGTTATGGCAGTCAGAAATGGAAAGCGAAAGGGAGAATTGAAAAAGACGGATCTCAACGATGGGATGTGGCGGATTACATATTCAAGACTTTAGTTGGTGACATCATCAGTCTAAAAGTAAGCAAATGTTTTTAATCACCACTCAATTGTTTATTTTCTTTCACTATATATATATATATATATATATATATATATATATATAGTCATCCACACACTGCCTGTTTTGCTGTATCACAATTCATCAGTGTGGCTAGACATCAAATTACTTCAAGCCATGATCAAAACTCAACTGATTTCACATCAGTCAGAGACTCTTATCCCTAGGCTATCGGCATACAGCAGAGAAAGAGAATTTTCAACACATTATATCCATGGTATATAAATGCCATACCAGCTACTATAGCATTCAATTCTTACAAAGAGTAATGCATTAAAGCAGTGGCAGCCATTAAAAATTCCCTTTTCTCCATAGTGCGAACAAGTGAAAATAGTAAGTAAGGATAAAACAAAAACTTATCTTAGTCAACGCTTTTCATCCTGTTATGGACTTTATCAAGGCAAAAATTTATTTTACAACAAGTATTTATAAACAAGTAAAAATGTATTTAGTTTTACAGAATTTTTAAAATTAAGAATGCTTATAAATGTACTTCAGGCTAACTGAAAGTCAAAGTAAAACTTCTATGTCTATATTCCTGTCCAGGCAGTATTTAAGCTTTTACACTCATTGCCAACCTTGATAGTGGTCATTTGTATGTGTTGATTCAAATTCATAGGATAGGCTGCTAAGAACATCCTATCTCTCCACATTTATAGACAAATCCTACAGATACATGTGATTTCTTCCTAACCAATAAAAAAAATGGACAGTTCTCAGTCTCATCCCCTCCAAATTTTATTTTTGTTGTTTCTTCTCTTGAACTCAGAATGCTATAACCATTGCACTACAGTGTCTTTTGTGTGGGGACACAATTCTTATTTTGTGAACTTTATGCCTTACATTGGCTATTTTGACTTGGATATATATTGTTTGCTTAGTATTATTTTACCGTTTCTTTTTCTTTTCATATTGTTTATTGAGGACTTTGTCAATTATACTTAATTGTGGCCAATTATTCCACTAACATATATATATATATATATATATATATATATATATATATATATATATATAGGTCAGTATTGATAAAGCACGGTAGTTGGAGTAAAAAAACTTCTATCCATGATTTAGATCAGAAGTGAACCACAATATCAGGATTGCCAGCTTAGGCCATCAAAACAAAGCTTGTCAAGTTCATGGAGCAACACAGTGGGGGTAAGCATGCAAAATGCATATTCAGTACTAAGAGTTGAATATTATAAAAAGCGCCATGTCAATGAATCCATCATCAATGACGGCAAAAGATGGCAGAAATCTTGTACGCATGAGATTTTAACATTTTAACAAGAAAAAAATAAAATTTAATTTTTTATAGTTTTAAGATTTTGAATATGAACATGACAAAAAATTTGGGGGTCCATCACACATGCACAGCTTAAGCGACATTGTGATTTATTGGTGCGCAGCTTAATGGCACTGACCTGTGTACACACACACACACTAGCTATTAGGCGGTATTTAAGCTAGCTCCTGTAGTGGGCTCTTGATTAGGCCTTCATCACAATAGGTAGCAAGGAGTAGATGCAATAGGCAACAATAAACTACAATAGAACTCAAAATTGATCTCTGTATTTAAGTATTGCATTAATGTCTAGGCTTACTTTTTAAAAGTTCAATGAAAATTCTTTTGCCGTCACTTAATTTAAATACAATTTTATGTATTTAGGTCCTTAATTTACATACAAACAATTTTATTTCATGGGTGATTTATGGCGGATTTCACAATAAATCATGTAAAGAATTGCTAAAAACAATTGCAATAATGTTATACTACCTATTCTATGGTAATGGACTCTTCCAGAGACAATAAGTAGCAGTAGCGGTTGCTAGTTCACAGCAGGTGGTGTTGAGCGAGTCAGACGATATCGGACATTGAAGTATCAACCATCACAACTAGATTGCTGTGTCCTTAACTCTTATTTTCCAAGTTCTAATGTTTTGTACATCGAACCTAATTTAGGACAACTTATTGAAATACAAGCCTTCACTGTGAAATGACTCCACAACATATTTTGGCGACGAGGTATTCGGACTCATACGTTCGAAGGGAAAAAAAAATTTTTCATTCGCCACAGTATATTTTGGCAACGAGGTATTCGGACTCGTATGTTGGAAGAGAAAAAAAATTTTGTTCGCCACAGTATATTTTGGCGACGAGGCATTCGTAATTCACATGGGAAAAGAAAGATTTTTCGGTTACTTTACTACAACATTGACAACAAGGGATCTGTCTCTCAGACGGAGAAAGGGAAAAAAAAAAAAACTTTTTCATACGCCTAACAACATTTTTTGGTGACGAGTGACTTGAAACTCAGACGGAGAAAGAAAAAAAGAACGAACATTTTGTATGCCTAACTATAACAACTTTGGCGACCAGAATTCGAAACTCATACGAAGAAAAATTTTTGCGTTCACTCTACAACACTTGTCAACATGGATTAGTAACTCGTACAGAAGTGAAAAAAAATAAATAAATTCACCCGCCATAATAAATGTCGCGTACGTGGGATTGCGTTTCATATAGTGAAAAAAAAATTCGTTTACGTTATTTAGTGACAAAATTCATTTTTTATACGAAAGAAAAAAAATTTTGCTCGTCAAAGTTTTATGCTGATCATATAAAACTTTCAGTTATCTGTTTGGATAAGTCTTGTTCTTGTGTCCATCGCCTTTGTCATGTTCAATTGATGTTAATTATATTTTATGAATATGTCCTGAAGATGGTTTATTAAACCGAAACGTCCGACGTTGACATATTAACATTAAAACAGCATTATTGCATATAAGGATTTTTGTTTGTTTTTTCCGTATATTTTTCTTCATACTGTCGGATCTATATCCATATATTTGCTTACATATATATATATATATATATATATATATATATATATATATATATAATATATGTGTGTGTTTAGGCAGCAAATTCTCTTTTAGACATGTCTGATTGAATAAATTACAAACATTATGTCTGGTTGTTTTTATCATAATCCTTTCATATTCATGAATATATATTGTAATATATGCAAAAATACATACATACATACAGTTATGTAAATATATACAGGTAGACTATGGATTTTTCTGGAAGTATAGGTTTCAAAACTATGCTGGATTATTTGGACTAACAGAAATTATGTAACAATTCAATAATACACTTTTGACCCACTAATTCGGTATCTCTATAGTATTAGTGATTGTTAGAAACATAAATTCAACCTTTATTAAATACAACACCACATAGTGAATTTGTATTTGACAATTACAGGAAATTCAAATGCTTGCTTATAATTTTGACCCAATTAAAAGAGATTCCAGGCCATCAGTTGCTAGAGAATTGGTGGTGCACCTGTATTTTTTCCTGCTCACCTTTTTCTTTGTTAATCTTTTGTGTTTGAATTTCAGACCAATCTTTTTCTTTTTTTTCTTCCTCTTTTAGGCAGTAGAATTACGCAGTCTGAAATCCGTTCTGTTGGGAGAGAAGAAATGTGAAACAAAAGACTTGTTTTCTGCCAACCCCCAGATGATGACCGTCAGCATTAACCCAAATGGCTCTCTGAAGCTTAGCATCATAGTAACTTGGAAGTAAGTGAAACTCTTTTTTTTTTTTTTTCTTTTTTTTTTTTTTTTTGATCTCATGAATTTTTTTTTTTTTTTTTTTTTTTTTTTTTTTCCAAATACTTCTATAAAAAAAAACTTTCACTTCACACAAAAGCAAACCTTACTGGAATATTGAAAGATAATTTAAGTTTAAAATTTAAAGGTCTTAAAAATGTTTTTATTAAAGCATTTTTATTTTTACCTTTAATATTATATATGTAACATAATGTGTCATATTATATATAAATGAGAAAACTCCTTGGCATTTTCTATTCAGAACAAAAAAACAAAATGTGTGTTCTGACGCGCAACATTCTTTAGTCCTACCACCCAGTAGCATGCAGAAGTGGGTGGGTAGAGGGTGCGACAGCCCCCCAGGCATCCATATCAGGAGGGCATCCAATCAAAAAGTGAAATAAAAATTTAGTTTTTGAAATTGTTTCTGTTAATTTTGTTGTATAAGCACCTTACAGTCCCAAAAGCTGGTGTGAATATGGATCCATGTTTTGATAAGTGAGACTGGAGTAGGCCCCTCAGTATTTGAGTCTTAGGGGTATACAATCGAGGAGTTGGCCCTGGGCATCACCAAACCTCTGCACATCACCCCTGGACTTTACAGCTGAGCTCTATCCTTGCCTCATACACAAGGGTGAATTATCTTCATTCCCTTCATATTCCAATAGTAAGAAGGAAGTTCCATTTGGACAGCTTCTCCCCCAAGAACTGCTGCTTTGTAGAACAAACACTTGACATGTCATGTAAAAAATGTTTTTCCCACTTTGTCATAGATTTCCCTTATATATATATATATATATATATATATCCATATCCACTTTGTCATAGATTTTCCTAATATATATATATATATATATATATATATATATATATATATAGTCATCCACAGACAGACTGTTTCATCACAGCTCACCAGTGTAGCTAGACATCTGATTGCTTCAAGCCAGGATCGAAACCCAGCTGATTCGGCAGCAGTCGGAGATTTTCCCCCTAAGCTATCAGCACACAGTTGAAAGAAAGGCGAATTTTTATGTACTTATTCTGTGAATAAACGCATGCATGCACATACATGCTCACACACACACACACACACACATATGACATTACAAAAAGTATTATCTTTTCACACTGATGGCTTTGGGAAAGGCATGAATTCATATCGTCTCTTCTCAGCTATTGGTTCAAAAAATATCAGGGTAAAATAGACTCTCTATTCTTGGTTGGCAACCAGTCTAAGAAAGAAAATTGAGTTTCAAATCAATGGTAAACTACTCCACTATCCTTCCCAATAATTAATGATGATACAAAGGAAATAATCAAAAAATCTATGGAGAGTCATGATCATGTATGTCCTGAAAGGAAATAAATAAAAATGGAACAGAAATCAATGCAATTTTTTTATGATTTGATTTAAAAAATTTTTTTTTTTTTATATTAATTTATTATCCCTTACCCTCACCCACTTACCATTTTAAATTTTGAAATCGGATGATTATTTTCTTCTGCACTTCAGTCCATTGGAGGGTGTAGACGAGAGTTTAACCATCTACGAAGTTCCTCAACGTACACAAGAAACCCCACGGCGACGCCCAGTATCTGTGCTGGCAGTCAACGGACAGTACTCCCAAATGGTAAAGTTTGCTTACTTTTTTTTTTTTTTTAATTTCTTTGAAATATTTTTGGTTTTGTAAGAGGTGATATTGACAAATTATATTTATATATAATGTTTATATATTTATTTATATATTATGCTATAATAAATTATGACTATATCTGTTACATTATTGTTTAATGTATACTCCCTTTACATTACCATTTAATGTATGCTCCCTAATCAAGGTTAAGGAATGTGATGTCCCTTCTCTCCCTAACTCCTTTCTCATTCTCTTTCTTCCAGTACCTAATAAACTCCAGTCATGTTTCATGCCGGCTCTCTCAAATCTGAGTCTCTCCTGTTTTCCATGACTTAATGTAACACTGTCATTTCTGACATCAAATTTAGTTTTTTTTTGTTTTTTGTTTTTTTTAATTTTATTAAATGAGAAACTAATTATTTCTGTTAATTTTAGATATGTTTCTCCAGACTTGCTTTGTTCTTTTCAACTGAACAATTTGCGAAAAACAAATGAAAACTTTTTTTGACACGAGATAAAAGTTAAATCATAATTTTTGATATTAGGTTAGTGCAAAAATAATGACGTAATAATGTTGTTTTTTGACGTATTTTTTAACGTCAAAAATGACATTATTACATCATTATTTTTGCACCAACCTAATAAAATAAAATTTTAAAACTTATTAATAATCGTTTTTAATGTTGATTGCTTTACTTACAAATACAACTTTAAAAGTGTTATTCTCTCATAATGAACTCTTCAACTGTGTGTATGTTTTTAGTTTTGTTTTTTTAATACAATACTACTTATAATTTATGGAGATTTATATTAAAAACACAAAAGATATCAATGCAAAAGTCTGATTTCTCATCTTCACAAAGCTGATCTTTTCCTTTGTCAACAATTTAAGAAGAAAGTCATTGAATATAAGATTGTTTGAAATGGATACACTAAGTTTGTTCTTTATTATTTATAACTGTTTTTTTATGTATTGTTCATGTTTTTCTTAGTTGTAAATACCAAATGATATAATATTATATTTATAATATATATAATTTATAATATATATATATATATATATATATATATATATATATATATATATATATATACACACACACACACGCATACGCACAAACAGGTTTGTTTAAATAATTTAGACATATCATGTCTGTTAGGTTTTGTTGTGAACCTTCTGAGTTCACAGATTAATTTCTTGGTAGCCTTAGAAAATTGATTAAGAAAAATACCAAAATTTTCTTTTAAGTAGTTTTTATTTTCCCAAGTACTTTCAATTTCATCCAAGACCATCTTCAGGGGGTTATGTTGTCTGTATGTATAATTATATACTCTACTAAATTTAATACAACCAACCTAGTTGTCCAGAACAACTCTTCTCCATCAACTAGCATCTTGCGAAAGACCAACATTGTATATCAATTTAAATGTCCTTTAGGAGATTGTATCTCTGATAAAAATGTCATTACGTATGTTGGCTTTACTACAATGATGCTAACAAAAAGGCTTACATTTCAGTTGGCTGAGAATAGTTCAAAAACTCAGCATTTAAAGGAACACTCATGCCCACACTCATGGATTAGGATACTAGTTGAAAATTATTTAATCAAACCTGTTTGAATGAAAATATGCTGCGAGTTGATTGTTTTAAAAAAGACCTACAAACAATTATTTGTTACAATTAGTATCAATTTTATCTGTATGAGTGTTTTAAAATTTACTATATATATATATATATATATATATATATATATATATATATGGTATTGAGAAAGAGATTTCATTATCAAACATGGCATGTTTGTAGATTTAGACAGTGTGGACATAGGAATCAACACTGCATGGTGATTCTCAGTTTCACATCTCAAGTGATCTTTAAGCACCCCCCCACACACACACACACGCACACATACACGTGTGTGTCTGTGTGAACATTGAAGTCAACGCCCACAGGTGACAATCTGTTTCATACTTGATGGCCTGACAATTGTGTTGTAGCATGAAACAGACCTCTGGGTGTTGACTTGAATGTCCACTCTTATATTCACATATGCTCTCCCTCTCTGATATTGAGCACTTTATCCATAAATATAGCATATCTTAAAACTATATTTTTATGATATATATTATTTGCTTTAACTTTTTAGTGCCTGGACATGGTTTCAGATGTTACTTTTCAACAAAAATCATTATATAAGTCATGAAAAGTATTTTAACACAATATTGCATTTTAGTCTTTTCCTTGTCTATTATCAATGACATAATTGCTTAACCAATGAAAAACAAGCAACACAAAATTTGAAAATACCAGAATTTTTTTAAATTTTTTTTACTTATCTCTGATGAAACTTTAATAAAATACAAGTATAATCTGGAATAGTCATGCCAGTGGGAATTTCTTTTTTAACATATAAAGCATGCTGGTTCAAATTAACATTCTACCAGTAGTTTTTATGTAAGTTTAATAAGCATGGGACATAATAATTGTGTTAGAGAAAGTTATTTAAAAACATAATAACCATGCAGTTCTAAATAAAGCCCCATGCCAGGAAATAAATGGAAGGAACTAATTTAATTGTGCTAACACTTTTATTTGGTACACAAGAACAAAATGTAAACGTAACTTTTATATCCAGCAAGAAATCAAAATCTTTGTATTATTATTGCAGTGATTTGGAAATTAATTTTCTGTTCATAAGCAGGTGGATGGATAGGAATTAATAGTTTCCATCTGAATTTCTGGGATGAAGAGTTATCATTATTTACATTATTGATACTCAGACTATTATATTCATTTTTGTTTTTACTATCACAACATTTCAGCCGTTGTGCACTCTGACCTTTATAAGATACTTGTTGATCTGGGTAACCTTTAAGGAATTTCAAACTGAACCTTTTATTTAATTTATAGGGTAGGTTATTCTCATTCCACTGCCTACATCTAAGGATATCTCATCTAGTTCTTATTTTGGTACTGCTCAGTTACTGTTCACCTCATTGCGACTGAATTGAGTCCATAACTGCCTGAGTCTAGAGATATAGACAGTGAAACAAGAACGATCTACTCTCCACAGATGAAATATGTAAATAGTTATATAGCTAATGTGGCATAAAGAGCATTTTCTTTTTGTTAATTGATTTTTTGTTTGTTTCATTTCAGTTTGGTAGCCAGTTGGACCTGCTTGGCCATGAAAGGAGATACTCCACTCCCGTGTCGTTGCCACAGTCAAAGGATGATAGTTACATTCTTTCGTCGTCAAGCTCCTCGTTGTCTCTAGCTGCAACGGGATATTCCATCACCAATTCCACGGACAGTGCCATCTACATCTCACAGCTTCCGCAGCGTTCAAATTCTCGTTCCATGTTGAGTGGCTCGGCAATGGCCATGCCACCACCCATTGCCACGTCGGGTCGCTACCCCTCAGGTTTGGGACATCAAACAGTGTGTGCCTACACTACAGATGCTTCCAATTTGGAAGATGCACTAAACAGTTTGAGTCTAAGTTTGGAGGATGTACGTGGACGCTACCAAGAATTACAGAAGATTGAGGAGTTGACGGATGTTTTAAGGAGTTTGTTGAAGGTGAGATTTGACAGATTCAACTTATGAGATTCTGTTTTTTTATTTATTTTTTTATTTTAAAGATGTTTGTAGAAAACTCAAAATAAGTATCTATCTATATTTCTGAGATATTACGTACAATATTTA
Organism: Acanthosepion lycidas; assembly: GCA_963932145.1. NCBI lineage: Eukaryota > Metazoa > Mollusca > Cephalopoda > Sepiida > Sepiidae > Acanthosepion > Acanthosepion lycidas. Next base: position 24,645,170 of record OZ010599.1, read on the forward strand.
CATTATTCGGACTATTGTCCTCATCTTTGTTGCCATATTTATCACAATGTTTTGGCCGTTGTACACTCCGGCCTTCCTCAGGTGGTTGGAATGTTGAACTGAACCTCAAGGACACATGGCACAGGGGATAAACACGTTAGTTAGATCCAGTGACAGGACCCAAAGAGTGTGAGTTCAATACCTGGTTAAGGCAGTAGAGAACTTGGAGAGGGGAATTAATTGGCGATAACTGATATCTATTAGAAGTGGTACGTGGAACTAGAACAGTCTACCCCAGTGAGTGAAATAAGGGGTTCAGTTTGACATTCCATCCACCTGAAGAAGGCTGGAGCGTGCAACAGCTGAAACGTGATAAATATGGCAACAAAGATGAGGACAATAGTCCAAAGAATGTAAATAGTGAACTCAAAATAAGTATCTCATTTCATCAATCTCTCACATATCATCTAACTTTATTTTGATAAGATGATTCTGTAGCAGCAATCCACCAAAGAAGGTTTGAAGAACAATGGTCCTTGCAAAGACCTACATGCTTCATTCATGCAAAGACATTTTTAATCATCAATCTATCAAAGCAGTTGTATACAGCTGAAAATTTAAATATTTCTGAACAAGTTTGGTATAAGGCATGATATTCATATGAAAGTCCTAATCTGACATGGCTGTTTAAGAACATGCTTCAAGTCTTTAGTCCGTGTTCTGGTTTTGTAGCAACTTGCGGTGTTGCACAAAAGTACCTCTAGTGAAGCCTATTCTAGGTTACATTATAAATGTTACTCTGTAATTTAAATAGTGCAGCTCTGAATATTTTTTTCTTTTTGCTTTTAACTAATTTTAAAGAAAAAAATATCTCTAATATAAAACACATTGTCACTTTATATATTTATTGGTTACACAGCCTGATCTTCCCTTCTTAGTAATAAGATATTATAGAAATAAGCATTACTCAGTACCAATAAGTAAATATGAGTCATTGTAACATAACAATAGAATCTCATTTGTAAGTAGGGGAGATCAGGCTGCTAATACATTGCTGTTTATTACTTTGTTTTCGTGTTATCTTTGGATATTTTTTACTTTTAATAAGTTATGAAAGAAGTTTTTCATGTGATAATAGTAAGTTATTTAGATAATATCTTGAGTTTAAATACAACCAATACTGTTGTGAAGTTATTAAAATATTGTTGTCATCTTTGTTGATATGGTATGGATACACAAGCTTAATTTCAGTTTTGACAAAAGAAATTTGTATCGTTGGATAATGATATTATGTGAAATTATATAATGATGGAAAACAATGATTACGGGTTTTATTCTGTAACTGATAATAAATGCTCTTTTTTTTTTTTTCCAGAAGAATTCTCGATCTAGCTCTTGCTCTTCTAACATCAGTGTTTCTATAGAACATGCTCTGGAGGCTTTTGACTTCCTTAATACTGAGGATGGCTTGGATGATGCAGACAGTTCTCCAGGGTAATGTATAAAATCCTTTCTTATCATAGCAGTATTCACTTTCCAAAAGCATCTCATTGTGGTGATGAATTATTTCCCACTCTACAACCCCTTTCCCACAGACAAAATGTTGCAAGCCTCTCGCTGCTCTATTGCTATTTCTATGAAAAGTGTTCAGATTAACTACATTCCTTAGTTCTACCTATCCTAACCTTCATGACTAAAACCTGCCATGCTACACACATTATAGCAAACCACCTTCATTCCCTTTATAGTCCATTTGTGAGACGTAAGTTCCACTCAGGCAACTTCTTCTCATGAACCACTTCTTTGTGAAACCAACTCCCAAGAGGATGCTTCCCTGATCGCTATAATCTTAACCTGTTCAGGTATAGGGTTAACCTTTATCTTTTCCACATATCAAATATAAACTGTGCCTCTTACTCTGTAACCCTCTTCTTTGAGTGGTTCTTGGGCCTTGTACAGGGTGAACATTATTGTAAAAAACAAAAAGCAACTTATTTGATTAGAAACAGCATTCATCTGGCAATATTTTCATTTCTATCTTGTGATGCCAAATGACCTATTTAACCCTTACCACAATGCAATTGTTGCCATAGAATTTCTCTCCCTTTGATACTCTACGTGCATTCTGTCACTTTAAGACTTGCTATAAATAAACACTTGTCAACTGTCATTTCCAGTATTTTAAGCTGGAAATTGTCTACTACTGCTTTGGAAGAAGATTAAACTTCCATTTTGAATTCTAGACTCTACATGAGGTGTAACACCAATTAAATCCACGTTAATTTTTTTTTTTTATAAACAAAAATGTCTACGTCAATATCCAATAAAGCCTTTATTCAGGAGTTTTTTTGATTAAGACTCCAATAATGATTTTGAAGACTTCACTTGAGTGAATATTGATGAAGTGGTTGAAGATGATAACCATACTAGTGACACGGAGGAAAGCAATGATGACCACTAGCAGCTACTATCATCCATGCTTGACTAATTTTATGGAAGCTACTGATGACAATCAATATACCTGATAGCCTTTCTGAATTATTTTGTCTATTTATAAACAATGAAATAATAACTTTCTTCATCAATGAGACAAATAAATGAGTCAGATGAAAGAAAGAGCAAACAAATGCTAGTGTCTTCTTGTATGTAAACATGAGGAAACATGTCACTTTTTTGACGAAATGAAAGCATTTGTCACGATTTTGCTTCTTATTACACCCCCAGAACTCCAAAGGAGTAATAAAAGTTAAAGTATGTTGAATTATTTGTATTTTTTTAAGGTATTTGTTTTTTATTTTGTTTTTTATTTGATGTTTCAGTTTTTTGTTTTCAACATCAAAACATGCATGCAAAATGTAATGCATTGCATCAAAATATTATTCATTCTTTTATTAGTGTACAAAACTTAAAATCTATATGCACAATACAGAGAAAGTTATAATAATTTTAAAACAGTAAGTGTTCATGTTTTTGCACCCTCAAAAAATCATGCAGTGGCAGGGGAAAAATTCTAGAAAGAAATTAGCATGGTAATGGTTAAGGAGTAAAAAATAGAGTAATTATGTTCAGTTATTATCTCTGTCCAGCTGCTCAGTGTGTCTCCTACAAGTAAAACATTTTCTAGTTTTTAGAGAATGCCTGATACTTCCTGCCACTGAAGGCTCTCATTAGTGTTTTAGCAAAAAGGCTGTTAACTGGCTTTGTTTTTCAGCATTTACACTTAGGTATGTTTTGGGGGCTCTTGATATAAATTTGATTATTTATTTATTAGTCTTTCAGCATCTCTCTCTCTCTCTCTCTCTCTCTCTCTCTATAAAGTGAACATTGAAGTTAACACTTAGAGGCGACAGACTGTTTCATGCTAGACACAATCGTGACCTGATGATTGCGTCTAGCATGAAACAGCCTGTCACTTCTAGATGTTGACTTCAATGTTCACTTTTATATTTACACACGCTCTATCTCTGATATTGAGCACTTTATCCCATAAATATAGCACACCTTAAGATTATATTTCTTATATATATATATATATATATATATATATATATATATATATATATATATATCATTGAAAATGGCTGACAAGGAAGACTTAATTAATCTTTTGAGTTTTTCCAGCAATCTATCTTTTTTTTTTTTTTTTTTTTTTTTTTTTTCAGTGGTTAAAAATATAAGAATTGTCCATAGTTATAATTATTCCAAGTGCTTTCGGCTATTTCTCTAGCCATTATCAAGGATGTGTTTTGGATGGTGAAATTCTTTGTGTGGCTGCTAAATAGTAATTTTACATTTATTAACAATTCATATTAACAACTGAGCATCCTCTCCTCATAAGTATAGCAAATTTTAAGCATGTATAATTCAAAGTCAACACTGAGGTCAACATTGACAGGTGACCATCTATTTTCTGCTTGAATGCAATCATATATTATGAAATGGACTGTTATGAAATTTCTCAGACATTCAAGCCAGTAAATGTTGTTAATACTGTTTATTATAAACAGAACATTTACTTAAATATTTGTATCTATAAAAATAATATATAAACAGAAAATATATTAAAATAATTGTCGTATTTAGTGCCTTTTATAATATATGATGTCATTTGTTTATGTTAAGATACGCTTCAAGTAGATATGAGCACGTGAGAGAAATCACGGGAAATTTTTTTTTTAAATATATATATATATATATATATATATATAATAATTTTTTTTTTTTAATACTCCACTAAATATTATTTTGTGGATATTCCTGCTTGAGTAAATGCCCTGGTTTTTAAATGGTGTGAATTACGTCTATCTGTCTGCCCAAGTGAGAGACTTAATATTAATGAAAATCTACTCTCCAGCAAGTGTCACATTGCTTACTTGACACTTGTAGAATGATGATGAGGTGATTGCAGTAAAAACAACAAATAAGTTGAAAGCATTACCAGTTAAAAATTGATAATTGATGTCAATGAATGTAATATAAATTAGGAAAAACTCAAATTCTTTTGCTGACGTTTTTGTTTTGTATTTTTTTATTGTCTTTAGAGACAGTCGACGTTCTAGTCTGGAACACATCCTTACCAGCCCTGAGTCTACAGCCAAGACAACTGACTCCGGCATTGAATCCTTGGCCAAGAGGTTGAGTGAAGATACACAGCTAAGTTCAAGCACCAGTTCCAGCCCATTACCCCCCAGCACAGGCAATGAACATGTGGACCAAGCCTTCATCTTTCATCTCAACTACTGTAACAAACTGATAGAGGTGAGGTTTTTTGTTTTTTTTTCTCATTCATGTGTGAGTTTTTTTTTGTTTCTTAAGTCTCTGGTTAGTTGATTCTTTCAAAACACTTCACAATATTAACCTCTGTCTACCCCAGTCTCACACTCACATGATCTTTAGACAGCTTGAAAATATATATATATATATATATATATATATATATATATAAAACAGACACTTTGTTGAGTCTGTCCATGGATGTGATAAAGTAATTTGATTTATGGTCCCTGATTATCCTCAGGGAGTCTAATGCCCTTTACATGCAGTTTTGTCTTTCATTCTAATCTGAAGAAATCAGAAAGAGCAGAGGCTCTTCTGGCAAAACACATCGTTTACAGATTTTCCACTTTGTCTGATCACCTTCGCTTTTATTCACTTTAGAAAAACACACAATTTAAATTCTGCAAGTGAATTACCTTTTCAACAAGAAGCATAATTCTTGTTGATAATGATGGAGACTAGAGTTTGGAGCTAGCTGCAGTTTCAATATTACTCTCTCTCTCTGATAAGTGGGGTGGGGCATCATTCTTACAAAGCAAAAGAATGGTATACACAGTAAGAGTTGAACACTAATGGTTTGGTAATTCTTTTTCTATGATCCATGTCCCAAAGGGACATGAATGATCATGGCTCTTCATAACTTCTGATCCTTCATAATTGCTGTTTTTCTTTTTGCTCTCCCTCCTCCTCCATTTTTGTTCCATCCATTTTTACAAGCTCATGAGGTAGGTTACTTACTGCTTTTTTCTGTCCCTCTTGGAGTCAATATGTCTTGTGAGTGTCAAATTTTCTAAGCCTTCTTTTTTCCTGAGTCTGAGAAATTTCAACTGTCTCTTTTATGCAGTTGCTTCAACATGGCATCATAAAAAATTGATTTTTACATTTTAAATTTGCTTTCATAAAAATGTGTTGTCTTTCACAAGGAAAAACTATTTAGATAAAATGATTTAGATTTTATGCATAATGTAACTTTGTTTTTTTAATGCAAAATTATTTTGGGGGATTAGTTGAAATATAAAATGAATTAAAATTCATTTGACTCTAAACGCTGATTTTGTTCCAAATGTGTCTTATATATTTTTTCTCTATCTTTTTAACAGAACCTTGGAAGTTTTGGTCCTCTGAAATGCAAAGAGATTTATGCGCTGGACAAACTTGAGAAGCAATCTCAGATTCTTGATAGTCTAATAAACCTTGCCAAAGCTGGAAATGATGTTGACTTACATGCAGGTAATTATTATTTAATATTCTTTCGTCACCCTTTTCTTGTCTTTTATTTTACTCTTTATCTCCAAAGGGATATCTATCAATTGAACTAAAGAGATGGCGAGGTGTATAAGTTATGCTTGAGATAATAATTTCTGATCTAGATGCTGAGGAAAAAAAGAATGAACATCATCAGCAAGCCCAGTGTAGAATTCAGCACAGTGAGGAGACTAGTAGGAAAATATAATTACTTGGAAATTTTATATATAGCTGAAAAATAAGTTGATTTTTTTTTCTTGGCAGAGAGATTTGGTATTCATGATGTTGTTCTCATTATATGAGGAAAACAGATTTTTTATTTTCATTTATTTTTGGAAAAATGTAGGAATCTTTTAACTCCCCAAAATTTAAACATTAGATGAAAAGAATAAACTCAAACTCATAAATTTTGTCTGAATTTCTCAGATTAAATTATGATCATTATTATACATTGATTTATTCAAACTCTTGTCCTCATCAATGTTTTGCTGCTACACTCTCTAGTCTTCTTCAGGAACCCATCGTATTTGTTAATATCCTTGTTATTTCAAACTAAACTCTTTATTCAATTCATAGGGAAGATTATTCTCATTCTGTTGTCATGCTAGAAGATATCTGAGAGTAGAAAAGCTAAAAAATTAAAACTATAACAATCAAGATGAGGACACCTGTCTGACAAAATCAGCATATAATAAATCCAGGTTGGAAGACCTTTAGACCTATAAGAAAGAAAATAGCACAATAGCTGAAATATAATAAAAACAACAATGATTGTGAGACTTGTTTGAAATAACTTGTGGAATAAGAATTGGTGCATTACCAAATATGGACATAATAGGCAGGGTTATAAGCTCTGTGGGAATGTGAAAATGTAAAAGTATGCAAAAGGGAAAGAAATAAGGCCAATGTGGGTGAAAGGGTTTGTGGCAATTCTGCTAAAGACATACAAAATATGAAAGTCTGATATTGAGAAGCAAGAACAACATTCTTAGCTGATTTACATTCAGACTAATATCTTCATCTTTGTTGTTATCATATTTTGGCTGTTGTGTCCTTCTGACAATCTACACTTATAGATTAATTAAGGGTTCAGTTCGAAATTCCCTAGATCGACAGACAACTGAAGAGTACTGGGCATCTCAACAATCAAAATGTTATCATAGTAACAACAAAGATGAGGACATTAGTCCGACTGTAAATGATAACTCCTCGTTCTAGAAATTCAAACAGAAAACATTCTTTTGATCTCTGTAAAAGACTTTTAAGGAAAACAAATTTTCTAGAAGATCTATCTATTGTGCACGGTGACTTGGAAATATTTTCCAATATTAAATGACCACAGACTATTTGTTGTAACCTAGAAAGGGTTACTGAATGAGGAATAACCAAAACGGAGGTTGAAAATGAAATGGTAATCTTAATGAACAAAATCTCTTGTAAAAAATTAATCGTAATGAACAAAATACAATACTCGCCAGCGGCATGAAGTAGGTAAACCACTGCTTGTGGTGGACTACTTAGATAGCATATTACCTCCCCCTACACTTACAGTAGTGTCCAACATATTTATGAAGATTGTGACATAATCATTAGTGTTCATAGGTATGGTATATAATACTATTTTTTGCTTTAAAATACTGAATTTTATTTTTTCAATAATTTTTAAAAAGGATTTCATGTATAAAAATTTGATTTTGGTTCTGTTTTGAAATTTTATCCTGTCAAATTCTAACTTGGATAAATATCTAATGGAGCTTAATTGGTATTAGATTACCAAAACATTTGTTTAGTTTATTAATACAATTTGACATATTTGATTATTTACTGTAGCTTCTCTATAAATGGCACAAATCTTTTTTGTATTCAGGTTGGAATTTTATTTACCAAACAAGAGAAAACATAAAATCCTTAATTATAATATTGTTGATGTTCGGTTCAGTAAACAGAAATACACTAATTCCGATAAAGCTTTTAAAAAAATCAAAATGAATGTTGATATGACAGCTATCGCAGTTTGATCAAAAGTGATCATTTTGAATGAATTTAGTGCTAACTAAATGCTTCTAATGCCATTCCATGACTGCAGACCTTTTGGCTACCCAATAAAAACATCTGAATTCACATGGATAGAATGGTTTCTGTGGTGTTGTTTTTTTTGTTTTGTTTTTTTTAAATATTCCAAGAAAAATACCAATTTTCTTTTTCTCAATAAGCTTTTTTGAAATTTTTGTAATATAAGTTTTTATTTTAATACCATTTTTGCAAGCTCCACCCAAAATTGTTTTATTTATATTTTGTTCTTCACTGCAACTTTATAAATATCATGGTGCAGCATATATATATATATATATATATATATATATATATATATGGCCGAGTGGTTAGAATGTTTGCTTTCTGACCATGAGTCCCGGGTTTGAACCTCACAACAATTGATTTGTCAGGAAGGAGACTTCCAGATATTATCGATCTGAAAGGGAATGATTCCAGCATGTGGCACTTTTGTAAACCATACCACAGATTGACATTGGGGTCATCGATAGCTGTGCTAGCATGAAATTACAAGTCATTGTGACTGAGGGTTTGAGTGTGCTGGTGTTGTTCAGATTGTTGATCATGCTAGATAACACACTCTCTCCCAGAAACTGTTACTAAGGTCTGCTAAGCATAGTTAATAAACTACAGGTGGTCTCTGTGGTGTTGAACAAACACAAATGTGCCTGAATGAGTCTGCAATAGGGATTGGCTAGCCGCCCTAGTAGATGGGTATCCTCGAATACAAGTAGCCAGCTACTAGTATTATTATTATTATTTTATCTATCTATCTATCTATCTATATATATATATATATATAAATGATACTACTACTATTATTATATGCCAAAAGTTTGGGGCCACCATCAGGATCTCTAAAGTTGGATGCCTTTTTCAAAACTAATTTACTTGATCACTTTGGTACAGGGGGATTTTTTTCTCTCTGAAGAGTTTTATCCTATGTTCAATAATAATAACAACAAAATTAACCAATTATTGAATGAAGTTTCCTTAAACTTTTATCCCTTTTTGCTTAATCTACCTGTCTGGCTAATGGTAATCTTAGGGCCAGCAGATTTAAAATTTTAGGTAACCGTCTCTCTAAAAAAACAAAAACTGAATGTCATGCCCTGATGGATTAAATAGTTTCAGTAGGAGTTAATTAGACCAAAGAAAGCATGAAACTTGCTAATTATTAAATTGAGAGGTCAAGTCTTAAACTTTTGGCTTATAGTGTGTGTGTGTGTATATATATGTATTCTGTTTGTGCATTTGCAGAATTCAAACACTATTCTGACACTGGTTTGCATAGAAAAATACCAGTAGAGTTCATTACATTCAATTATGTTCTAATACTCTTGGGAAAGGTATGAATCTAACACTTCTCTCTCCAGCTATGGGTAAATAGGATAGATTAGGTTCTATATCCTTGGGTGGCAACTGGTCCGGGAGAAGGAAAAATTCTCAATTCAAAACTTTACATAGCTCTGTTGAGGCACATACTATGCATCTAAGGAAATGTTTGTTCACATTGTCTTGTTGATTCCGACTGCAGTCATCTCCTTTTCTGCCTTAAAAATTTTTTTTTCATAAAAGTCGGTTAAAAACTAACATTGAGATTGTATGTTATCTCCATTAAAAGAAAGATTTACAGATCACACAATAGAACTGTCGGTTATTTTTTTCTTTTTATTCAGGAAATAGGAATTTTTATATTTTCTTTGCAAGAGATAGAATTCTAGAAGTTCAGCTCTGTTGTTTATTAGACCAATTTTAGTTTTTGTGCAATATCAACACATTTTTCTTTTCTTTTTTTTTTTTTTTTTTTTTTTTTTTTTTTTTAATCTTTTTTGAGATATATTTTTTCATTTTAAATGTTTTTGTTTTGTAATTTTCAACAAAGTCATCCTTATGTTTATAACCTCTTGGAGAAATATTCTGATCCATTCTGAGAGATTTAAAGAATATATATATATATATATATATATATTTTTTTTTTTTTTTCTTTTACATTATAGTTCTGGCAGAACAGCTGAATGATAAACAATTGAAAGAATTCTGGGTACAATGTGTTGATCAAAACGTGCTGACTGTTCCTGCTGACAAACTTATTAGCATGATGGAACAGAAATTGTCCAACCGATTCCAAGACCAGAGTGATGTGAAACCTTGCCGAGGTTTGTGTCCCTTTCATTTTAGCTAACATTTTATATAAGTATTCCTTCATAGCTTTATTTTCTAATATCTATTTGTATATTACCCATTGAAATGACAATAGTAATTATATATGGATTGATACTTCTGTCTAGGATCAGAGTGTAGTATCTGTACATTAAATAAAATAAAAGTATTATACAAAATATATAGATACACACAAGATTTTTCTATGTAGGGATATCTACTTTTACATGTTATATATATATATATATATATATATATATATAAAAAATTATAATTTAGGCTCTACTTGTGTATTGAGCACTGTTTTTTAAAAATAAAAAACAAAAATACTGAAAACTTCTTTCCTATTTTTCTATATATTTTGCACATGTATATATTTTTTTGAATTTGTAGGTCTGATGAATTGGATCGTGATTGCGATTTCAATGTAATAAATTGTAACCATGGGATATTAGTGTTTGAGCCTTTTATATTATATCTATCTGTATATATATATAATTTTATATTATATATCATTTCTGTAGTTTACTGCTACCAGCAAGCAGAAATATTTTTCCTCCTGATGATGGCCATTTTGGGGCCAAAATAGTTGAGGAATCTAAATGAAATAATAATAAAAAAAAAACGAAAGAATATTAATCTACAACCCAGTGTGTCAGAAGATTTAAATTTTTTTATATTTTTTTATTGTTCAATATATATATATATATATAGAGAGAGAGAGAGAGAGAGAGTGGGGAGTAAAATTGGATGACCATCAATTTTCATCTGGGTACCATATTTATATGCTTGGTGGGTAGTAGATATAATGATAAATTTTACAGAGTCTGTGGTCATCATGGGATGCAGTAACACTCATACCAGTGCACTGTCTGTGTCTGAACATTAGGTGTTGATGTATTCTGGTATAAGTTTCAGTGCAAGCAGATAATATCTCAGATAAAGCATGTTCCTTTTGTTAGACATTTGAGGGAGTTGGATTGTGAGTTTATTTCTATACTGCATCTACTTATGGCTTAGCATATGTACGGATTTCTTCAAATGTCTGCTTACAATCATATCACGTAGATCTTGTACGATCACCAAAGTTAAGCAATGTCAAGCTGAGATGGATGACTACTTGGGAATAGCAGGTGCTGTATGTGTGGGTGGTGTAACGGATAAAGCCTTGGAATTGGAGATTGAAGAACTAAGTTCCAATTCCAGTCAGGTTCTTTATATTCACTTGTATACAAATTCCCTTGGGAAAGGTATGAATCCATCTCTTCTCTAACACAGTAGTATACTTATTTTATAAGTTAGAAACTTCCCACTAGAATGGTTCTTCTGGATACACTTGTATTTGGTACAAAAATTATTATAGCCAACAGTAGAATAGATATTGGCTTACATTCCTTATTATTTAATAATCTATTCTTCTTCATATGATTTTTTATTATGTATTAAAATGTTATTCATTATACTACTTGATTATTATGAATAAAACAAAATGGCTGATTTAAAACAAGATGACTTTTTTTTTCTCCAGTTTTCTGCCACGTTGTCAGTCGTATTCTGGATATTTCTGATTCTGAACTGAAAATGACTCAAAATGTCTATGTCACTCTTTACCAATTTGCTCTCTTCTTCAAACCAAATGGATTTGCCTTGGTTGACAATGTTATTGAAGAAAGTAAGTCATAACATTTTTCTGTTTCTTTGGATTATTATTTATTTTTTTTTTTTCAGGAGGAGGGCTTCCATCAGTAATGTTTTTTTTTTTTTTTTTTTTTTTTGTGTGTTTCTGTGAAATAGATCTTCACACCCACACCATGATAATTTTTTATTTTTCATTATCCATTTATCCATTATTCATTTTTTTCTTTATCTTTTTTATCCAATTTGGATATTTGAAAGATCCAGGAAAATGCAGTAGAATTTTATCAAGAATTCAGACTGTTGTAAGACTAGAAAGCATATCTGTGACCGAGATATGCATACCTAAAGGCCACACCTAAATCAAGTGGAGCAGCATAGTGTTTTTTTTTTGTTTTTTTTTTGTTTTTTTTTTTAAAAAAATCTCAAGAGAATGCAGAATTATTCTTGTTTTAAAATGAGCAAAAAATAATGTTGGTTAAGAGGAAAGAATTATTCTGCAGAAATTCCTTTTTTAACTTCTCGTTTCCAGATTTATTTGGATTCATCACAGATTCAGAATTGAAAAAAAAAAATCTCTTTTCAAGAGCAAAATTTAAAGAAATCTTTTTATTAAATTTCTTATTAAGCATAATCACTTACTAAATGCCAATCTACACATCCATAGGACAATAGGCAATCTTTATAGTTTAATCATTTATTAACAAACAAATGTGGTTGATTTTTTTTAATTATACATTTAAAAAGAACTCACAAAATTTGTTGGTGAAGCCCTCAGGCTCAACACAGAGGCCTGCATAAAGTGCCTTTAGGGTGTAGTGCTGCCCTGGGTCAAGGGTGTGGCTGCTGCAAGACCCTATGTTTGGCAACATGATTCTGCACCATACCACATAAGCAGGAGAACCCAGCCATAGCTGCCAGACAATTTCAGTGACCAAATCACCCCTTACATCTGGCTACCTAACTCTCCAGACTGCAACACCCTTGATTAGTATGTGTTGAGCAAAAGATTGGCAAAACTCTTTGTAACACCAAAGATGACCTGAAGGCAAGGATTATGGCAGCATTTACCAACTTAAAAAAAGTAGACAATGCAGAAGAGTTGCAGATTCTGAAACCGTCTTGAGGCCGTGGTTGAAGCCAATGGCGATTTTATTGAATAAATTTACTCTTTCGCATTAGGTTGGTGCAAAAATAATGTCGTTTTCTCGCATAGTAACATATGTGAGAAAACGACATTATTTTTGCACCAACCTAATGTTTCAAGATATTTTTGCATAATTTTGGTAAATATATCTCTTAAAATGAGATGTCAGTGTTACTTTCATTTTTGTGTAATTTAGAAGACAATTTATTCATTGCACCTTCTGTGTGTGAGTGTCATATATATATATATATATATATATATATATATATATATAAGTATTTTTATTTAGTACTGTTCAGTTATTGCTTGCCCACTTTTCCACTGAGTGCAAGTCCACACAGTCCAATCCTGGGACTAAATAAAGCTGTACTAAATAAAAATAAGAACTGTGAAATGAGAACAGTCTACCCCCATAGATTAAATAAAGGTTAATCAGATTGATATAAACATGAGGAAGGCTGAATGGCACAATGGTTGTAATGTCATGATAGCAACAACAAAGATGAGGACAATAGTTCAAATATAAATAGTGTAAATAATAATTCCTCATCCTAGAAATTCAAGCAGTATTTATAGTCATTCTTAGACATTTACAGTGATTTTTTTTTTTTTCTTATACTCTTGTTAATGGATGTTGTCACAAAAGTGTTTCTTTGTAATTAACACATTTCACTTTTGTTTGGAATCATGTCCTGCTGATGAGCAAAAAAAATGTTCCAAATGAAACTTATTTAAATTTCATTCATTTATTTATAAAAACTGATTGCTTTTCTTTTGCACGTGTAACTACGTAGAATATATGACGCGCTAAACTTAGAGATGACGTGTTTACATCATAAAAAGAAAAGAACAAATTTGTTAAAAACTTGATATTTTGTAAATTATAGAAAACAAATATCATAGATTACCTGAAGTCTTGTGAATTTAATCATGGTTGGAAAAATGGTTAGATGAAATTTATCCATCAATATATTTTTTTAGATTAGTCCTTTTCTATCTGCATTTAAGAGCATTTAAATTAAATTTAAGATTTTACTAGTGTTAAAAAAATTGAGAGAGAAATTGAAACAACTTATGAAAATGTCAAATTTTTATTTTGTAAATGCTTTTTTAAAATTTACTATATTTTTTATTGTAATCTTTACTTCTTATGGCAATTCCATTGTTTGCCTCCTCCACTCAATTTGATGATAATTTCATTGTTTGCTCCCCTCCATCTCATAATTTCATTGTTTGTCCCCCTCTCGCGTCTGATGATAATTTTTTTATTTCCTCTCAGCTGTAATCCCAATTGAGGATGATTTCATTGTCTACTCCTATTGATGACTATTTCATTGTCTGTCCACCTCCCCATCTAATGCTGATTTCATTGTCTGCCCCATCTCAATGATGATTTCATTGTCCTCAACTCTGATGACAATTTCATTCCCCCCCACTTCTGATAATGACGTCATTTCCCCCATGATGATTTCATTATCCCCCCTCTCTGATGATGATGATTTCATTATCCCCACTTCTCTGATGATGATGATTTCATTGTCCCCCCCTCTCTGACGATGATGATTTCATTGTCCCCCACTCTCTGATGATGATGATTTCATTGTCCCCCACTCTCTGATGATGATGATTTCATTGTCCCCCACTCTCTGATGATGATGATTTCATTGTCCTTCCCCATGATTATTTCATTGTTCCTCTTCTCATGTGATGATGTTATTGTTTTTCTAATAACGCTGCAGAATTTTGACAGATATCTTGTGTTGTTGTCCTTGTTAGTTTCCATCAGTGACAGATTGTGTTCAGGGAATCCAGAAATTGCCATCAAGTCAATCGAAAACCTCCATGGAACGATTGCTCCTTCATTCTGCCTCAAAGTTCTTGGAACTTTGCTCATTTGTGATAACAAGGACATCAGGCAAGCTGCAGGTGAGTTGAACAATTGCTTTTCTTTTCATTCAATTTCACATTCTTTGTCTTTTTTTTCTTCTTCTTCTTCTTCTGCTTAACCCATCTTTTTTTTTTCTTTACCTTTCTTCATCCCTATCTATGTTCATTTCCTTTTCTCTTTTGCACTGACTTTCTCTCTCTCTCCTTCTCACTTGCTTTTTTATTTTTCCATTTTCTATTTTCTTTCCTCTATTTCTTTCTTTTTGCTTGAGGTTATGCAAACAAGTCCATTCTTTTGTCAGCATTTTTATTCAAGAAAAGTCTCCCCCAACCAAAATATTAGTTTACTATAATTCAGATGCATATTGAAATCTGTCGTTCTCCCATCTTTTTCATGTTTTTACTTTTGCCTTTCTTTGCCTTTTTCATTCCTTCAAAAAAGACAACTGCACCTGTCTGCAGGCATCTAAATGTTGTTTTATCTTTTTTAAAAAATACTTACTTTGAGAAACTTCTTTGCCAAAGGTAGATAGAACTAGACTCATTCAGAAGCCGAAACTTTGCCTAGAGATAAATGCAGATGAATTGTAAATACAAGAATTTATAATTCAATTCACCTTATGCAAGTCTGTAATGAAAAATCAAGAATTTCTATATTTTTGTACAATGTTACTTATTTCTCTTTTTAGACCATTTTCTAACTCAATTCATTTCAGTTCAGATGATTTGTTTATTTAAAGCACATTGCTTTTGTTACTGAATAAAAATAAACCTCATCTTGTACTCTTTTACTACAATGGATAAGATTACATTGCATCAATTTTAAGACTAATCACTGCAATGTTTATCTACAAAATTAATAAATATATTTCTGTTTCTAAAATGATATACAAGAAACATTATTTAACACTGCCTAAGTTAAAATAGTTCTTAAAATAAATAACTATTGCTGAGTATCTTACTTTTTAATTTGATTTATTCAAACTGTTATCCCCATCTTGGTTGTTATTCTCACAATATTTCTTCAGCTGTTTGTCATATTCTGTGATATTCTGATTAAGTCAAACGATCAGTTTGGTGGTTAAAGGCCAAATACCGCAGTTACCTGAAGAAGGCTGACATATACAACAGTTGAAGCCGTGTGAAAAATAACATTAAAGATGAGGACAACAGTTTGAATATATTGGCAAATAGTAGTGTTAATTCTTCATCTCAGAAATCCAGTAGAAATTATTTTGAAAGTTTTACCTTTTGGATTAGATGGGTAGAGAAAATAGTTTAAAAAGTGGGAGGGTGACTTGTTCACATAATAGAAATTGACAAAATTATACTAAGGTCTGTGTAAGTTCCAGTTTATTCAGTAAAGAGTTTAAATGGTTTGATTGAAAATGAAAGAAAAGAATTTTCATCTTAATGCAAATAAGTTTACATTTTCAGAAAATCATTTGTTTGCTAAATAACAAAGAATCAGTGAAAATATGCTGCAAAAATCTCTTTATTAGCAATTCATAATCACTTTCATTTCAAAATTTTACATTTAATAATTTTTATCAGAGGTTGATGAGAACTATTGGAAACTATAAACATTTGTGGGCTCTTTTTTTGGAGACTGTTAGTGTTTGGGGGCTCCTCTTGGTGACTGTTAACGTTTGGGGGGCCCCTCTTGGTGACTGTTAGCCTTTGGGAGCTCCTCTTGGTGACTGTTAACGTTTGGGGGGGCCCCTCTTGGTGACTGTTAGCATTTGGGGGCCCCTCTTGGTGACTGTTAGCATTTGGGGGCCCCTCTTGGCGACTGTTAGCATTTGGGGGCCCCTCTTGGCGACTGTTAGCATTTGGGGGCCCCTCTTGGCGACTGTTAGTATTTGGGGGACCCTCTTGGTGACTGTTAGCATTTGGGGGACCCTCTTGGTCACTGTTAAAGTTTGGGGGGACCCTCTTGGTGACTGTCAGTGTTTTGGAGTCTCTTAAGCTGTTTTTAAATTCTGTAATGAGGTACTTTTATTATTTTCACACATGAGCTTATTCACCTTTTTTTTAATTTTATATGATAATATTCTTGCTTTTGTCTGATATATATTTGAACAAATATTGACCCTAAATATTTATGGATCAGTTTCTTTTTACTTCCAAGTTTTATCTTAAAAATGAGTAATTCACCCACAGCTGTGTATCTCAGACAATAAAAGAATCAATTGCAAGAAAAAAATGCCCAGTTATGCTACTAAATGGACATATTTTATTTTATTGTTTTTTTTTTTTTTTTTTTTTTTGTTTTTAATGCATCTATTTTATTTTTTGTCTTTCAGCATCTTATTTAAAGAATCTCCAGCAGACACGCATCAGTCGTGACAAAGTGAGTATAGATTTTTTTATTTTCTTCAAATATAATATTTTTTTGGTTTTATTTGTTTGTGAACATAATTTTCATGTCTCTGTAATGAGAGACAATCTCAAATATCTGATTGACCAGATATGAGAGATGTTGTGTGCATAGGGACTTAGGAATCAACACTACGTGGTAACTGCTAGTTTCATGCTTCAAAGCAATCTTCAAACCAAGTTTTGCTGTTTCATGTTTAGCATATATGCTTAACAGTGTCTTCTTTTTAAAGAACTGCCTCAAGTTTGATCCTGACTTTAAAAATTATGAGTGAATCCATAGCTTCAGACTTCACCAGATAAAAACCACACCACTTGAAGAATTCTAACAGTTGCAACAACCAAAATGATCAGCACATGTGACTAGAAGGGAAAATAATAAAATGATGATGCTGTTAACATTCCACACTGTCAAAGACAATTAGATCGGAAAGAAATTCTTATCAGTAGCTAAAAGACCTATAACAATTAGTGGACTTGTCTAATATCCTCAAAAAACTTTTTAATAAAATGATTTTTTAAATTTCAACTGACAGTAATATTGTTTGATTAATAAATGCCAAATATTTCTTGTATGGAAACAGATTATTACACCATTACTGTTGATTCCGGATGCTTCTTTTAATATCTAATTTTACAATTACCATCTGCTTACTATTAGTGTTACTCTTGTAAATTATGTTAAACAAATGTTCTTCCTCTGCAATAACAATTGTTTGCTTTTTACCTTTCTTTCAGTCAATGATTGTTTATGTGGAGGCTCTTGAAGACCAGACTGCTGAAGTACGGGCAGGTGCAGCTGTAGCACTGTCGTTATTACAGGTAAGATAATTATCACTTTGTGCTACCTGCCTCCTGCTTTCACTCATTTATTTATTAAATGTTTTCTTTACTTTCTTGTCTTCTGGAATTGTTTGCTCACAGGCTTACGGCCATATCATATTGAAACACCGGTTCTTGTATGACCACTGAAGTTAAGCAAATGTCTCAGTGGTCTATCGCTACTTTCACGGACTACATTCCTTGGTTCTGCCATTTCTAACCTTTACAGCAAGGATCTACCAAGCTACTTACTTTGTAGCAAGCCACACCCATTCTCTCTGTATTCTATCGCTGTGAAGTAAGTTCCACTTGAACAGCTTCTTCCCAAGAGCCACTGCTGTGTGGAACTGACTCCAAAGACGATGTTTCCCCAATCGCTACAATCTTGACCAGTTCAGGTCTAGGATTAACCATTATCTTCCCCTCCTATCTGTACAAACACCCTCCTAATGTAACCCTTTACCTCAAGTGTTCTCCAGGCCTTGTACAGAGGTAACCTTACTGTAAAAAAACTAAAAAAAAAAACATTGAGCTTGGTCAGTATATATCATGTTGAAACAACAGTTCCTGTATAACCACCGAAGTTAAGCAACATCAAACCTGGTCAGTATCTAGATGGTTGATTGCTTGGGAATACCAGTTTGCTGTAAGCATGGATGTGTGGGTGGTGTATGGATAATGGCTCAGAATTGGAAAGATATATACTGACCAGGTTCAATGTTTTTTTTTGTTTTGTTTTTTTACAGTAAAGTTTCCAAAGTTATCAGAAATCTTAAAAACATAAAAAGTGTCTAATTTTTTGTCCACCATTTAAGAAACAAAGATATTATGAAATGGATTAAGTCCGATAATTATTTAATATATTTTCTGTTTATACATTATTTTTATAATTTATTTAAGTAAATTCTCTGTATTTTAATTAAACAGTATTAATTATATTTACGGGCAATGTATGTTGTCATTGTTTATGTTAAGATATGTTTTGTGAGCAAAAATGATCAATCAAGAAAAATCATTGAAAGTGTGTGTTTATAAATAGTAATTTGGACTTTGCTAACCAGACACTTCTCTGTGGCCGAATGGTAAGCAGCATGTCAGATGGAATGACAATTCCCATTAGGGTTACAGGTTCAATTCCTGTCAGAGAGTGCATATGTATATAGTTAGGTAAATCAACTAACTAGATATTAGCAACCACAGACATGCATTCTGGCATGCATACACAGGAAAGCAAATAAATAATCATTGAATTTAGCCATGAGGCATTAGCATAATAGTGCTCAATGTGGTTAGATAGAGCAAAGAAATATATAACAAATATACATATACCTACATTTTGGTATGAATAGTAAATGTATGTATATAGGAGTTATCTATAAGGCTAGAGTCAGGCATAATGACCAAATTAAATTTTATTTTGGATCTATTGCAAATGATTGGAAAAAGTGTTTTTATCATCACAAAATAACAAAAAAAAAAATTATAACAAACACCGCAGCACTCTCAAAATTTTACTGGAGTATCAAAACAGACGTCTACATACCTGGAGTATATAAGGAATTTGTTGTCCAAGTCAAACCATTTTCTGGCCAGGGGGAACGATGCAACTTATGTCTACTAGAGAAAAAAATTCATCCTCAAAAATATTAACAATGTAAATCAACTTAATAAGTGGAATGAACTTATAATCGCTTGTAGGCGCAGAAAGACGTTTCTCTTAAAATATTGGAAACCCGGATAAATTTTTCTTATTTATTAAATTTTAGTTTTCATACCATTTATCTCCTTTTAACCTGCCAAATGTTACTCTCTCCCCTACAGAACTGTGTGTCCTGTTTTTATTTGAAATTTTAGTTTTTAAACGTGCTTCAATTTTTTCCTTTATTTTTTTCTTTTTCTTTTTTTTTTTTTAAAAGACCCCTACCTGTACACCATTTTCTGCATTTAGACCTCAGTATTGTTTTAATACTTTTTTGTACTATTTATTTTTGGACTATGAAGCAGTGTTCCTCCTAAGATCAGCTGCATTTTTTTATTTTTTTAAAATCCATTAGCTATATCTTGTGCCCGATGAGGTGGGTAACCAATGAAACTTAAGTTGCACACAAAAACGTAGGTGTGTGTATGTATATATATATATATATATATATATATATATATATATATATATATATATGTATGTATATATATATATATATATATATATATAAAAAAACACTTTTAAGTGATATTAATTTTCAAGATATTTTTATGAAATAGAGGTATATTTAGAAAAAAAATATTTGTCATCATATATCATGTGAAATTATACAATTTTTCTTAGATTTATAGTAGTTTTATTTTGTAATAATTTTAATATGTTATAAGCAAAATGTAGAATCAACACGGAACTATTGCCCTTTTCTTCCTGTCTTTAGAATAGTTCATGCTGTCGATTGTTTATCATCAAAACTGGGAATTTCTCTTTTCAGAATCAGCGTTTTTTTTACAAAGCAAGGGAAGCAACTCAATCAAGGGCAGCAACTGCTTTTCTTAGAATTTGTTTAATTTAAAAAAAAAAGAATATTTTAATAATGACAGTTATCTAAAGTTGTTGACATCTTTTGGTTTGAATTAAATTTAGCAAGAATTAATCAAGTTTTTTTTTTTTTTTTTATCTATTGTAGGCAAATGAAAGTATCCCACAATTAGTATACCTTTGTCAAACGGATCAATCGCCATCTGTGACTGCATTTGTTAAAGATGCTCTTTATTCTCTTGGTAAGTAAATGTTTACTTACGTTTTTTTAACCATTTCTAATGTAAAAGTAGTTTGTGAAGTTAGTTGTTTTGCTACAAGGATAATCTGAATCAGGAATTTTTATTTAATGATAATTGTGCAAGCAGGAATTTTTCCTTAATAGTTTATTTAGAGGGTTGTTTTTAAACTTTAAGCAATGATTGTCATGAAAACAGATGAAAAGATAATTTGCTAATGTGACACAAAAATTCCATGTTTAATTTGGTCAATTCTTTACAGCTGTTTTCTGTCTGTCATTATGATCAATTCTGATTTGATAGAATTCAAAATCATCTGTGCAGCCTTGTGGGTGATGAATTGCGTTCCATCTTACAAACCTTTTTCTCACAGATGAAATGTTGTGAGCCTCTTACTGCTCTATTGCTTCCACGGCATGTGGTCTGACAAGCTACATTCCTTAGTCCCACCACGCCTGATCTTTACCATTGGGACCCACCATGCTATATACACAAGGTTGAATCATCCTGTATTCTTATAGTAAGAAGTAAGTTTCGTTTAGACAGCTTCTTACCAAGAACTGACGCTTTGTGGAAGGGACTTTTGGCAGAGTATATTTTCTCCAATCTTGCCCTCTTCAAGTGTAGCGTTATCTTTCCTGCATAGCCCTACGAACTTCACTACTTGCTCCTTCTTATGCTCATACAATACCACGGATGAACACTCTACCTTGAGTGGCTCTTGGGCCTTGTTTTGAATGAACACACACACACATGCACGCACACACACGTCACTTTTTAAGTGATGATAATTTTTAATATTGAAGATATTTTTTTCAAAATTATATCATCTTTGATTTAATTTTAATTTAATATTTACCTGTTTTTATATTTATTTTATAACAGAAGATTTATTAGGTTGGTGCAAAAATAATGACATTTTCTAACATGTTACTATGTGAGAAAACGTCATTATTTTTGCACCAACCTAATATTTAATGTAATTTATTGTGTGAACAGCATAAATTATTGGCATGGAAAATGGAATTTGCAGACAAATGTCAAATTCTGGTTGACTTTAATCTATATTCATTTCGCATTGATACTCTAGAGAAAGACTACATCTCCTTCTAGCTATGGGTAAAATCATACTGTAGACTGAACTTTTTTTAGCCTTGATAGGAAAACAAATATGGAAGGAAAACATCTTGAAATTTAAATCCCGATGTCAGTATGTTATTGGCCAGAGTGGTAGAGTAAGGTCCATGACTTCCCATGTCTTACAGAATTTGCAGAAAGCTTGTATCTGGTATTAGAGTTAGAAATAGGCTGATAAAAAAAAAAACATACAAAATATAAGTAAAATATATAAATGATGGAAAATAGAATAACATGTTTATTTTAATACTGAATATATATTACACTTATTTTGACAAGAAGAAAAATTTTGTCCGGTATCTGATCAGGAGGCTTTGAAGAGTGTAGAACCACTTCTTAATTGCTGTTGTTCCCCAGTCCATCCTGACCTGGGGTGGTAGCACCTGTTAGGGTCCCAAATATGGGCAAAGAGTTAACCCCCCACCACCACCACCACCAAACTGGGGTTAAAACAATATGAAAGTGTAAAAATAGGTTTTAATACCAGCAATAAATTTTTTGAAAGAAAAATTATTTCCAGCAATACATTTTTGAAGAAAAAAAATTATTACCAGCAATAAAAATCTTGGCATTAAATAACCCATTAAGGTGTCAATATGCCATAAAACAAAACAAACAATTCAGACTCTTCACATTTATTTCTCTTTCTGAGCCACCCGCTACACATTGAATATTTTACTACAACACAAAAAGACCTAAATAAAACGTTTGCTTATTTGATTGTTTTGTCTTTTCAGGTATGGAAGGAAGAAAAGCATATGAGGAAGCCCAACTTGGCTGTCACGGGTTCCAAGGTTTACATGTACGGAAATAAGGGTCATAGTACATACATATATTGTGTAATAATGTGTGAATGCTGGACAAAGCACTACTACTGCTAATAGTATAAGAAAAGTAACAGCTATAACAACATTTAATTACGAGGGCAATTACAACTACTACTACTACTACTACAAAAACCTTACAATCAATCAACAAGAATGTCTTTTAGCAGATGGATGCATAGCCAAAGTACTGGCTACTTTCACCATTTTTTGACTAGTGGTCAATCTGACGAATTACTCAAGCCATGACAGTGACCACGGGAACTGCAATCGTCTCCTTTTGCAGTTGTCACAGGTGATGCGGAATATGAATATACAGAAAAAAAAAAAAAAAAAAAGAAACTAGAAACAAAACTGTGGCCATCCTTTCCTTGTATCTACACAGCCTCCTAGCTAAAATACTGGCCAAAAGACCACCGCCACTTTAAATGTCCGCTTGACCAGCCCCACACTTATATATGCATTCTTTTTTTAGTTGCTAGTCTGTCACCCAGCCTGCCATTTGTCTCAATTCCTTGCCCGTAGTTTTGGACACTTGACACTGGGCCTGCAGCCAACTGTGCTATGGGTCTTATTGTTACTCTTGACCACCAGTATCCGTATGTCATCCAAGGTTGGGCTAAAATTTTCTCCAATGTCCAGCCAAATCCGATCCCACTACCAACCCCAAGCAACTACCCCACCACCACGTGCCAGCTCCCTTTTCTTTAGAAACTACTTCCTTCTCTCTCTCTCTCTCTCTTCTTCTCTATTGTCATGACTAATTCAACTGGCCAAGGATTCACTACTGACCATCTTCACAATTATGGATGATAGATATTTCTTTTTTTTTTTTTTTTTTTTTATTGTTTTAGGGAAGAGAAAAAAACAAAAAACAAAACTAGATTTTCAGTTATGACATATGCTTATATCCAGTAACATCTAATCCCCTTATAATAGGGCATACAACATACAACATTCTTTTGATTATTTACTCATTAACAGATTGCTTCACACATTTCAGTACAATTTTCAAAATGGGTGTTTGATTTTCTTCAATGCTCCTGAGTTTTGCAGATCATTCCCATGTTTTTCAAAAAATGTTAAAGTTTAAATAATCAAAAGAATGCTATTTTCATGTGGATTAAAATCAGCTCTTTTAAAAGTATTTAAAATTGAGCACTCATATATATAGGAATTAAGAAAGTAATATACAAATCACACACACAGACACACACACATATATATATATATATATATATATATACACACATATATATATATATATATATATATATATATATATATATATACACACACATATATATATATATATATATATATATATATATATATATATGGATTTTATTTTTTAATCT
Source organism: Acanthosepion lycidas (assembly GCA_963932145.1). Taxonomy (NCBI): domain Eukaryota; kingdom Metazoa; phylum Mollusca; class Cephalopoda; order Sepiida; family Sepiidae; genus Acanthosepion; species Acanthosepion lycidas. The sequence goes on from OZ010599.1 coordinate 24,669,331, forward strand.
AATATATTTTTATTACTTCAAACATTATTTTTAGTGGATGCCTATACTTGGGTAGACGTTCTGTTTATTTTAAACGGCATTTATTTCATTTGCCAGTTTGCACACTCAA
>OZ010599.1:24671939-24681939 GCA_963932145.1 Acanthosepion lycidas
ATGAAGGACCACACCAGGTGACACCCTTCTTTGTGCATGCTTTCATCCTCCATATTAACCATGAAAATCATCATTCCAATCAGCAACAAACCTGACAACACAGATCAATATCTTAAATATCTAGAATTCAAGGAAAGAGAGATATATTTAAAAAAAAAAAAAAAAAAAAAAAATTGGAGAAAGACGGTGAGGGCAGGGATTAAAGTGGAACAAAAGGGTCCCTCTTATCATTAAACAAGAGAGAATAGGTAAATGATAATGATTTCGAATCAATAAAGGCTACCAAATGATCAGATTTGTGCAAATCGCTGTAGCATTACAGCATTTTTGTGTATTTTTATTGTTTTTAAAAGAAAAAGATTGAAAAAATAAACGCAAAATGCCAATCAGAACAAAGTATTGATGCTAAAACTTTTTTTTTTTTTTTAGCTTAGATGAGACAAATCAAAAAAATGATTAATTTAAACAAAAAAAAAAATTAACTAAATCTTAAAGAATTTTTTTAAAATTCAAAATGGAAAAGTTAAAAATAAAACTTCTCATGCATATATTTATTTGCAAATGTCTTTATCACTGTCTCTTTATCTATGTAAGTATAAACTTTATGTATGTAAGTATAAACTTACCTGCCTGTTTGTGTCTACTACGTAGATTTATTTTAACTAAGTCGACTTTCTTTTTCTCTTTTCAATTAAACGTAAATAATCTTTTCTATCTCCTGCAAACTCCCTAAAAATAGTTTTTGATTCTTTGTTGCCACCAACGACCAATGCCATGATGTCTGGTCATTAACTATGAACTTTTGACTTATTGCATCTCACTACTATGTCTACATATTTACTTACTACCAATGCTAATACGACTAGTACTACTATTACTACAAGTAGGACTAAAATTTTTTTGTTCTTGAAAACTGAAACCAAAATTTCAACAGGCAAAGACATATTTCACAAGAAATGTTCATCATTTCAAATCAAAAAGGAAAAAAAAAAATTTTTTCTTTCATAATTTTTTTCTCAAAAAAATGCTTTGATGATTTTTTTGTTGTAATTATTGACAAAAAACAAAACACAAAAAACAAAACAAAAAAAGAAATCAAATCCAACTTTTTCTCTTTTCTCTTTCTCACCCCCCTCCATTTTTTTTTTAATTATTGGAAAATAGAAAATAAAAAAGAAAGCCAGTTGTGGACAAAAAAATTCCAGAACAAACAAAAAAAGTTTAAAAAAAAGACCAAAAAAAAAATAAAAAAATAAAAAAAAAAACTGAAAAAAAGAAGAAATTAACAAAAAAAAAAAAAAAGAAAAAAAAAAAGGACTTAAATATTTTGTTTAATTGTATTTGGTCCATGTGCTGTGTTTTCTTGAGCTGATGTCAAATTGTTGATGAGTGGAAGAAAATTGAAACCCCAAAAATCAAAACCCTCCTTCTGAATGATCTTGTGTGTCTGTTTTTAATGTCAATATCTGTTTTGTCCAAAAAAAGAAAAAAAAAAAAAAAAAAAAAGACATAAAAATGGAGACTTCAATGAAATTGGAGCATGGGCGGGGGGGCAGTGAAACAACTTAGAAGGATTAAAATGAACAATTTGTTGTTGTTGTCGTCAATATTGTCTCCACTTCCTTCTCCTTCAACAGGGAATGAAAAAGAATGAATGCATGAAGGAAGGAAGGAAGGAGAGAAAAAAAACAAAAAAAACAAACAAACAAATATGTACAGACTGTGCAGAAACAGTTGGGATTTCATGAGGAAAAATTAAATGACAAAAAAAAAAAAGAGATAGTTACACAAAAGAAATGTTGTGACTAGTGAGAATTCTTAGTCTGGGATAAGAAAACAACAACAACAACAACATAATAATAAAAGACAGAAAAATGATTTTAAACAAGTCAAAGAAAAAAAAGGAAAAGAAATTTCCAAATCTGAAACTCTTACACAATGTAAATATTGCAATAAATTTACTGTTTACATCAATGTCTCTTTTTGTTTCTTTGTTGTCTATTTTTTTTTTTTTTAATTCAATAGAATCCAATGATTAAACACTGAAGTTTTCCAACTTTGGACTAAAATTTGAGTAAAGTTCAACTTCAAACTAGACAAAAAAAAAAAAAAAAAATATGCATGTCAAAAGTTCTTTCTTTCTTTCTTTCTTTCTCTCTCTCTCTCTTTCTCTCTCTTTCTTTCTTTCTTTCTACTATTTTTGTAGACTCCCTTTGTTATTTTTATTGTTTTAAAAAAGTATTTTTAGAATTTGAATAAAACCAAAATATAAAACTGGATTTATACATTTTGTTTTTTTTTTTCTTGAGAATTGATAACAAAAATGTTAAACAGTATTTATTTAGTCAATTGTTTATATAGATGATTAACTTATTATCTGTAATTCACCATAAATATATGAAAATTATTTTTTTATTTTTTAACATACTTCCCATAGTCATTTTTATGGTTTTAAAGTTATTTTTAGAATTTTAATAAACAATAACATGAAACTGAATTTATACATTTTGCTTTTTTTCTCGGGAGTTGATTAAAAAAAAAAAAAATTTTAAACATTATTTATTCAATTGTTCTCTTCCAATATGGACAATAATAAAAATCAATAAAATTAATCAGAATATGTTAAATTCTATCATGCCAGATATTTTTTGCTATACATTGAAATCCTCAGAGCATTTAGTATTGTTGAAGTTATTGCTAACATTTTTTGTCGAAATTTACAAACTCTTTCGCTCAATTTCCCAAACCAATCATTGAAATTTGAATAAACTGATTTGTTTTGAAAAATACTTTGACAAAAACCCTACTTTATGGTTTAATAATTTCTTTATTTTAATTCTATAGGACTTCATGGTAAACAATATTTTTAAGAAAATTTCTTTTTTTCCTTTTTAACAGGAAAGAATAAATTCTTGTAGTTCTTACTCTTGGGCATACAGCATACAACTGACCATGTGTAAATATTTCTTTCTGAAGCCAAATTCCAACTTTTGAAGCATTTGGCGTTGTGATTTGTTTCTAATTCTCTCAAATGCAGGGCAAACTGGATTCTTGTATATATAAAATTTTAAAGATATGCAAAAACAATATAGCATTTTTATTAAATAAGTATTTATTTTAATTATTAAATTGTTTTTAAAATAGTGGGAGTATTTTGTGTGTTAAATAATAATACTTAACTTTTACAAAGAAAGTAAAAATTATTGTACTAAACTACACATACACTAGTAAAACCAACTGTACTTTGTACCTCCTTACCTATTTGTACCTCTCCCCAAAATTTGATTTTGATTGGTCAATGTGTAGCTATTTTAGAGGTTGTGATGGTTGGATGTATTGAAAGGAAGTCACAGAATTTTATATATAGATTTCAAGGTAAGCAGAATTTCTGTGTAGAAAGTGCTCAAGAGAACTAGTGATAATATTTAAAAAAAAAAAAAAAAAAAAAAACCATGAACATCTATTGGGATCCAACCTCACCGCAGACCTCAAATGGAACAATATCTGATTTATTGCTTAAGATATTGGGGGAAAATTGTTTATTCATTGTAGCACACCAGTAAGTATCTGACTCCTCCTGCTATACTCTCTCTTTACAAGAGCCAGATCAGACCAAAAACTGGAGTATTGCTACCATATCTGGGCTGGAGCTGCCCAGTCCTTACTTGCCTGTCTTGATAGAATTCAAAAGCATCTATGGGGCCTTGTGGGTGATAAATTATTTTCCATCTTACAACCCCTTTCACACAGACTAATCATTGCCAGCTTCTCGAATCTCTATTGCTATTTCCATGGCAAATGTTCTTATGAGCGATATTACTTGGTCCTACTGATGTTTGTAACTAAGATCTGCCATGCCAGGGTACCCCAAGGATGAAAAATCTCTGTTCCCTTTCTGTTTCATTAATAACAAATAAGTTTCTCTCCAAGAACTGCTGCTTTGTAGAGCAGACTCTCAGTAGGATGTTTTCCCTGATCACTATAATAAAGTCTTGTGTTAACCATTAGCTTTCCAACATAATCTCATGAATTGAACTTCTTGCCTTTTCTTACGCTCATACAACACTACAGAGTAATCCTCTACCTTGAGTGGCTCTTGGGATTTATATTGGGTGAACATTAGTATTAAAAAAAAAAATTATGCAATGATGCAAAAAATTTTTCTTTGACAAGAGTATAGAATTTAATTTATGATCTGTGACTAATTTATTTATAAAATTATAAAAGTATTCTTATATTTAACTATTAAAATAATTTTATATTTACGATATCCGTCGAAACCAAAGTGAAGATTATAAGACAAAGTGGAAAATTGATTAACAACATTTTGTTTTTGCTAGAGGGTCTGCACTCTTTGGCTTCCTCGGGTTAGAATGAAAAGACAAAATTGAGAGAAAGTGCCTAGGGATCTTGGAGGATAAATGGAGACCATAAATTAAATTACTTTATCACCTCCAATGTCCAGAAAATCAGGGGGGAATGTGTCACTGCCTTTTGTTTATTTTACCTATATCAGAGGTGTTGATGGATTTTAAGTTAGTCCACAGAAACTAGTCTGTTTTTTTTATTACATACATGTATTTTTATATAATATATATATATATATATATATATATATATATATATATATATATATATATATAAATCAAGCAAAGGCTACACATAGTTTTGAATTCAGTTACTTTCTTCTAGATCGGTTACCACCCAAGGCTATAGAACTCAATCTGTTTTCTTATTTACCCATAGCTGTGGGGAGAAGAGGATTCGTATCTTTCCCAAGAGTATTAGCACATAAGTGAATGTAATGGATCAGACTGGAATTCGAACTCGCCTCTCAGATTTCTCAATCCGAGCCACTATCCATTACTCCACCGTGCAGTGCCATATACCTGTGCACATACATATATATATATATTTGAACACAATTTCTTTTTGTGGGGTACACTGTTATTTCTTGATATTATGGTACACATTTGGATGCCTAGATTGTTTGCTTATATATACTTTTGCATTGTCAACGAACACTCGTTTGACACTTTCGTAATCCTCGTTGTAGTAGAGACTTTGTAATCGCAGATACAACTATAGTAACGCCGTTGAACAATTCTGGTGTCAGACGCCTTCGAATAACACTCGCACTAATAGTACTTGCTCGATAATACTCGCTCGAACAGTAATCTGTATAGTGATCCGAATAGAGGAATAGTATAGTGAATAGAGTATAAAATAGCGCTCCGTATAGTAAGAGAGTAGAAAATAACGATCGTTGGACGTCAGACTACGTCCTATATATGTATTTCCTCTATGGTCACGTGGTCTGCTTAATTCAATAATGGGATCGCCTGTGTTTGCTCACTGGCGATCTATGTTCAAACTCAAGTGTCGGTAAATGAAAAGGTATCACATAGACATCCTCGGTTATTTATATATATATATATATATATATATATATAGAGAGAGAGAGAGAGAGAGATAAACACTAGGTTTATCTATCTGTCTATATAAGCCAGACAAACCTACCCAGGTTTCACCTAAGCGGATCGTCAGGGAAAGCTGGCTAAAGAGGCAAGAGAAACAGCATATTTATAGGCGATAATCAAAATCATACCATGTGACCAAAGAAAAAGAAAAACAAGAAAAAACACAAGAACACCGGCGGGTGGGGGGTGTTAAAGATTTATTCGACGACTAAAAAGGGGAGGGGATGTTAACACGAACAAAACAATGAAGGTGTAAAGACAATAAAAACGGGGAGATTAGACTTAATTCAATAACCAAGATTTTCTATGCCTACTTATGTTAAGAATCTTGGTTTCTTGCCCTTCCTTTTTTAAAAAACTTTTTTCCCCTCGGGATTGATTTGATTATTGGCAAATCAAAAATTCGAGGGGTTTTCGAAACGAGTATAGTTACCTATATATATATATATATATATATATAGACAGTTTTTAGTTAATGATAATATATAAAAAGATGGAATTAAATACAGAATTTTAAAAGATTTAAAACTTAATAAATTATTCTAATTAAAATTAAGAAAAAAATCTTGAAAAAGATTTCATTATTCATCGGAAAATGTTGATATCAGGCAATGTAAGTTTTATAAACACATCCAACTCCGTCCACAGTAGTGAAAGTTAACTTCTAATTCCTCACAAAGATATAGTTTACTGTTCTGACTTGATTTGTTGCTACAAAAACAAAAAAATGGAACAGATAAATGCCCCCTAAACACGTGACTACTTGAAAAATTTCAAGAAACCGCAAGGTATTTATGATATAAATATGTATGAAAGAATGAAAATAATAGAATAAAAGATGAGAAATAATGTATTGTCGGAGTTAGCTCCTCTTTAATTCCCAAATTGTCACTAGGGTTCATTCTCCCTATACTATAAATACTGGGCGACTTCTCGCCTCGTTCTCTTTTTCATTTCTTCATTTCAGCGACTACAATATAAGCTCTCTTAGAAGAACCGCGTCTTCCCATTTGTGGGAGACGCCATCAACATTATACACATACACCTACGTACGAACATTCAACTAATAGACACCAATTTTTACACACCCAGAAATGTTATTGTCCATTGTAAAATTGTTTTGTTTGATACATATATTTGTTTATATCGTTTTTTTTTTTTGTTTTTTTTTTTTTGTCTTCTTTATCTTCAATTGGACTTAATTCAAGTCCGACCATTTTCTTGTAGTTGGACCTTTTAATATTCTACCAGGAGTTACACACGTGTTTCTAATACAACAACACGCAAATACACCCGGCCCTCTAAAATATAAAATGAAATATTCACCTTCAGATATTTAAATTACCGTAATTCCCCATATATAATACGCATTTTTTTCTAAAAAAAATAATAAGCAAAATCAGGGGTGCGTGACATGCACAATCTCAAAAATCTTTAAAAAAACTGCCGCTTCACAGGTCGATTTCAGTTGCGAAATGATTTCTCACCACAAACATAAGACATAATTTGAGACTAACATTCGGCGATTGCGACCCCATAAGGATGTCAAATACAATCATATGTACCTAAAAATACCTACAAATGTTAAATAAAATAAGAATTATCATAAAACTAAATTAGAATAATATTATTCTATGTTTAAAACCATTTCTTTTAATAAGATTAGAAAACGCTGACCGTAATGAAATTGGAGAGATACAATTTATAGGGTTGGATTAACAAACAAGGGGTGCGTATTATACGTGAGTAGAAACATTTTCCCACACTTTCAGGACAATTTTAGGGGTGTGTATTATGGGTGAAGGCGTATTATACATGGGGAATTGCGGTAAATGCAGTCTAAGAGTTAATGATTTTCAAATAACGTGTAGTGGATGAGGTTGCCAATTGCGAAAAGGGTTGAACATTTTTAAAAGAAATGAATTCAACATTTGGAAGATTTTTAGATGACAAACAAGAGTTCGAAAGAGAAAATTATACGTATATACAGATAACTGGGAAACAAAAAACGGTGAGAAAGGAAAAAAATATTAATGGAATTAACAGTAGTGTGAGTGCGCCATGTGCCTTCATGAAATCAAAGTAGTTCGCATGTCTGGGGTTAGAAATCTTCCCGAGTAGCGTGTTGTCGCTAGTACATATCAGCGCTAAAAGAAAGTCTTTTACTTTTATACTGCTGATTGCCACGCAACACAGCGGCGTTAAGTGAAAGTCTATTAGCAAACAAGCTGGGATAATGCCTCAAAGTCATGAGTTAATTAATACAAATTTGACTTCCATATGAACAAAATTAAAATACCACCTTATGTGGAGAAGGTTTTCAGTTTGAGTGTATATATATATATATTAAGACCTTGCCAACCGAAACGCTCCTCTGTGGCCAAATCGGTTAAAGGCATGTCAAGCTATATGATGGTTCCGTATAGGATACAGGTTCGGATCCTGTCGGAGGACGAATATTTTCTGTGAAAATTTCTCGGACATTTAGGCTTGTTGTTTAATACTGTTTATTATAAACAGAGCATTTACTTAAAACATTAAGCGCTCTTTTGTGAGTCAGTTTTAACATATTTCAAATTTTATGTTCTGTCAATAGGACTCACCTGGATTATATCAACGAATTACTACATTATATATATATATATATATATATATATATATATATATATATATATATATATATATATATATATTATAACATATTTATGTTATAAATTTTTTTTTAAATAAATAATTATATCTGCTCTACTTTGTATTGAGCACTCTTTTAAGAATAGTAATTGTTGGTTATTGGAATTCATTCCATATACACCATTCATATACTTGTATATATATATATATATATATATATATATATATATATATATATATATATATATATATATATATAAGACATTTTTATGTTTAACATTCTTTTTATAGATACAAATATTTATTTTCATTAAACAGATTAAATCTTCTTTACAATTGGAATTAAGATACCTTTAGTAAATGACGATTTTCACCTACGAATTTTAAATTTAAAATCCGCAGGGTTTTTCAAACTGTTTCTGGTATAAGTTTATAGTGGGATAGTTGGAGAAAGAAAGAACAGTGCCTTCTTCTCTCCATATCTCCTACTAAGTCCACTTGTAATATTAGGTTGGTGCAAAAATAATGACGTAATAATGTCGTTTTTTGACGTTAAAAAATACGTCAAAAAACGACATTATTACGTCATTATTTTTGCACCAACCATATATATATATATATATATATATATATATATATATATATATATATATATATATAAAACACCTCCAGCTCTGTGAAGAGTCATGGCATAAAAATATGTAATTAATATTTTTTCAGGAAAATTAATTGCTAAATTAATATAATTATATTATATACTTGTTTGTTTCTTCCCATCCTCATTGGGAATCATGGGAAGTTACACCCCACTGTCTCCTCTCGATTGCAATGATCATACACTCTGCTAACATTTTCCCAGTTCAATCTCTAATGTCCAGCATTACCAATTATTTGTTGAAAGTCCTCGAAATTAGTATCATTATATGAAGTTTTAAAGCTATGGTTCCTCTACTCTCCTAGTAACTGTCTTGTTACACTGGTTTTCCATCAAGTAATGAGCCGACCTCCTTAGTATCTTGACTTTATGAATGTAAGTGCAGTACTAGATTTGCAGTTGGGTCTCATCATTTTACAGTTGAAATATTTAGATGTAACCTTAAGTTCTAGCTATTACACTCCCCACTTGTGGAACTCTATTCCGACTTCTTGCTTTCCAGTCAACTTTGATCTTCAAAAATTTAAATGCAATGTCAATTGTTATCTTTTGTCTTCTTAATTACTGTTCTTTTGTCTCCCCTTAACAAGGTTTTTTTTTTCTCTTTTTCTTTCACACTCAGTAACCTCTTGCATCTTACCGGCTTTATTGCCTTGCTTTGGGTGAAAATTTTAAACAAAAGAGGGTGAAAAAAGCGGTTCATTACTCTTAGAGCCTTTATTTTATTCTTAAAATAAGATAAGGATTTTTTCTTTTTAAATATTTTGATCATAACAAAAAAGTTGTCTTTCTTGGATCTGGTGATTCGTAGAATCCAAGTCACGCTAAAAAAGATTCGTTTCTACAAAAAAAATATTTTAGTAAAGTTTAAAAAGAAAACGTATAAGTACAAGTTTAAAACAAATATTTTTTACGGGCTCCTGGAACATTTATCCCACAAACAATATTAGCGAGCTCGTGGAAGATTTACGAATGGTTAGCAAGGTTGCTTCGCTAGCACAATTTCGAATAAGTAGTGAGTTCGATTCTCACTGGGTGCCCCATACTTTCGGCTTTGTGCCACATCTAAGATACGCTTGGAAAATTGCAACAATCTTGGCGAATTCAATGAGACTCCGGGTAAAAAGGCCATGAATTAATGTTTATCTGTTTTTTTTTTTTGTTTTTCTTTTATTAAAAAATTATTCAGAGTGGTTTTGCCGTATGGTGTTCGTTTGTTGTTCATAGACTAGAG
>OZ010599.1:24684439-24686939 GCA_963932145.1 Acanthosepion lycidas
GTTCCACAAGTCATGCCTCCGTTATCTCCCTTTAACTCAACTCTACTGCAGTTACCAAGTATTTAACTAACAAATCTTTGAATCAAATCACTTGATCCAAACAACGTTTTTATCCACTGGGTCATTTATCCTTGAGGAGATTAGTGTATGACTTTTTGGGACTAATAAACTTAATGTCTCAGTAACCTTTTTAACCAGAGCTCATATTGCAATTTTTGTTGCTGTAATTGTTTTTCTCTAGCAATCCGTATTACTAGTTCCTATATTTTATTCATTTCTATGCTTGGTCGGCTCAGGAGATTTTTGTGGATTAACATATGTGCTGATTCCTTAAATTTTCGTATTTTTCAGTGATCTTCTCAGTCTGTTATTTCAACCTCATCCCATAGGGGAGTGATTTCCCTTTCCTTTCTCCTTCATATGTTCTCATCCAATCCAACCAGATGGTGAACATGGTTGTGGTGAGTTTGTTCACCAAGGTACCCACGGATGAGGCACTATCAGTAGTCAGGGACAGACTGGCCTCGGACTCATTACTAAGAGGATGGACCAGTATACCAATAGATAACCTGATAGAGATGTTGACTTTCTGTACACAAACAACACACTTCAAAATGGGATCAGACATATATTGAAAAGATGAAGGCTTAGCAACGGGCTCACCATTATCACCAGTAATAACAAACATACATGAAATACTTCGAAGAAATGGCATTAGATTCCACCTCACTAAAGCCAAATCTATGGCTGAGAAACGTAGATGACAACTTCATACTCTAGCCATACCAGGAAGAGGTCCAGCTACTACTGGACCATGTGAACCCAATAAGATTATCGATACAGTTCACAATGGAGAGAGAAAATGACAACAATCTCGCCTTTCTGGATGCACTAATATCTCGAACAAAGCTTAGGTTCAAGACATCCGTATACAGCAAGCCAACATTCTCCGGATAATACCTCAACTTCAACTCCCACCATCCATACAGTGTAAAAAAAGGGGTTGTTCGCTGCTTACAACATCGAGCAAAAGTCATAAGTGGTGACCCATAGACATATGAACAAGAAATGGTCAGTATAAGCAGTTCCCTACAATGTAACAACTACCCTCGGTCCATGGCAGCAGCTCTGACAAACTGGGATAGAAAGGTACAAGATGATAGCAACACTCAGAAAACAGTTTCGGTCTGCCTACCCTATGCGAAGGGATTATCGGAGAAAATATAATTGATCTCTGGTCCATATAACAACAGGCATATACAGTAGTATAAAGTAGTTTGACCTCCACCCACAGAGAACATGACTAAGGACTGAGTGTACGCCATCTCGTGCAGCTGTGGTAAGAAATATAGAGGAGAAACAGGCCGCCCCCTTAAGGTATGACTGCAAGAACATCGTAAAGTAGTAACACGAGGGGAAATAGAAAAACCAGGCGTCGCTGACCACATATAGAGGGAAAAAAAGAGATCACCGCCTCCTGTGGGATGATGTTGAAATAATAGACAGAGAACATCACTGGAAAATACGAAAATTTAAGGAATCAGCACATACGCTAGGCCACAAAAATCTCCTAAACTGACCAAGCATAGAAACGAATACAATATGGGAGTGCTAGAGAAAAGCAATAATAACAAAAAATTGCAATATGAGCTCTTAAAAAAAATGTTTACTGAAACATTATGTTTTATAAGTCCCCAAAAGTCATACACTGATGTTCTCAAGGACACATGACCCAGAGGATAAAAGCGTTGGTTGGATTCAGTAACTTGACTCAAAGAGTTGTGAGTTCAATACCTGGCTACTTCAGTGGTGAACAAAAAACTTGGAGAGTTAAGGGTGGAAAAGGTTCATTTCTCAGTCACCTGAACAATGGCAAAACAGAAAAGAATGGAAATAAAGGACAATAACAATAATCTAAATAATTGCAGTACCTCATCTCAGAATAAATGTATGTATAATATATATTGAATATATATATAATGTCTATATATAATATTATAATTATTTAAAACAAATATTATTCCTTCGCTACATAAGAATTCTCATGTTTCAAAAACGAGAGCCAAAAACCTCAATATAATTATTAAATTAAATTGAATTAAAGTATCAAACTCTGTTTCATCCTCAAGTGAAAATTTAGGAATAACCAATCTTGAAATTTACACATCTTTATAAGCATGTTCATTCGCAAAATTAATTACTATGGAAACGGCTCTTGTTTTTGAAACACGAGAACTCTTATGTAGCGAAGGAATCATATTTTTAAAAAATAATTATAATTTAAGCTCTGCTTCTGTATGGAGCACTGTTTTTTAAAAATAAAAACAAAAATACTAAAGAACTCCGGATTATTTACCTAACGTGTTCTTTCTTATTTTTCTACATATCTGCACATATATATAATATATAATGTATTGTATATAATATATGAATACTATAATCAATATTATATATTATATATCGTATACAATATATGAATATTTACATTATATATATGTAT
>OZ010599.1:24691939-24731939 GCA_963932145.1 Acanthosepion lycidas
TCTTTTCATTAATCCGATTTGGTTATAAATCTTAGTCTCGCGCATAATCATCAGAGATGTTTCAACGTTTCATTTCTCATCTTCAGTATGGCTACTCGTTTCTGAGCATGCGCATCTGTTTACGCCCGGTTGGGTTTCCCCAACACCCACAGAGCCAAACTGGGATTTATATTGCAACTACGCTGAGCGGATCTTAGTTACAGTCCAGTTGTATGATGTAACAGAGCTACTCACGGTTTTGAATTTAGAATTGTCTTTCTTCTACACTGGTTACCAACCAAGGCTAGAGAGTCTAGTCTTCCCTGCTATTTAACCCACAGCTGACGAGAGAAGAGACGGATTCATATCTTTACCAAGGGTATTTGTGCAAAAGTGAATATCATGATCTTGACCTGAACTTGAACTCTGCTTGTCGATTTCTTGTCCAGCGCCTCTAATAATTGCACCACCTGCACATCTAACGAAACACAGAAGTAGAAAAATTCAAGCGAAGATCAAGCTCATTGTATAATAGTAATATCTTGTAATTTAGAACTCATTACCTAGTATTAATGTTTTGTAAGCACGTTAACCATGGCATTACAATGAGGTACCCGTATAAATTCTGTTTAATAGTCTTTGTTTTAAAACGGTTATATTTTGTAACTCATACAGTTTCATACCCATCTTGAAATTTCGTTAAATATTAGAGTGTTCGGAAAATAATTCCCTATTTCACAGGTAAGGATTATGAGTGAACGAATTAAAGTAGAACCATAGCTAAATGGTTTGAAAGCTGCGTTTAGAATTCGGACAAACAATATGGCTTCTATTTCGTCAGGTCTACCGCTGATGTGTTAACGACCATCACTGAATGTATTTATCAAGCTTTAGATTAGAAAGTCGAAGCATGGACTGTGTCTCTAGATATCTCGAAAGCGCTTGATGACTGTGTTTGGCATGCTAGCTCTCAACGCAAACTCAAGGGCTATAGTGTCAAAGGACGAATATTTAGTTTAATTCAATCGTTGCTAAGAAATCGTCTAATGAAGGGGATGCTTCCAGATCATTTCATAATAAGCGTGGTTCCCCAGAACTCTATCCTGTTTCTGATCTTCATCAATGATATCACCAATGTCATCAGTTCCTAACTAGGTATCTATGCAGATGGGACAACCATTTACCCCTGTTAGTAGCAAATTTGAAGACCTAACAAAGTAAACCTGACAGCTGTTCTTGAAGATGATCTCTAATCAGTGTTTAACTGGGACAAGATATCGCTTGTACATTTTAACGCTTCCAAAACAAAGCGTCTTTCATTTAATCATCACCTTTTCTGCCTGTCATCAGCATGGCTGATGCTAAAGTCCAAGAGAACAACACGCTACGCCATCTTGGCCTCACGTTTTCCCCTGAAATGAAGTGCCGTGACTATATCGAATCAATTGTTACGTCTGTTGCAAGGAAAGTTGGTTCACTGGGACATGCTATCAAAGTTTTTCTCGTCAGAATTCATCTTGCACATTTATAAATCTACCATTCGTCCGGGCATTGAATATTTCTGCTATATCTGGTTTGGGGCTCCTTCTATATATCTTGAGGACTGATATTACATAGCAGTTCAGCTCTTTTTTCTTTGTTTCTAACGAAATTTTTCTGTTTCTTTATACGTTCCTTAGTTTTTGGAAGGCTTCTTTGGTTATCCCAATGCGCCTTCGGATTTCAGTCCTCTAAATAGATTTTCAACATAATATTTGCCTTGATAAAGTTTCTCAATGAATGAAACGCGTTAACATAAAATGTTTTCTTGTCGTTTCTTTTATATATAAAGCATAGTGAAGTAATGGATAGCGGCTCGGATTGAGGAATCGGAGAGCCGAGTTCGAATTCCAGTTGAATCTATTACATTCACTTATATGTTAATACCCTTGAGAAAGGCATGAATCTTTCTTCTCCACCATCCCCCCGGACAGACTGGGTTCTATAACCTTGGATAGCAAACCTTCTAGGAGAAAGACACCTCTGAATTCCAAAACGTGCGGAGAGTCGTTTGCGACGGGTCTTTGTATTCGGCTCTTCAAAAAGCGTAGCTGATTCTCCACCACTATTGTCTGTGTGTATATTTTAAAGCTCCATAAAATTGATAGAGATCCTATCTCCGTAACCGGGTCTGGATGATGTTCATACCAATTTATTGCAGTTTCCTTCCAGCAAAAATGACAGATTTTCCAGCGTAGATATTGACGTCACTCTGTCATGTCGGGTTTTATATTCAGTGGGTGCCAATACCGTGCAACCTGATGCAAGATGGTCAATTGTTTATTATTATTATTATTATAAAACAATAACAACAACAACGCCCTCAGGCTCCAGCGAGTATAACTCAATTGTTTCTGATCTTAATTGATTGACGTTTTGTCTTGGTGAATTAAGATGGTCGACAGGTAATTCCCCGTTCAGCTTCAAAGGTTACCTTGTCAGTTGCCTTAATCATTGAGGCATGTCCGTCAACGGTTAACGCGCTTTACGTCTCTTTTCTTGACTGAGAAGAGTTGGGGTTAGCATCAGTTCAGTTACTTTTTAAGTTTGACGCAACGTACCAGTCATGAACTCTCATGGCTTCTAAACTGAACTGATTGAAAGTATTTACATGTGTACATGACGATTTCTCTTGGCAAATTAAGATAGTCGACAATACACACCCCGTTTGCTTGCCATTCGACTGATCTTAATCAGTCAAAATTGACCCAGCGTGACACGCTTGCTCGCTATTGCATCACGTTGAAGTGACCAACTGAATTTTTTAATGATTATTCTACCACATGCAATTTATTTTATTTTTGTTTTGGACTATTTTGTCTAATTTTTATGCTACTGAGCAATTTTTTACTTCTCACCTGTCTGTGTTCAATGCAAAAATTGAGCAAAGTATACAAAATTATGCAAAACAAAAAGATGTACATAAAAAATCTTTACGTATATAAAAAAGATGCATCAAAATCTGAATGGGCACCCTTTAATGTCCCCCATCGAATTTAAAATATCCTCTCCAACTAGAAAGACCCAAATACTCTAAATTTGTTCAAAGTAGCCCCATTAAATCTAAAAATGAACACGTCTCCTATGTTCTTATATCTTATTTTTTTTTTTTAGTTTTGTCAGAGGAGTAAGTCTAGAGAGCCCTTGGAAACCCCTCCAGTGTTGAGGCCCCTGGGTTGCAGCCCACACTAGCCCATATATAAGTCCGGCACTGCTTTCGTGACTTCCGATCTTAATTGATTGGAAAAGTCAACATGCACGTGTTTTGGGATACATACAGTAAATATCCGGTTCAATACCAGAGATTTGTTTGTCAGTTGCCTGACTTTAATCGACTGTGCACCTCCCCGAGGCGACTAGGGAGTCACACCTAGAGAGTTGGGCAAGTTCTCAACTAGAAATCCCGTCCTTTGTATCTTATAATAATTTGAATACCCTTGATTAGTCCTCTAGTGTTGAGGACCCTGGGCTGCAGCCTATACTAGCCCGTATATAAGTTCTCAGTTGCTTGACCGTAACCGGTTGGGCGTGTCCCTTCGAGTTTGAGGGTACTGTGAATATCAGTTCATGGGAGGGTGTCATGAAGGAGCATCATGGCTGGGTGTTTTTTCTTCAGTTTAAAAGATATGGTAGTCAGGACGACTAGGTAATCACCATGAGATATTTGGGGACAATAATTTTTTAAAACTTTATTTTTTATTAATATACAATTGCAATTAAAGTTTTCTTTGTGCCCTATGATTTTTAGATAATTGTGGCGTGTCCATCCAGTCTTTGGTGGTCGGTGGACATCGGTCTTCCTTGGGCGAGTGGCCTTGGCAGGTATCTTTGATGGAAAGGCGATTTCATGTCTGTGGAGGGACATTAGTCAACGAACAATGGGTCGTCACAGCTGCTCACTGCGTCTTCAGGTCAGTATCAGAATTGATTCTTCGGTTTGATTAACTACCGTTTAACAAGGACACGGGCCTCCGGGATAAAAAAAACAAAAAAACAAAAACAAAAACAACGACTTGAGATGTCTGAATTGAATTGGAAGACACACGCACACTTTTGATAATTACGGTAGCGAAGAATTAATTCGGCTTGACTAACTTTTACTGGACACACGGTCTTGAAGGAAGACAACGATGTGAATAAAACAGTTGACTAAATGTAATTGATAAACACAGGTACATTGCATAGCGAAAAATGATTAAAAAAAAAAAAAAAAACTAAGAATGAGAACAGATAATTTAGGTGAGGTAACCTCGACTGTTATTGTGTTAAATCCGCTTTCAATAATCAATTAATATTCAACCTAATTACAAATATCGGTAGATAAAGTAGTAACATCAATTCAATTATGTTGATCCGACTATTCAATGAAACATGAAGTGTACTTATTAAAATATTGTAACGAGATTGCATCACTGTTTTAGTCAGTTAGGCCTATTCCATTCAATTCTGTTTTATTGAAGTTCTTTTCTTCATTACTGTGGACCCTGCTAAACGGTAATGAAGTTGGACAATGTTTTTTTCCCCCAAATCTTTCCATACTCTGCCATCTCTTACTAATACCCAGGTGTATTTCTTATGTCATCTGTCTGGCCTTTTCCTGCTACATTTGCTAGTCTGTAGGTACAAATAAAGCAACCTCTTGCTTCATCTGTTACCATTTCCACTTACTATGTGTCCACCCCTCCACATTTATCGTTTAATTATGATATCTCAATAGAGATATTGATATCAAGATAATGGTCGACTCTCCCGTCGTATTCGACGTATGAGGGTCAAGCTGCTCAGTTCCTAGGAACCGACAGCCAGACACCAACACATATGATTTGATTATAGTGTTGAAAGTTTTGTGCAGAACCAATCACACTTCATACAGAGAGAATATAGAGACCTGGTGCAGTACGTCACACAAGGTCCTTAAACGACTCTCCGCAGGTTTTTAATTCAGAATTGTCTTTCTCCTAGACCAGTTGCTATCCAAAGTTTTAGAACCCAGTCTGTCCTGCTATTTACTCATAGCTGGAGGGAGAAGAGGATTAATACCTTTTCCACAGGGTATTAGCACGTAAGTGAGTGTAATTGATTCGACTGGGATTCAATATATATATATATATATATATATATATATATATATATATATATATATATATATAATAAATTGACTGATTTAAAATATGGTTTCTTCACAACACAGGAATTACCATGTTTCAAAAACCGAAGCCGAAAACTTCAAATTTAATTATATAATTAAATTATAATTAGATTATAATATAATTAAATCATAATATAATTAAATTATAATTAGATTCCAAAATTCGCTTGAAGATGAGACAGAACTAATGCTTTTAATTTAATTATATAATTATTATATAATTTAATTATATAATTTAATTTAATTTAATTATATAATTAAATTTGAGGTTTTTAGCTTCGGTTTTTGAAACATGGTAATTTCTGTGTAGCGAAAAAAAACCATATTTTAAATCGGTTAATTTATAATATTTATGCACTGTAAATTTACATTGTGCACTGTTTTGTAAAAATAAAAATATCAATAAGAACACAGGATTATATATCTTACTGTTCTTTCTTTTTATTATAATATATATATATATATATATATATATATATATATATATATATATATATATATATATATAGGGAGAGAGAGAGAGAGAGAGATATAGCTTTCGTTGAGTCCAGTGCCTGTTGTTGTCAATAATATTTTGTATAATCACTTTGCCTATTAATGTGTTAGATCCGACTTCAATAAGCAATTAATATTCAATCTAATTACAATTAACGCTAGATAAAGTAGCAACAATAATTCAATTATGATGATCCGATTGTTCAACGACCCCTGAGGTGTATTTGTCAAAATATTGTGACGAGATTGCATCACTATTTTAGTCAATTAGGCTTATTTGCATTTAATCAACTCTTTTATTCACATCATTGTCATACGTCCTGGTTGAGGGCCCTGTAAACAGCGGTCAAGTCGATTTTTTAAATTAAAACTTGACTCGATTGTCAACTATCCTGATCTAAATGCCATACGTGCTTATCTTTTAATTAAAGGATTATATTCCATCAATATTTATCCATATGAGTAACACGAGTAGTTACCAAACTTAGGTTGGTATAAGGCCAGTAATTTGGAACTTTCCACAATAATAAAATTATGTTTTGGGGATAAAGTATTTCTGAAAGGACCACTTTCTAGAAACTCTAAAAAAGACACATGCTGTCCTTATCAAAATAACTTAGCAAGACGAAAATTTCTCAGTAGTGCATTAATAGATTTTAGCCCAAGCATAAACATACGCCCTATTTTTTGTGTTTTTTCAGATACCTCTTATATGAAACAAAATGCTCCTTTCTCATTTTAAACGACCATAAAAATTTAAAGAAAAATTAGGAACAAGTCTAACTCACGGTTTTATTAATAAATAAATAAAAACAAATTTAAAAAAATCAATAACAATTACAATAACAAAAACGTTAATTCTCTTTCGTTTAAACAACTTGTCAAAGATTTACGTCACTTAGTGTCTTCCATACTTTCCTTTACAGAACGTCAAGAAATTTGTGAATATTTAAGAGCATTCTCTAATTAAAATTTGAACGCATAACGTTATTTTTCGAGAGATATTTTGCGTATATAAATCATCATTATCATCATTATTATTCTCCCCCCCCCACCTTGACTTTTGTAATCGAAGGGCGGATCCGAATGCAGAAGCCACACTAACTCTTTTCCACAACGGTATGTTAACGGCAGCTATCAGCAATTCTAGTACAGTCTTTTTTTTTTTTTTTTTGACAGTGTCCAACCAGTTTTTGCGTTGGCGTCCTCTTCTACGTCCACTTTCAACAGTACCTTGCATGGTGGTCTTGCACAGGCTGTTGTGCCTTGTAATGTGTCCAAACTACGCCATTTTTCTCCGTTTGACAGTGACGAGAAGAGGTCCCTGGTGTCCTACAAAACTTTCAACCCTTTTCTGCACAATCTCATTGTTTTTTTGTTTGTTGTTGTTCCCAATAGAAAATGCCAAGGAGTCTTCTCATGCATTTGTTCTCAAACGCTTGGATCCTTCTCTCTGTATCTACCAAAGACTCCACGTTTCACATCTATATAGCAGAATTGAGGAATACCAGCGATTTGGACAGTCTATACTTTGTCAATTTGGCCATCGATGTCATGATAGCGGCAATCCTTTAGGGATTTCCGAGTTGCAGGTACCATCTTTAGACAAGATTGCTCCAAAGTAATACAGGTTTCCAAATAAGATTTCAGCATCTGGCTTGATAAAGTCTCTCAAGAAACGAAACGCATTGGCGTAAAAGGTTTTTTGCTAATTCTTATATATATATATATATATATATATATATATATATATATATATATATATATAAAGACATTTTTTATGTTTATAGGTTCTTTTTATAGATACAAGTAAGTAAATTTTAAGTAAATGTTCTGTTTATAATAAATAGTATTAACGACAATTACCGGCCTGAATGTCATAGAAAATATGCGTCCTCCGACAGCAATTGAACCTGTATCCTATACGGAACCGTCATATAGCCTGACGTGCTTTACCGATTTCCGTATCGGATACAGATTCAATTCCTGTCGGAGGACAACTATTTTCTATGAAAATTTCTCGGACATTCTCGGTAAATGTCGTTAATACTGTTTATTATACACGAAGCATTTACTTAAATATTTGTATCTATAAAAAGAACCTATATGCATAAAAAATGTCTTAAAATAATTCTCGGACTTTGTCCATTTCATAATATATATATGTGACACTATTTGGCTTGCTAAAAAAAGAAAGAAGAAAAAAAAAGAAAGGCGAGAATTAAAGTTAGGTGATAAGAAGCCATCACGAAAAGGACACTAAGCGGTGTTATTTTTCTGACAAAGAAAGGTGGTAAAATTTTTATTTCCATTGTCGAGAAAGGAAGATACTGGATTTAATCTGATTTATGTTACGGGGCGGGTAAAAATTCGAGGCTGGTCAAATGACCTACAGGGCAGAATTCTAAATAGATAAAAATTAATTAGATCGCAGAAAATGTCCGTTGGATCAACCGCAGAATTACAAAAACAAAAGACTGAGCCGTTGGCTATCTACGAAGATCTTTGAAAAAGGCATCTGTTTTGTGCCAGGGTCTGGCTATGATAAGAAAATTATTTTTAATTAACGCCAGAATGCGATCTCATCATATGACCACCCACTTGATGCTGGCGAAAATCTGATTGACGAATTCCAGGTGACATTTAGGATAAGAACTGCGATTAAGGGACCACACTACGAAAGAAAAGAAAGAAAAAAAAAAGAAAAAAAAAAGAAAATTTTTTTTCTTTTTGAGCAAGATTTTTTAAACCGAGGCTAGTCTGGCCACACCCATGCCGCTGAGCGCACATTGTCTGAATGGTGACGTGAGCGTTAGGCGGAGGTAATCATGTGAAGTAGGAGGGGAGGCCTGTTTGCACCCATTGAGGGGATAGGTGTGAGATGCCACTGTGAGAGAGAGGGGAAACCCGTTGACACCCTCTGAGGGTATGGGTGAGATACTAATATGAGAACAGAAGAAGGTGGGAACACTTCCAAAAATGGAAAATAATAAAATTTTCCTGACCGAAAACGAAGAAGTGGATTGTGGGTTAAGAATTATCAAGGAACCTCAAACCCCGACAAGCCCACCCCGGTTTTGGTCGGCGTCCATATAAGCAGAGTCGCAGCGAGTGAAAAGCAGTTGCAGTTGGGGTTGGAGACAGACAGGCAAGCAGTTGCACCCGCCTCGCAGATAGTTGACCTGAAAGATTCGCGCAAATTCCGAACTCAACTTCTAGCCAAGAACAATTTATTTTTGAAGAACGACTTAGAGTCACACCACCGAAACAAGTTTCACGAATATCGTCTGAAGATACACCAATAAGCAGTTTCTTAAAGAACAAACAACTTAAGATGTTAAGACTCGCCTAACAAACAGAAAGTGTCACGAATCCATATAGCGGGTTGGGAAGTAGACGCAGTCCTGTATTCAGCAACCAGATATAAAATATTGTTATCCTTTTTTAATACATTTGAACTTTTCTAGTTATTATTTTCTTTTCTTTTACATATACTTGTGCGATATCACCCTTATTCGAACTCGACTTGCATTACGGCCCGGCGACTGATTGATTTCGTCTGCCTAAGATCAATTCACAACGTGGGTAGGTTAGACTGGAAATCAAAGCAGTTACTTCGGTAACCAGACGTTAGAAGCAAGCTGGGAACGACAAGGCTGATACTGAATCTAACCAGATTCCCATCCGAATCACCAAAAGGTTAGAACGTCACATTTGGTGCCGCGACCAATACCAGGCCAGTTGGTCGTCACAAGACAGGATAGCACGACGGACGCGGCTAGGCAGACGTTACATTTGGCGCAGCGACACCGGGGGGAGTGACGTCACACACACACACACACACACACACACACACACACATATATATATATATATATCCCCACATCATTTGGTACAACTCAGTCTGTTTATTTATTACCGTGTTTATTTACAAGAATTATTTTATATTTATAATATTCTGAAATCAAATACAATTAAAACTAATGCAATTCAATATTTATCATTTACTAATTTATAAAGAAATAAATGTGAAAACAATTTTTTATTCATAAATTTATAAACCTTTACTAAATTAATAAATATGTGAACTAACTATAAGGAAATCCCCATTATTTACCATTTTATAAAGTTCAAATCGATTGGTAATTCGCCGATATTTTGCCAAACATTCTAATAAAGAAGATAGTAAATAAATAGTGTAAATAAAGGATTTAATAATCAATAAATAGTGTTTTGTTGTCAATTCTTAAGAACAAATAAAATGTAAAAATTAACTTTCATGATATGTTTTGGTTTTATTACAATTCTAACCATCGTTTTTTAAACAATAAATATTGCCAAGGAGTAAAGGTAGCGGTGTCAATGGAAAAACTACCTTTATTAATTTATTTTAAATTTTTGTTCCTTTCTGTAGAAAAAGACGACTGGATCTGCAGGTTGCTCTTGGAAATAACATTTTATATAAAGACGCAGCAAACACTGTCTTCCGATCTGTTGCAATGATTTACATTGTAAGAAATTTTTCTCAATTTCTTTCTTCGTCTTTTTTCAATGAAAACGTTTTTTTTGTTTGTTTTTTTCGTTAGTGAAGTTTTCAAATTCCTTCCAAATTATTAGATTCGATGGAGCAGCTGATAATGTTGACTTGTTGAAGCAGTCTAAAATTATGACGATTGTCCACTCGATTACGAGAACCAACTCACTAGCTGCTGACAATGCCTCTTAAAACCTTTTTATTTATTTTATTTTATT
This sequence comes from Acanthosepion lycidas, assembly GCA_963932145.1. Classification (NCBI taxonomy): domain Eukaryota; kingdom Metazoa; phylum Mollusca; class Cephalopoda; order Sepiida; family Sepiidae; genus Acanthosepion; species Acanthosepion lycidas. The sequence goes on from OZ010599.1 coordinate 24,702,354, forward strand.
TATAAAAAATAAAAAATTACTGAATCAAAGAAAGGAAATAGCTATTCTTTGCCGACATTGTCAAAACTTTTCCTTAAGTAATATTTAAAAATAAAATAAAATAAATTAAAAAAAATAGGAGCTGGTAATATACATACTTATATTTGATATGTACTAATAATTTTTAAATAGTTTAATTCTATTACATTTATTTGTTTTTTTTTTTTAAAGAAATATAGTCTCTTAGTAATTAAGATTAAAAATAATATTTTAAAAATGTAGTTCAGTATAACGCATTCTAACCCAAACACCCCTTTTAGAAAGAATCCATATGTATGTAAGTACGAATTTAACGGAACAATGCCGAAAAACGTTTTGTCGTTAATAAAAAAAACAAAAAAACAGACGACATGCGTTGAACGGATGTCATAATTCGTTGAAAAATGCACCCCTACCCTACCTAGATATAAACTCTTTTTCGAACGTAACTCAGAATTGATACAATAATAGTTAATAAAAATGAACACGCCTCCGCCACTGTCTAAATCATTTGGATTTCTCTGTATCCTTGGAAACAAAAAAATATGAATTATATGTTCTTTGAAAACTCAGCAAATTCAAGAATAAGTTATTCCGAAATTCGCTTGAAGATGAAACAGATCTAATGCTTTTAATTTAATTATATAATTAAATTTGAAGTTTTAGCTTGGGTTTTTGAAACATGGTAATTCCTGTGTAGCAAAGGGATATTTTTAAACCAGTTATTTTATATATATATATATATATATATATATATATATATATATATATATATATATATATATATATATATATATATATAAGGAAAAACTTAAATAATCATCATATAATCGGTTATAGCTTCATTTTCAAGTTAATTTCGGTATTTCATTTTTTAATTTTATTGTTTATTTTATTTTTTTACACATTTTGTCTGGCTTAATTTATATCATTTAATAAAATGTAGTCATTTTGATGAGGTAGTTATATATATATATATATATATATATATATATATATATATATATATATATATATATATATGTCTATGTATATATATCTGTTGAAATAAATTATATAACCGATTATAAGATGAATATTTAAATCTGTTTCTTATTATTTATTTATGTTGTTCTGTATATAAAATTATACATCGAGCTCTCATCATGGATTTAAATTTTTACATTAAAAAGATCTCCTTAGAATTATCCCTGCCACATACGGATTTGGTATATATATTAGGAAATGGACAAAGTCAGATAATTGTTTTAAGGCAGTTTTATGTTTATACATTCTTTTTTATAGATACAAATATTTAACTAAATGTTCTGTTTTATAATAAACAGTATTAACAACATTTACCGACCTGAATGTCCGAGAAATTGTCATAGAAAATATGCGTACTCCGACAGGAATCGAACCTGTATCCTATACAGAACCGTCATACAGCCTGACGTGCTTTTACGGATTTAGCCAGAGATTAGCGTTTCGGTTAGCAAGGTCGATTTTACTGTTTTTAAACTACAATTTTCCATGATTTTCTCTCGTACATTCATATCTGCTCGATGCGTATCCAAATGTAAACAAATGACGTCACACATGAAATGGACAAAGTCCGACAATTATTTTAAGACATTTTTATGTTTATACATAACTGAGAAATATTGAGATTCTCCAGGAGTCTGACATCAGCCATGTTGATGGCAGGCAGAAAAGTTTCTCTATGGTGCTTAAATGAGACCAGTTTTGCTTTGGAGGCGTTTTGTGGGACTTGTACCTACTCTCGATTCCTTGTTAGACGGCGTACCAAAAGTTGGAACACATCGCTCAACTTTGAATTTCTATGTTATTCGATATATATATATATATATATATATATATATATATTGCATTAGTGTATGCAACGTGAAGCCTTTGTTTTTATATTTCAGCATTTCACGATGTTTGTAGCGACAGAAATAAATTCACTTTTCAAGCATAAGTCGATTCTTAGAGACTTTTGGGAGCATCTGTAATCAGTCAGTGCCGTATTTACCTATAGGCTTCGGTCTAGGACTGGAAAATCTTGCGATTTGGTGCCTCCAACCATTCTGTGTAATATTTTGACAGTCACGTTTTTTTCTTGCTTTCAACCCCAACGATAAAAAATACAAATAAGGCTGATGTTACAGATTTCAAATCAGTTTAACTGAATCCGCTCCGTTGTGTCTGGCGTAGAAGTGAACATACCACGTGATCAAAGAAAACGAATAATGAACCAATCATAACGCTCAATTTTAGTTTTCAAGATGCTCAAAGTTTGGCGCTTGACTTTAATCGAATTATTTAAAACACTCTTCCATTTTCATTTAGTCGTAGGAGTCGAGGATTTGGGAGGGGCACCCAAAGTTAAATAGCCGATGGTATCTCTTTATCTAAATTCGGCACTGGCTTCAATAAATCGATAGAAAAAAATAAGCAAAACAAAAAATTGAACATTTTGTAATTTTTACTCTTTGTAGCACCCGTATTATACTAATGGAGGAAGTTATCCAAACGACATCGCTCTTCTGAAACTATCATCTCCCGTTTTTAATACCGGCTTCATTAGACCTGTTTGCCTGCCTTCGAAATGGGATCACTTCACCCCCATTGATAAATGCTGGATTACTGGTTGGGGAGAGACACTCGGTACGTGAAAAAGGTTTCATTGAACACAAAATGGATACCGTAATTCTCCATGTATAATATGCATTTTCTTCTAAAAAATAATAAGCAAAAATCAGGGGTGCGTATTATGCACAGCTACAAAAAATCTGTAAAAATTTCCGTAAAATGAAATAAGAATTATCATAAAACTAAATTAGAATAATATTATTTTATGTTTAAAACCATTTTCTTTTAAATAGTAGGAAACGCTGACCGTAATGAAATTGAAGAGTTACAATCTATAGTTACAATTTCTCATGTGATATAATTTTTTTTTCTTTTCGGTAGATAAATTATATAAAAACTGTCTAGAGTCTGTCTATATTTCTGAGATGAGGTACTATGTACATTATTTACATTATTCGGACTATTGTCCTCATCTTTGTCGCCATATTTATTACAACGTTTCGGCCTTTCAGTATCTGTCTATATTTCTGAGATGAGGTATTATGTATACTATTTACATTATTCGGACTATTGTCCTCATCTTTGTCGCCATATTTATCACAACGTTTCGGCCGTTGTACGCTCCGGCCTTTTTCAGGTGGTTGGAATGTCGACATTCCAACCACCTGAAGAAGGCCGGAGCGTAAAGCGGCTGAAAAGTTTTGATAAATATGGCGACAAAGATGAGGACAATAGTCCGAATAATGTAAATAATAAAAATTGTCTAATTGTTCCTTTTTTTCCGAACACTTTCGGCTATACATTTAGCAATTTTCAAGGTTGGACTATATTAACTGTTAACTGATTGTTGTATGTATGTATTTATATAATGTTTCATTTTCAAAACACGGTCAAGATACTGTGTCCATGTTCATAGTTGATATTATTGAGTGTTTTTTTTTGTTTTGTGTTTTTATTAATAAGGCTTCCATTATTTTTTAGCTTTTTTTTTACACGTAGACGATGCTATTATATTTGTTTTATCAACAAGTATGTTAAATTTATAACTTAAAGCGCTCGGAAAAAAAAGAACAATTGGACAGTTTTTATATAATTTATTTACCGAAAAGATCACATAAGAAATTGTATAAAAAAACTAAATCAAAGCACCTTGCCTGCTGTATTCAATGAAATGCGCATGAAAGAAGGATTGCTACCTAAATACACAAATTATATATATATATATATATATCAAATATGTCGTGCAGTTTAATTTATATCACAATGAATCATTCATACAAAAAGTAAATTAGTAAATGATGAATGTCAATCGAGTGATTAAAGGGTTAATATATCTTTAAAATTTTGTTAGCGAAGGGATTTCGCCATTTTATATCATTAACTTTACTAATTTTTTACTTTTTGTATGAATTATTCATTGTAATATATATATATATATATATATATATATTTATATATATATATATATTGGTTAAAAGAAACAGACACTGCTTCTTGTTTGCTTCTATATTCTTGTAGTTTGCTCATAAATGAATGCGTAATTAATATGCCTTTGAGCGTTTCTTTTGATTACGCAGTCATCTTCAGATCAGGATTTGTAATATCTATTTTGTTTTGTTTACTGTTCTCATATGTCTACTGATAATGACTTGCTTTTACTTTTTGTTCATCAAGAGCAACTCAAGGTAGAGGATTACTAAATTAGTTTGATGTAAGGATGTATAGGGAAGGAAATATATATATATATATATATATATATATAATGATTTTCTAAGCGTAGCTTAGATGTGGCACAAGCCTGAAAGTATATATATATATAAAGTATATATACATATAATACGTCACACACACACATATATACACACACACACATACACACACACACACACATATATATATATATATATGTGTGTGTATGTGTGTGTGTATATATGTGTGTGTGTGATGTATTATATGTATATATATGTGGCGTATTATATATATATATATACATGTGGCGTATTATATATATATATATATATAAATGGCGTATCATATATATATATATATATATATATATATATATATATAATTCTATATTTTTTACGTTAATGTGTAGAGATATATATTTAATGATTTTTCTTTTGTTTAATGGCGCTCAAAAAAGTAATCTTGTATTCGGGACAGCTATATTGGTTTTTCGTACGGCAATTGAATATTGTTTAGATTTCTAGGTTAACCTATTCTGTCAGACTGTTAACCTTTCGGTTGTTAAATCGATCGATTATATCTGGTCACTGCGTCAGCGAAGTTAGATGGACAAGAGAAGCGGTCATTTTGTCTTTCTTTCCATTTTTTATTCATACAATCTTTGTTTGACTTTTAAAAGTCAGCTTTCTTGTTTGTTTCCTTTATTCCTCTGACAGTGCATAAACTGGTTCTTATAAAATAATTATTTTCTAAACGTTTTTGTCTTGTCGGGTTTTCTCTTGCGATCCGTGTCGTTGTTTACTTTACTTCCTTCTCAGTAAGCTCGATCGATGCCCGTCAGCCTTGGTCGACAGCAGTGACCATGTGAGTGATGTCGTTAGACAGAATCTGTACAAGATTATGGTTAAGATTATGCCTAATCTTGCCCCAAATCCGTACACATGCTCATTTCATAGCCTTGTTACAGTTGTGTATTGAAAAATCACACCAGAGAGCAGTAGCGTGTAGATATGGCGGCAGAGGATGTGACGGTCCCTGGGCATTCATATGAGGAGGGCATCCAATCAAAGAGTGAAATAAAAATTTAGTTTCTATTTAATTTGAATAAAGTGTTTAATTCATCTGTTTTTAGATATTTTAAATGTCCCCCTTTCTCGCATTTCTCAGTATTAGGGCCTATATCCCTACCCACTACTTGAGTCTCGGGACATGCAATCAAACAGTTGGCACTGGGTATCACCAGACATCACCAAACCTCTGTATGCCACTACCGAAGAGTTACCAATTCTAATGGCATTGGGTTGAATATTTTGATATTTTCAAAATGAATAAATTCAACACATACGCAGATTTATATATACTAGTTTTTAACCCGTGATAATTTGGCGGTTTTTCTATTTTAAATTTTTGATGAATCTTGAATCTTCAGTTAATGATTGTGTAAACTCATGGCGAGTTCTACGACAATAAAAAAATCCGTAGAATTCCCCGTATCGCATCGTTAAATATTTGAACTGAACAACTTTTACAAAATATTGCAGTAACAATCATAAATATCAGTGCTGGTCGATATTTTAAGAAGTAAGGGGGTACAAATGAAAAGATTTAAGATTGATAACTTTTTTCATTTCACTGAAGCAGACGTTAAACGCTTTTACCTTTCCTTCTTTCGGATGTAACGTAGCTCAAATAAAGGAGATAAAGGGGGAAAAGAGAGATAGAGAGAGGAAGAGAGATGGAGAGAGAGAAAGATAGAGAGAGAGGAAGAGAGAGATAGAGACAGGAAGAGGGAGAGAAATAGAGAGAGAAGTGAGAGATAGAGAGAAGTGAAGAGAGATAGAGAGAGGTGAAGAGAGATGGAGAGAGAGGATATAGAGAGGAAGACAGAGAGAGAGAGAGAGAAAGAGAGTGCTAGTGACAGAGGAAGAGAGAGAGAGATAAAGAGAAAGGAAGAGAGAGATAGGGGAAGAGAGATAGAGAGAGGAGAAGAGATATAGAGCGATAGATGAAGAGAGAGATAGTGACCAAGAAAGAAGGAAAAGGTTAGAGAGACAGATGAAGAAAGAGGGGAGAGATAGATAGAGACAGATGAAGTGAGAGAGAGAGAGAGGAAGAGTGAGATAGTGGAAGAGAGATAGAGAGAGAAAGAGAGATAGAGAGAGAAAGGAAGAGAGATAGGAGGAGAAAGAGAATTCTATTCTTGAACAAAGTATTAACCTTCTACTGTTGACGAGAAAGTGAATGGCAATGTTTCTTTGAAAAAAAAAATGTAAACGTATTAGGGTACCAACCATTAGCGTGCAGAAGAGGGGGCTGAGGGTGCGACGGAACCGGGCATCCATAGTGGGTGGGCATCTAATCAAAGAGTTTTAGCGTCATACAAGCAAGGAGTTGGCCCTGAGCATTACCAAACCTCTGCACGTCATTGGTATCAGCTTGTTACGGGAACCCAGTTTGTAGCTGTTTTGTCTCCTTTATTGAACTGAGATACATTCTTGTGGTCGCGTGAGGATTTTCTGGACAGAGAATAGGGGTGGTGTACGTGACATGTGGTACGTATGTGGGCTTGAAACGGAGCATGCTCTGTTACTTCGGCATCCTGTGGGCAAAAAGAGAAAGGAGAGAAATAAGAGAGAGAGAGAGAGAGAGAGAGTGTGTGTTTGAGAGAGAGAGAGAGAGAGAGATTTGGAGGGAGAGTGAGTGAGAAAGAGAGAAAGAAAGAAAGAAGAGTGTGCCTTTTCCTTTTATACTGCTGTATACAGGGTATCCCGGAATTAATTATCTGTTTCAATGAAATCGGTCAAACTTTAAAAATAAAACTGACGCAATTTTATGTTTATTAATTATGCTGCAAAACAAACAGATTTATAAATCTGACGTCAAAACTTTATTGAAAATGTTCGACACGTTATCCGTCTGTATCGCTATAAGTTTCAAATCTATCCGTAGCGTTGCGAAACAAATTTTGAAGCATTTCCGGAGTTATCTCCCCCTGAAATGTTTACTGAACACTTTCTTTAAGCTCACCTAAATTATTGATATTTTGGCGATAAACCTTTGTGCATCGGAAACCCCATGCAAAGAAATCCGGTGGAGGAGTTTCAACAAAGATGCGTTCTTAATTTATTCATTATTAATATGGTTCTGAAAGGAATAGAAATAAAATTAGAAAACAAATTGTAAAAATTATGAACAAAATTAGAAATTTATACACGTCTAAAACACACACTGAACATGATAAATAAAAGTAAAAGTGAGTTTTTAAAAAATTGTCCGATTTTACTGAAATAGTTCATTCTGAGATACCCTACACGCGTGTGTGTGGTGTGCGCGCGCGCACACACACACACACACACACACACACATATATATATATATATATATAAGTTGAGAACATTTTAAAATATTTACTTTTATAAAATTACTTAAGGAGTTGTTGGTCCCTGTTTTGAATAGAGTCACGTAGACAAACATTCAAAACTGGCTTTATTTACTTAAATTACCACCCCGAAAAAAAATAGTGGGGGCGTCAGTATGAATCAAGTCATCGGCTAATTGAAGAAATCAAGAAGCCGTCAAATAAAGTCTACAATTATTTTACTTATAGGATATAAACTCTTATATTTTATGGACAATAAGTGAAGCACAAACAAGTAAGAGACGCCCACAAAGAAATCTTACTAAATTCAGTAAATACAAAACAATCTTTACAATTCTGAACAAACCCGGCTCTAAAATTAAATAATTGATTTCTGGAGCCTGTGTGTATATGACAAATCACGGGATGTGCTCTCTACAACGTTCACCCGGTTGAACTCCAAAAGATCTGGAAATAGATCATAACTTGGCTTACATGTACATTCCTGCGATTCGTGAGCCGATCACCTACTCGCCATAAGCCATAAAAGCGGCTCGTCAGCCACAGTCAGGACCAGATCTGAAACGGAACAGCGAACCAGACCAATCTCGATTAACAATAATGACACACGTACCATGACAACCCGTCAGTCAGCGATGATTTTTATACATACAACGCCACGACGAAAGTCTCGTATCCTCTCTTTGTTCATTGTGTTTTGAAATCACTGCTATTGCACGCAATCAATCAGCAGTGACAAGCATATTTCATTAGCATTTGCTTCACTCTCACACACATATGTTGGCGTACATATCATTTCGAACTTTGCAGACTCACTTGCGACAAATCATTTTAAATACTTGAACTATTGGTTTCTTCATGGCATTTGAATTCTAATATGTAAATACATGTATCTACTGTATAAATGTTATTGCCATATTTAGCTTGGTCTCCTTTTTCTTTTTCTGCAAGGATAATTTCCTCACGTTGTTTATTATTTTGTGTTGTATTTGTGGACATGACACTCGGATTTTATTTTTCCATCTAAAGTCCGGGTAGACTGACAACACACACTTCTAACGCATATTAAACATGATGGACAAATAAAAGCGAGTTTTTGAAATAATTGTCTAATTTCACTGAAATAGTTAATTCTGGGACATCCTGTACAACGCCACCTAGTGGTATTGGCAAGGTTTTCCCCGACAGACAAGTTTGGGCAATCTCGAAGAATTACTGTATGCCCCACAGAAATTTACTTCGACTAACAATTACGCGTTTGTTATAAGCAAGTCAACCATGATATTTTTTTTATTTAAAAAGTGAAAATAATTATCTGAGAATGAAGGTTAGATGCCTTTAACCGTTGTGAATATTTTAGAAACAAATGAATGTACTAAATGATCATAAAATTAATTTAAACTTCTGGCTTTTTTATTGTCAGGAACAGCCAAGAAATACGTGCTGAACGAATTGCAGGTTCAAATCACTAGCCTTCCAGAATGTCAAAGAAACTGGGCAATTTATGCTCATCGGAATCACATTTGTGTTGGTGATGGCCGTGTTGGTCCTTGCCGGGTGAGTTGATTTCTGTATCTGGAGAAACAATTTTCGAGGTAGTTTTGTCGTAAATCGCTTTGAACGTAATTCATAGTCATTTCTCGTAGCCATATTCCAAAATTAATGTAAAATACATTCAACATGACTGAGAATCTCTGCGATGGACCAAAATTCTTCATTATTATTATTATTATTATTATTATTATTATTATTATTTCCCATGATTTTCTATTGTATGCTGTTATATACCCGTACCTATGTCACAATCCTCATAAATACGTTGGACACTATTGTAAGTGGAGGTAATATGCTATCTAAGTAGTCCAGCAGTAGCACTGGTTTACGTACTTCACGCCGCTGGTGAGTATTGTATTTTGTTCATGTTATAAAGATTACCATTTCATTTCCAACCTTCGTTTTGGTTATTCCTCATTCAGTAACCCTTTTCTAGGTTACAACGTATATACATTTCATTCCGGATCCTAACCAGGGACAAAGAAATCTTATTAAATTCAGTAGATACAAAAATCTTTACAATTCTGTACAAACACGGCTCTTAAAATTAAATAATTGATTTCTGGAACCTGATTGGATATGACAAATCACGGGATATGCTCTTTACAACGTTCACCCGGTTGAACTCCAAAAGATCTGGAAATGGGTCAGGGCTTGGCTTATAAGTACATTCCCGCGCAAAATACAGATAGGTCAGAAATGGTTTCATGATATTTTCCACTGATTATTTTTGTAAAAAAAAATTAAAAAAAAATAACCAAAAAACTGCCAAAACCATAAGATCACACATTTTACATAGATAAAACTCTTTGTGATGTATGAGCTGTTAGTATTATTATTATTATTATTATTTCCACTTTTCCTGATTTCTCGTTTCATCCAATCCTTTACCAAAATCTCTTATCTGAGACCTGAGGCAAATGAAAGATTTTCTGAGAAAGTTATTGAGCCTATTACTTGGAGAGAGTTTTTATAAGCAACTCTTATTTAAATTTAACTAGATTTAACTAAATCTTAAGCAACTAAAAAAAAAAAAGAGAAACAAACAAAAAAAAACGTATTTTTTAAAAATAATTAAAATTTTTTTAAAATCATTTCACCCCAAGCATGGCGATGATACCACTAAGACGCAAGGGTTTACTGAGAATGAAAGGAAATGAGAAAACGTTAGTGAGGAGAAAGGACAATAAAAGAACAGAATTTAGTAAAATAGAAAATGGCGATTGAGGTGCTTACATTTTTGAAAATCGTTAGTGAAATAAGGATTATTATTTATTTTATTTTATTTTGGAATCATTTTCCTCCAAGCAAGGCAGCAAAACTACTAACACGCAGAGGTGGTGGTTACAGGGTGTGAAAGAATAAAAAAAAAACATGATTAAGCAGCCAGAACAATAAAAAACTAGATATTTGAAGGACAGAAAATAACTGTTGACATTGCGTTTAAATTTTTGTCGCAATTTTAAGATGAGGAATTATGATTATTATATGCATTGCTGTCTGAAGCAGCATCTACCGGGAAAGTTGTCGAGTACAAAAACAGACGAAACCTGAAGGTCTGAGGGTGCAAAGTTCGAAACGCTGTCTGAAAAGAAAATGAACGTACTGGTTCGAATAGCGATTTAAATAACCTGCAAAGCGTTGATCAACCGTTGAAAGTGAAAATGAACAGCGATTTCCAAAGCGAATCTTAGATGTGGCACAAGGCCAAAAGTATGGAGCACGTAATGAGGATCGAACTCACTAATCAGTCGTAATTAATCTAGCAAGCCCATAAGGTGCCCCATAAATAGTCATAGTTCTTGTAAATAATCCCTTCAAAAATATTTAAACCGTCGAGCTATGAATTTTCGGAGGAAGAAAAAGTGTGTGTATGCGTGTGTATGTTTGCATGTGCGTATGTTTATTAGCAATTTATTATTAGGTTGGTGCAAAAATAATGACGTAATAATGTCGTTTTTTGACGTTAAAAAATTCGTCAAAAAACGACATTATTACGTCATTATTTTTGCACCAACCTAATACTTTCAGCTTCAAAATCTAAGTCCATCTCCAAACCGGGAAATGAGCAAAGGCGGAAAACTGGCGCCTGATAACCAGCTGCTTCGGATAGATGGCACTCGACATTCTAGTAAGGCAGTCCATCCAGGGAAAAGAAAAACCCGATTCTAAACGTCGGTTGCATTGCGGTCATATCCAAACACGGAAAAGGCTATAGAAGTAAATCCAGACAGAAAACCCGGAGTGGAGCCCCGAAGGCGGTTGGCTGTCAACAGTGACAACTTTCCGGCAACTCCTGCAGCCAAGCCGTCCCCAAATGCAATACCATGTATCCCTTTGGATATTGTCGGTACGGCCGAAAGTTGGCGTCGTAGGGGTAGTCTGAGCAGTGCACGGTTTTCATATACCATTACCCGGGCCTGAGCTTTGTATAGGTCACTCCAGTCTTACCATCAAAGGACTGTATTTTGACCAAACAAGGGTAAAGAAATAACCACACAGTAGACCAATGACAAGTGACATCAAAAGACAATTAGCAACCAACCAGAGGGCTCTAAGTGTTGTGAGTATTACAATAAAGTTGAGTGTACTGATCCGAATAGCTAAGTATATAGCACTTTCGATGCTGTGGACATAATTATACGTCTTTTCGAAACAGATATTGACTGCTGTTTACGTATATATACGTTTTCTAGACATGTGCTATGATGTAACTAGCGTTTTTGTTATAATGTAACTGGGGCTTAGAGCTGTTTCCAAAATAACGTAGATATACAGTAAAGTATAATACAAACTATTTTGTGACATATATTTATATTACTTTGTTGGGTGTGTCGTTAGTCTGTACTGTAGAATATCCAATCGAAATCCAAATAGCGGCGCCCCTGAGAAATCACCATCAGCATCTTTATAGACATTTATTTCCAGTAAAATGGCTACTTCCTATTTTTTCCCAAAACGGGCCAGCACAGCCAGGCAACAATGTTATAACAATGCAACTGTGGTAGTAATAATAAAACGTATTACTTTGTTATGCGGAACGGGAATAGGGAATACGCAAATATTTTTTAACGTATTCTCTCTTTTATCTGTCTTTTGCTCTTTTCTTCCGTAAAGCATCACAATTTAGACGCCTTTCTATTCCCTCTTGTGTCCTGAGTCGAATCACTTCCACATTTCCCCCGTATTCCAACTATGAGAAGAAAGTCCTACTCGGACGGCTTTTCCACTACGAGAACTGCTACGTTGCAGAACAGACTCCCGGGCGTGTGCTTCCCAGAAAACTATAATGTTAACCACTTCAAATCAGGGGTCAATCATTATCTATCCCCCTTATCCGCTTAATATTCACTTACTCTTTCATGGCCTTGTATTGAATGAATTTTAGTATTAAAAGTATTTCCTGAATCTCTCTGTATTCATATCTATTTTTTAATTTCACCTGGTTTTCCTTTCGTTTTAATCTAACCTACTTACCTCCTCTACATTGAGTGGCTTTCGAGCTTGGTATTTAGGGGAACTTCAATATATATATAGAAAAAAAATTCCCGAATATGTAATTATATATATATATATATATATATATATATATATATATATATATATATATATATTTTTTTTTTTTTTCCTTTCACCTGGTTTTCTTTTTCTTTTTAAACTAGCTTCCTTACCCTTTATCATTCCTTCTTCATACATTTGTTTCCCTCTTCCTCTTCAATTTCTTCCAGCTTTGATATTACGCAAGTTTCTTGGTTAGCAAGTGTGAAGGGCCAGGTGGATCTCAGGTGATCCCAGATAGCTTAAATGTCGTGCATAAAAAAAACATGCAGATTGCAGAGTATTCGTTAACCAAAGTTTTATTTTTCAATCCCGCATTCCATTTCCTCTTGTCTTTCTTCAATTAATTCCTATGTTAGGTTTTTTGGTCAGAAAACGTAAATATGTGGGGCAGGCACTAGACAAAGTGGATCACAATCGATCTTGGGCCATGCCCCACTTTGGTATTTCTAAAATTCTGGTGCACCACCCCTAAAATATTTCATTTTTACATATTTAAAATTTTACTGCAGTTCATGTGAAGGAAACTTAAAAGGCCATTAACTTGGTCTCTAAACAAGCCTCTAAATACCATCCCGCCCATGAAAGAGAAAAATTAAAAAAACAAAAAGACAGTTAAATATATATATAGTTTCAAAACATATAACAGAGAACTAAAAGACAGAAATCTAAAATATTTAAATGAAAGCTTATTCTTTGATATACTTTGATTATTTTATTCATGAAATAATAATGCAAAATGAAATTTGAGCTCATCCCAAAATGACTGTTAGGGGGATCCTTGTGTGTCATGTCTGCTACAGATAGATTTTATATTAGGCATCAATTTAGTCAGCTTAAGCTTCAAGTCTCCTCGTTTAGTGATATCCAGTCGATTTCTTTTCTTCAATAACAAATCATTTACATCACTAAAACGACATTCAGCTAAATATGAAGATGGAAATGGTCACAACAAATTTCTTGCAATGGTGGTTGAATTTGGGTATTTAGTTACAGTCTCATCACAAAGCCATGCCATCATTCCTTTTATATTGAATAAAGTTTTAACAGATTCATCATTTTGCATCTCCAAGAGTTCTTCTTGGTAACGCATTGAAACATCAGAAATATCCACTGGAATTGGCTGCGTCATCCATGTTGGAAAATCAATTTTTTGTTTTAGATCAGAAAGAAGAGTGCACATCTTACGGATACCCCACCAAAATATTACCATGTCCCACCGGTGGGGTATGCGCCAGATGTTGGGAATCTGTAATATACTTTGATAATTTTAATTATGAAATAATAATGCAAAATGAAATTTGAGCTCATCTTAAAATAACTGTTAGTGAGGTCCTTGTGCATCATGCCTCCTACAGATAGATTTTATATTAGGCACTAAATACAAAACATTAACACTCACACTCAGACTCACGAGAAAACAATTCACTGTTAATAACTCATTCTCGAATTGCCCCCTTATTCTGTTGGTATAGCAAGCCGAAGGGCGCACATCCTACGCATGTCCTACCAAAATATTATCATGCCCCATCGGTGAGGCATGTGCCCTACGTTGGGAATCATTGCACTAGACTCTGATCCTAAATAGAAAAATTTACCTGTCGTACATAAAAATATGACTAATAACCGTGTACATTATTTGTTAGCCAACAGTTTTTCTTTTCTTTTTTCTTGTAGGGAGATTCCGGCGGGCCATTGGTGTGTCTTCGAAACGGTCGATTTGTTTTGGCTGGTGTAGCGTCATTTGGCAACGAACTGTGCCAAATACGTGCCTTTCCGGCAATCTATACATCAGTCATTGGATTTATAGAGTGGATTCATGACATCATCGCCAGAAACTGACCGGCATTTAAGAACCAACAGTCTGAGCTTTTGAAAGTTATTTTGGATCTTGCGAGAAAAATGAGGTAAACTTGTGAAATAAAACGAATAGAATTAACAGTGAAAAACCTCTTCGAAGAAACACGAGACATTCAGAAAAATTGATCTTTCAAAATATAACGAATAGAATTAACAGTTAAATTCTTCGAAAAAACACGTCCCGTTCAGAAAAATTATCTTGTAAAATATTACGAATAGAATTAACAGTGAAAATCTTTGAACAAACTCGAGATATTCAGCAAAAACGGTGGAAATCTTCGAAGAAACACGAGGCCATCAGATTCAAAAAACAAAAACCTATATTTATTCGATTTTTTTATTACTAATTTTCTCATCTTGATTATTATAGCTACGACGTTTCAGTAAACTTCCTTCTAGCTATCTTCAGGTGTCCATTATTTTAGCTGATATGCATTCTATCTTATATGTATTGATTAGTGTTAATTTGTCAATGTGATAACATTTCTTGTTCGTTTTCTGCTGGATCAATATATACTGAACGTCGGTGCAATCCCTGGATTAGGTAAGAAAATAATATATCATGATTCAGTATAAGCAAAATAGCAATGGCATCACAGTGACAAAAATAACACAATAATCAACACATACAAGATAACCTACATCAGCCAAAATAATGAATACTTGAAGATAACCGTAGCGTATTCAGTTGAAACGTTGTCTCTATACTAACTTCGACAATAATCAAAATGTGGAAATTGTTCGAATAAGTCAAAATTTATTGATAATTCCTAAAATGAAAAAAGAAATAGTGTTATCTAATGTTTTCGTGCTTAATCATGGCATACTAAAAATTACCGAGGATGATGTAAATAAACATTGAAATATTAAAAACATAAAATGACTTTTACAGTTTGCTGATCATATATTGATTAATTGTGTTGATCCTGCCCTTCGCTCTCAAATACGTGACAGCAGAGATGGAAATTTAAGAAAATTAGGCAGCTACCAATCTAGTCTTATATCTCGTGGAAAAAAAAACCCCAAAAAACAGACAGACAAAAATTTGGTCAATCATTTGGTACCTTCTTCTTGGCAAAACAATCAGGTTTGAAACCAAGCGGACGCCCCACATGTGCAAATCCACATGAAATCATATGGATGCTACATGTGAAATCACACGACTGGTTGTTCGAAACATGTAGTAGTTTGGGTTGTAATCGATATCTAAATAAACAATCGTATACACTCTGCGTAACTTGTGCTATGGCGTTCGCTATTTCTCCGTAAATGTGATGTAGAGTGAAACGTACTGACAGCAGGAGCAGAATTGGGAATAGAGGAAAAATATCCCAAAAGCGAAATTCACAATTTAGTAACGTGGACATTCAAAAGTAACACTAAAATATATCTATTAATACAATTAAAAAAAATATGTAAAAATATCGATATTAAGTAAAATATTTTTTAATTAATATTGAAAATTCAATGCCAAGGCAAAATGCTTAAATACCAAAATGAAAACAAAAATTTCGGTTAATATAAGTGTAGTAGTTATCTGTATTGGCATTAACTATTACACTGGAGAGTATTATTTGCTTCTGTTGGAGATTTATATGTCTTACGTTCGAGCCATTCTGAAAATGAGATGAGGATTTAACCTTTAATTCGATACAAAAAAAGGCCGGGGAGGATATTTAAATAATTTTCGAATTGAACTAAGACTTATAAAGAAAAGATACAGAATAAATATTTACAGCTTTTTTTTTAAGTCACTTATTTTCTTTCTTCTTTAAGCACGAGAAAGGCCAGCTTAAGGAAAATGTACTATGATTCATTATTTAAGCCTACACACAAATAGACAAACATACGCGCGTGCACACACACACACACACACACATCTCCTTTTTTCGTTTTGGGATCTGATGAAGCCTAGAGAGGCGAAACGTGTAATCCAATCTAGATACAATGAAACGTTTTTCCATTTGTCAAATTTCTTTAAATTTTGTAGGGATTCTATTAGGTTGGTGCAAAAATAATGACGTAATAATGTCGTTTTTTGACGTAACGTCAAAAAACGACATTATTACGTCATTATTTTTGCACCAACCTAATATATCCTATTTTAATCACACACACACACACTCTCACACACACACTCACACATATATATATATGCAGCGTCACAAATGCGGTTTCTCTCTTCTTTTTAATATATATATATATATACACGCACACACATATATATATATATATACATACATATATATACATATATATATATATATATATATATATATATATATATATATATATACCGAGTGTAACAACAAAATTGTCTAAATCATGTAACAGCATAATTTTCAATCCACTTTCTCAAAAACTTTATCGGGATTCTATATTCTAGTTTAAACACACACACACACACACACACACACATGTGCGCGCGCACACACACACACTCACATATATATATGCAGCGTCACAAATGCGGTTTCTCTCTTCTTTTTAATATATATATATATATATATAAATATATATATATACCGTGTGTAACAGCAAAATTGTCTAAATCATGTAACAGCATAATTGATCGGGATTCTATATCCTAGTTTAAACACACACGTACACACACACACACACATATATATATATGTATATATATATATATATATATATATATATATATATATATGCAGCATCACAAATTTCGCGTCAATAGACAGTAGCAGAGTGTTTTGGTGGTAGTTTTCAATGCGTATCAAATGCATCTCATCAGGTGATTGTAAATTACTGGCGAGTGAACGATTTAAAAGGAAAATACAACCTCTTTTTTTTTTTTTTTTAAATGGGTCTTGACCCGTAGATTGGCAACTAATAGCAGCCAGACATAAACTTAAAGCAGATACATATGGTTGCATAAAACATACACACCAGACAATGCAGTTTCCTAAGAAATAAAAGGGCGGGTAGAGAGGTAATTTAACAAAATGCTCAACAAGTTATATGCTTTGTGAATTTGCTACATAATTTTTTGTAGTTGATAAATAAATGGCTTCTTTAAGAAACTAGTAAATAATTTAAAAATATAGAATTATTTGGTAAATTAATATCCAATATAAAGAACCTTCATATAAGTTGTTAAGAACACTAACTGATCAATGTAAAATGCCAAAAATAGCAACCAAATATCAATACATCTGTACAAGATGTTATTAATACTACCAGGAGATTAATACAAAATTATGTTAAATCCAGATTAATCTTACAAATAGAAAGATAAGCCATATATAGTACAACACAGAACAGGTAAAATACAAGAAATGCATTATCGAATTCCAAAGGTTAACTAAATTGTAAAGTAAAAGGTAAACTATGCTTACAATTTACTGTTAATTCACTTCTTTGAATTAATAATGAATTTTTGTTAAAAATTCTGATGAATTCGAAGTTTTCATGTAAACACAGAAAAAAGGGTTCATATAAAGATCCTTGCCGTTTTTAAAATTTTCCATTTCACCTTAGGAATATTATTATCTTTTAAACACCAAAAAAGTTTAGAAAGGGAAGTATTATTTCTGCAAGCAGTATTGGTGAAGGACAAGATATGTTGATACCACCTAGTCTTAAAAGAATTCTTAGTACTACCAGTACAGAATTTTTCAATCGTCGGATTCTCTATTGTAAAGATAGTACTAAGATAAACAAAAGATTTAGCAATGGACATTGGTCAGAATTCATACATTGGCTAATATCATTAATAATATTTATCTTGGAACGTGTATTATGATCCAGATTATTAAATTGGTTTAAAATTTTATTATTGTGTAATTTTATAATGTTATCAAGATTATTGGTGCAGCTATAACTTACGTTAAATGTGTTTTCTGTTAAATATTTTACCAAGTGGGTTACATTTAGGAAAATGTTTATTAATCAAATGGAAGAACTTATACACTAACTTAGTACTAATTGATTAAATGGAGGTGTGCACCAAATGATCTTTGTATTTTTAATTCTTTTCTTTGGACTACTATCATCATATTTTCTATACTTGATTTCAGTGTACTTATAACCACTATTCTTTAAAACTTTATCAGAAACACTGCTATATTTATCAAATACATCATTGTCCAATGAGTGGTTTCTAATCCTATGTTCTACAGACGAAGGTATATATTGGATTACAGATGAAGGGTGCTTTGAATTGGGGTGAGTATAAATGCTAATCAAGTAGATTTTCTTGATGTTACGTTAGATATCGTTAATGATGTATTTCAACTTTATACGAAAATTAATGGCAACCCAAATTATATTCAACACAATTCTTTCAGTATTTATTCATTAATGAATGAATTGTATACCGGATAGATTATTTTATTAGAAAATTTAATGACAATAATTTTTTTGTGGGGGTGTTCACCGACTCTCTTTTCGAAATGTAATTTGAGGGAGTTACAATTATGTAAAGCAAAATCCCTGATGGTCTTATTTCAGTAAAACAAATTATCCAATATCAAGTATGAACATACGGAAAATTTGTCCCGAACATTAGCAAAAATAATTCAATAAAAAAAAAAAAAATTCTGATTGCTTTAGTTTGGTTAGTTTTGTTTTACAGCATATCAACTTCAATGGCGACAAGATTTTTATTGCTGGTAATTTTTTTTTTAAATGTATTGTGGTAATATTTTTCTTTTTCAAAAATGTACTGCTGGTAATAATTTTTCCCAAAAAGTATTGCTGGTATTAAAACCTATTCTTATACTTTCATACTGTTTTGACCCCTTTTGGGTGGTTGAATATTTGCCCATAGCTGGAACCCTGACAGGTGCTACCACCCCGTGTCAGGGTGGACCTGGGAACACCAGCAATTAAGAGTTGGTTTCACGCTCCTCATAACCTCCTGATCAGAGGCCTTGCTATCGGGTGTAGTTTATCGTCCTGCCCAGGACGCACATGTAGTTTATCGTCATACCCAGGATAGAAATTTTTCTGAGAGTTGGTGTTTGCGTAAATTAACTAAAAAAAAAACAAAACAGCAACAACAAAAAATATTTTTTTTCATATTGGACAGCAAAAAACGGGAAAATTTATGTAACATCTACTCTTAATATTTGTTTAAAACATCTACTCTTAATTATAACATCTACTCTTAATATTTGTTTAAAAAAATGTGTAGTTTTTCGGTATAATTTTGAAACTCATCCCTTTACTGTTCATCACAAGAGTTATTTTTTATTATTAAATAAAGACAAGTTTGATGAATCGAAAAATGAAAAGTTTACTGCCATTTTCGAGTGTGAAATATTTTCAAGAAAAATGTAATTTTTTTGTCATTTTAGTAACTATTAGATTATTTTTTGTATGAATATACAAAAAGGAAATAATTATTTGATTGAATATTTTTCCCAATCGGAAGAGGAATATAATATTAGGTTGGTGCAAAAATAATATCGTTTTTTGACGTATTTTTTTAACGTAAAAAACGATAATATTTTTGCACCCACCTAATAAAATAACTTTTAAATTCAGAATAGTTTTTAAAAAAAAAAAAAAAACACATTCTGTTAAATTAAGTCAAGTGATGAAATAAGAAAAAATAAAAGCAATGTATTAAACTTAAAAGCATCATTTAACAAAAATAATAAACTACTCCTAATGTCCTAAAATAAAATTATTCATTCTATTTTTTATAAAATGCGTAGAATAAAACAATTATATTCTTTAACTAATGATTACATAAGGTTAAATATAATTTACTTTTTAAACATAAATATAAATTTCTTGATTGTTGCACTGCTTATATTATGTACTTCTTTTAATTTTTTTTAATTTTTTTCGCGCACTTTTTAAGAGCAGGATTGAAATTGATATCTATAGTTGTTAATCTCTGAGACCTCACAGGTTATTTACCACGTTTAAAAACGTTATTTGCAAAAAGTAAGCATAACGTCTAACAAAATCAAGTTAATTAATCCTTAAAATTATTAAGTGATTTCGAAATACATCATTAGAACAAATATTGGATTTTTAGGAGATTTTTAAATTTATAGTTTACACTTTTCGTCTATAATGGCGGTTCGATGAGTCATTGAGGGACGAGTAAAAGTGCCAATGTCTTAAAAATACCTAAAAGAACCCTTACATACGGAAATTTATTAATTAGCATTAGGCAATTATCTTTAAAAACATTTCTTTTTATGTGCCGTGTCCCTTCAGGACGTAGGCGATAATGGCTCTCCACTTCCCCCTATCCCTTGTAGCTCTCAATAAGTTTTGTCTCCTTGATACTTTCCCCAGGCCCTGTTCTGTCATCCACTTGCTTAAGTCCGCTGGGTTATGCCATGCGTTGTTTTCCCTTGTCTCTCTTTCCCTCTATCCGTGCTTTGAGTATCAGATTCTCCAAGCTTTCTTTTCTTCTAAGCTTCTTCCTTGTTTGCATCCTCTCCAAACATGCGCCTTGTGGGAATTTTTTATTTTTATTTTTAGAAATTCCGTTGCAGTGTCCAGTGAATGCTTGTTGAAAATCACACCGTTGGAAATAATAACCTCTGTGAATTCCAAGAATGATGTTTTAAGCGTTTTGGTCCTGTTCTTGAAATCCCTCCGATCCTCCCTCTCTTTGGTAAAATAGGCGTTTTTTGAAGTCAGATATCTAAATCCTCAGGATTTCAGATTTTTTTTTAGGTTGACAGGTCTCCTAATCGAACATTATAGAATGAAAAATTTCAGATCAGCATTCGGCTAATAACTACATGACAGGCCACGAACTTACTGATTCACACGTATATAAATCAACACCTTATTACGATAGACTGCTGAAATTTGTTAGTGCATGCTCACGTACACATACATACACGTAAGTCCTCTGACCCCCACAGCACTCCAACCCATCCCCAACTTTACCGCTTCTAATACATTTTAAAGCACTTCAAACTTTGTGAAGAGTTTTGGTGTGACGTCATTTCTGGATGCATTTACACCAACAAAAGGAAGGAATGGCGGTCGGGGCAAGGGGTGAGGTGGCTGAGGACCGTCCGTCTGTTTGGACTGAGCTGTCCTCCGGCGGTGAGCACAAAGGATGCCTTGTTGATTGTCAGGGTGGGGAACCGAAGCATTTTTTTTTCCTTTTAGTTGAGGGTGAGGCAGGTGTCGGGGACTTTACCGACGCAGAAGAAAACGTTGAAAAAAAATGGTGGAAAATGGATACATTTTGTATGCTATTCAAATATAAAGACACATACACGCATGCGCATTGTATATAGAATAAAATACTGGTGAGATACAATTATTTTCTTCTGTGAACTTCGCTATCCTAAATTGATTGAAACAGACGACAGAAAAAAGGAACCGTGGATAGGTGTATTACTGTTAAATTCAATATATACACGTGTTTACGAGTATATGTATGTATGTGTTTAAAAATGCTTACAAACATGTCTGTATATATAGATGTGTGTTTTTCCAGATGAAGGCATTATCTAAATATTAAAACAGATGTCCATGTGTGTTTATATGCACAGGTATTATGAGCATGTGTTTATACACACACGCACACACACACATACGCACACACACACATATATATGAGATGACGCACATTAAGAACTGCTATTAATAAAATAGTACTCGCTGTAATATAACAGAGCTATTAAATATATATTAATAATTATACATTTTTTTTCTCAGAGTTTCATGGACAATGCAATTTTCAGGTGCTGAGTAGGGACTGAATATTGCGTTGTGTATGAAACTCCGAGTTGTGCTACCGATGAGGAAAAATATATAATTATTAATATATATATATATATATATATATATATATATATATATATATATATTGATAATTAGTGGTCAATACATACACACACACACACACAGACACACACACACACATATATAACTAAATTCCCAAGAGGATACAATCCAGGTAGAACTCAATGTCCAGGACATATTCCATGGTTACAATTTACGACATTGGAATCGTAATCACAATCCAATTCATCAGACCTACAAATTCAAAAAAGCTTTTTTGAATTTGTAGATCTGATGAATTGGATCGTGATTACGATTCCAATGTAGTAAATTGTAACATGGAATATTAGTGTTTGAGCCTTATATATATATATATATATATATATATATATATATATATATATATATATATATATATATATATATATATATAAAGCTCTTTAGTGTTATAGAACACGATTGGTCTAGGAGATGGAAAACCCTTACACGAAAAGCCTGAGGTATATTGTCTGCTTCGTCTGTGGCATTTATTTGCATCGACTGAGTGTATCAATAGTTCCGAAAAGTGTGGATGGTTCTGCACAAGCTTTCACCACTTTAATCAAATCACTTGTGTGGCTTTTCTGGCAGATCCTCAGAGTCCATTACATATATATATATATATATTTGCCTGTGTGTGTGTGTGTGTGTGTGTGTGTGTGTGTGTGTGTGTGCACGTGCATATACATATTCAAACGTGAGATCTCATGTGTGCATACGTGTTCATAGATTATCTGTTTAACTTCTTTTATGTTACGTTAAATGACGTAGACAATCATGGCTTCCCAGAAAATCTTATTCTTTTTAGCTTTTAATAAGGTTTTTTTTTTTTTTCACCATCCCTCCCAGCCCTTATTCTGGCAGCCTTTTACACAAGCTCGTTGGGTAGGTTTCTCTCGCTTTCCCGTTGTCCATCTTGCCTTAAATATGTCATGTGAGTGTTAAATTCTCCAAACCCTCTTTCCTCATTATCTATCCTTGAAATGACAATTGTCTCTCTATGATTACCAGTATAAGTGTTCTTTTCGCTTCAATTTTCTTTAAAACTTCGTCGTTTTTCACATGTTCGGTCCATAGTATTCTCAGCATCTTTCGGTAGAACCATATTTCTGTTGCCTCAAGTCTCTGCTTTTCACATTATCCTAAACGTAAGGTCAGAACTTAAACTACCATCAGTGCTAGAATGGGTGATAAGAGATAGTGCACTTGAGTAACCTATTTTCCTGAAAAACTTTGTATAGATTTCAACCGACTTTAATGTTGTTTTCTCAATGAACGCCGAGTATTTCCTTATAAGAAAACAGCTAATCGGCAAACGTGGACCTACGTGTCTGCCAAAAAACAGACTGTCAAAAGGACAGTTTCTCCATAACACCGTTATTATTTTAACTACCTTCCCCCCTTGGAAATGTTTATTGTTTTTAAAAAGCGACGATTAGAATTTTAATAAAATCTAAACATATGAGGAAAGTAAATTTATACATTTTATTTTTGTTCTTGTAAATTTACAACAAAAATATTAAACAGTAAGCAATATTTATTGGTTTATTTAAAAGAATATTTCATAGTTACATTATTCTAAAAACTAATACAATTAAAACTAATGTAATATCTACCATTTACCAATTTATAAAGAAATAAATATGATATATATTTTTTATTCATAAATTTATAAACATTTACGAAATTATTAAAATATGTGAATCAACTCTAAGGAAATCCTTATTATTTACCATTTTATAAAGTTTGATTTAATTGACAATTAACCGATATTTTGCAAAGGTTTCCAATAAACGATATAATAAAAAATATTGTAAATAAACAAATCTAATAAATAAATAGTGTTTATTATTTTTGCTGCCAATTCTCAAGAACAAAGAAAAATATATAAATTCATGTTTAGGTTTTATTAAAATTCTAAGCATCGTTTTTTAAACGCTTTTAAATTTTTAAATTGCTGAATAGTGAATAAAAAAAGTGAATAAAAACGGTGTCAGGGGATAATCGTCCTTTTAATATTCCATCTTTTTTGCGGGAACAAAAGTCGATATTTGCCGGCTAATCTTACCATTACCATAATTGATTAGCGGGTACACATTTCAAAACAAACTTACTGTCAGTGACTTGTGATATTAGATTTTTGACACTTGTAAGTGTTATTAAAACTTATCTAGAACCAGCACGTCCAACAGTAAAAGTGTCCTTTTCGCTTCAATTTTCTTTAAAACTTCGTCGTTTCTCACATGTTCGGACCATAGTATTCTCAGGATCCTTCGGTTTTCATAGAGTTTGAATCAACTGGCAGGACAAGAGATCATGACACATATGATGAAAGTAAATTTATACATTTTATTTTTGTTCTTGAAAATTTACAACAGTAAACACTATTTATTTGGCTCCACTAAGCGAGAAAAACTCACTAGACCATCATGTTGGCCAATGAAGTGTACCAAATGCTTCGTTGCCTCGGTCAAAATAAGTCTGGCACACGACACATTTGGTGAAGCGCCCAAGAAAAAATAAACTTACGGAAGAGAGTTGCCTAATCATCATTGTACGCCATGCATTGTGTAGACAATGGCTTATGGCCATATCACGTTGAAATATCGGTTCAATCACCGAAGTTATGCAACGTCGAACCTGCATGGGTGGGTGGCTGCTTGGGAATGTCAGGTGCTGTAAGCTTGGATGTGCGGATGGTGTAATGGATAATGGCTCGGAAATGCTAATCGGAGTTCCAATTTCAATGGTGGTTTAAGCGCCACCACATTTTACTCCTGCACCAACAGTCAATGTTCGAACTCAGACCCTCATTTATTCTTCATTTGATCGTAGCCTTTCTCGTTTCTTATTTTTTCATGTTTATTTAGAGTTGAAAAGCCTAATTCGCATAAATAAGAAGTAGAAAGTTGTAATAAAACTGACAAAATCTTTTTTAGCTAATGTGGGATATTGTTTTTGTATTGAAATCCAAAATGTATCAGTGCGTACCGTCGAATATTTTATTTTGAGCCTCCGATCATTATAAATAGTAGCCAATTCTTCTTCATATAACTAAAGTCCAATATTAGAAGGAACATTTATGAAGGGATTTCGAACCCAATCACACTTTCGTGGCACACTTAAGAGGACCGTGCGGCACATTAGATGATCTGGATAAGTGAGAACTTCGACATGATCTCACGGTTAACAAGCTTGTCCCGCACGATTAATTACGACAAAGGGGTGAGTTCGATTCTAACTAGGGTGCTCCATGATTTCCGTCTTGTGCCACATCTAAATTACGTTTAGCAAATCGTTTTGATAAGTATGACGCCTTGCAAGGATCGATCTCGCGTCAGTGGTAATGATTATTTACATTATTCACACATAGACCATTGTCTTTATCTTTGTTGTTGCTATCACATTTTGGCTGCTGTGTCCTTCGGCCTTCTTCAGGTGTCCAGATAACCTTCAAGTAATTCCGAACTGAACCCTTAATTTAATCTACGGGGATAGACTGTTCTCGTCCCATTGCCCGTGTCTAGGGATATCTCGTCTAGTTCTTGCGTTTAGTACTGCTCAGTTATGGCTCTCCCTCGTTTCCCCAGAGTCTGCGCTGTCAGAAATTGAACTCAAAATTTCACAATTTAATTCACTGGGTTATTCGAAACTCCTTGAACACACCTTGGATTGACAGCTACCTGATGAAAGCTGGAATCAAAACAGCCGAAACGTTGTGATGATGACAACTGTGAAAATAATTGTCCGCGGGAAAACAATGAAAATACTGCATATGGTGGCATACAAGACTAATGGGCGTATAAAACGACCCCCAAATTTTCAAGTTAAAATAAAGGTTTCGGGATATATTCTCCGTACAAGACGACTGTCAGAAATCGTATTTTAAAATATATTGTACTGAATTTATTAAATAAATTCAGTAAGCATATCCTTTCTTTTCACTCGAAGCGTAATGAAAAAACTTTGGCGAGATATTGTCAATTAACTACCACTATCTATAGTATCTCATGAGTGGGTCATGTGTTTTAGATAGGCTATTACGGTATCCTGAATGACTTTTCCCCTCTAACCATCCACTCGTTCCACTCTCGAATGTAGTCTTTAAACCGCTTGTATAAGATACCGGGAGTATAAGACGACCCCCTATTTGGGGGGGGGGGAGTTTAGATACACGACCAGTTTTGTTTTTGTTCAACAACATCAAAAAAGGAGGGATTAGCTCACCGTCAAAAATGTCCCATTCTAATAACTTACCATAAACCACAAGATCTAATGTTCACATTTTATACCGGGAGTATAAGACGATCCCCTGGGGGGGGGGTTATGGTTAGAAGGGCGCCTTGTACGCCGACATATACGGTAATGATAACTGCTCGTCGCAAAAATTCAGACAGAACCCGATCGTAATTGTCTGGTTAACTATTGTGATAACCATTGCTTCTCGAGCAGGTATCAAGATAGATAACCATACCTGTGTGCATAAACACCTGTCACAATATCTACGTATAAATACATAATGTATATATATGTGTGTTTGTGTGTGAGGGTGGGTGCCACAGAGAAGAAAAAAAAATGTACGTTGTCAGCCAATAAAAAAAGCACTTGTTTTCTCCGAGTGTCGTCTTCTTAAAGGACCTCGTACTTACGTTTCTGCCATTCACACGTGTTACAGCAACTCCCAAAGAGCTGGCGTCGGTGGTTGGTGCCGGAGTTAGAAATAAAGCACCCACAGGCCATCAGACAAGAACGGGGGAGTAGCGGATCGCTGAGAGGCGCCGGTCCAAACACTTCCGAACAGAGAAACGGGATAATAGGGATTATTTTTCCTGTCGACAGTAAACAGAGGCGCGCAACTCAACAAACACGTGTCAATGGGCCTCAATGGAGTTGATCTCTATTCGAATCTCCCTGCGTCTGTTGTTGGCCATTGGTAAAAGTGTTTTGGCCTGTAAGATTACCCAAGGCACTGGAACCAATTTTGTGGGCTGCGTAAAAAAAAAAAAAAAAAAAAAAAAAAAGAAAGAAAAGAAAAAGAAAAATCTGAAAGAGGAAAGAAAAATTAAATTTTGTATCGATACAAAGAAATTTGTATGCGTCTAAAGGCAGGGTGGGGATGGCAGAACGGAGAGACAGGGGAGGGGAGAATTTTTTCTTCATCAGCTTTTTCTTTCTCTACCTATCTATCCCTCCTGTATTGTTAATGGGAAGGTTCATGCTTCTTGATATATATATATATATATATATATATATATATATTCTTGATATATATATGTGTGTGTGTATATCTAGATCAATTACGATTGAGTAGTGAGTTCGATCCCCACGGGGTACTGTATATTTTCGGCCTTGTGCAGTGACGTGCAGATATTTGGTGATGCCGGGGTCGTCAACTATTTGATTGTATACCCCTAAGATTCAAACAGAGGGCCTATAGGGCCTAGTACTGAGAAAGGAAGACATTTTAAATATATAAAAACAGATGAAACATGAAATAAACACTTTATTTCAAATTAAATATCAACTAAATTTTTATTTCACTCTTTGATTGGATGCCCTCCCGATATGGATGCCCGGGGCCGTTGCACCCTTTACCCCCACTTCAGCACGCTACTGGTCTTCTTCCTTGTAAGGAAACATTCGGCATTCTTTGACCGAACAGTCGGTGCTACTCTAGCTACGCTTTTCATCCCTCACTGTCCATCGACCTGAGACCTGAGATCAAAATGTAGTATCTGTTCCCCTAATATTAGCCGTTTCCTTATAAGGTAACATTCGGCATTCACTGACAAACTGCTACTCGAGTTACGCTTTTCATCCCACCCTGCCCATCGGGCTCATATCAAAGTGTAGTATCTGTTCTCCTCATCTCTAATAATAATGGCATTATTAGCCATTTCTTTATAAGGCAAAATTGGCCGAACAGTCGTTAATACTATCATTTCAAATTTATAAAATGTTTCTATTAAAACAATTTTTCAGGAATATAGGTTTCTCAACTTATCGCTCTTTCCAGCATTGATGGGGGGGGGGGAATTCCTTCCTAACCATTTCTTTGAA
The DNA here is from genome assembly GCA_963932145.1 of Acanthosepion lycidas. Lineage (NCBI taxonomy): Eukaryota > Metazoa > Mollusca > Cephalopoda > Sepiida > Sepiidae > Acanthosepion > Acanthosepion lycidas. The sequence goes on from OZ010599.1 coordinate 24,730,822, forward strand.
GTAGTATAAAAAGTTTACATGTTAATGATGCTATTATTTTCTTGTCGGGTTATATGTGATATCCATTTTAGTTATTGTTGCTATTGAAGTCTATATTTATAATCCATCGATACATAAAGTCCACAAATAATAACAAACATTCATTGTATATTAAAAAAAGTGTTTAACTCTGCAATTACTAGCCACAAATAAAATAAAATCCCCATACATAAGCCTAATATTGGGGCAGCCTGACATGGTGTAATGTTTAGCAAGCTTGTCTCGCTAGTAACAATTTCGACTGAGTAGCAATTTCCATCCTCACTGGGCGCCTCATACTTTCGGCCTTGTGCCGCGTCTAAGCTACACTTGAAAATTACCATAAGGCTAGTACTTTCTATAAATTTCACATTCTTTATTGGAGACTTTATCTTTGATTTTTTTTAAAACTCCCATCTCGGCAACGTGGTTTTAAAAACACCGTCTGATATGGGATATATTTATTAATGATTTCACACCAGGCAAAGCAGTGATACTGCTAGAATGCAGGAGGTTACAGAGAGTGAAAGAGAATGAAAAGACGGGGAGAAGTGAGGAAAGGACAATAAAAGAACAGGTTCAGGTAGAAAGAAGATGATGATTGAGGTTACATTTAAATTTTTGAAGATTATAGGTGACTGGGAAGCAAGAAATCGGAATATAGTTCCACAGGTGAGAAGTGCGAGAAAAGAAACTGTTAGAATAGAAGTGGCTTATTCATCTTATCTAGGTCAACAGTAAAACGATGAGACCTAGTTGCCAATCTAGTAACGAACTTAAATTCATGTAGTCAGGGCACCAGGGGAAAAAAAAGCTCGACGGAGCAGTTGCTATGTAAATATTTGTAGAAAAGACAGAGAGAAGCCACGTAACATCGATGAGAAAATGCCGGGTCAGGATCGTTTACATTGCAGATCCTTCGTTGGATTTTGTCAAGAATCTCAAGATGTACAACAGAAGCACCAGACCAGATATGCCAACAGTATCCAATGCGTAGACGAAAGGTAGATTTATAAATGTGTAAGATGAGAAAAACTTTCCTTGCTGTACGCTTAAATTCATGTAATCAGAGCATCAGTGTGGTGAGTGGATGCTCCTCG
>OZ010599.1:24736939-24794439 GCA_963932145.1 Acanthosepion lycidas
AGATCCAAATTTCTCATTCGCTTGAAGCCATTTTTAGTCATTGATCAGGTTGTATATAGCTGATAGTTTAGACTTCTGGTCGAGGCGTTCGAGAACAAACGCTTGAGAAAGTTCCTCCGTATCTCCTACTAGGAGCACACAATCAATGACTAAGGAGTAAGGTTAAAATTATCGCGGAACGACAGGAATCTCACTTCGCCACTATTAAGAGTCGTAAGATGCCATGGTTTGGTCGCGTCACACGGTATAATAGCCTCTTCAAGACCATCAATGCTGAAGGTGGACATAAGCGAGGACGGCAAAAAAGCTGTTCAGACATTATCAAAGTCTGGGCAGTCATGACAATGCCGAAACTCCCGAGAGCCACCGCTAACTGACCATATACTGAGGAGGTTATCTGTTTCTTCTGCGCTTAGGTACCCGCTTAAGATTGATGATGATGATGATGATGATGATGATGATGTATAATGAATAGAAAATATATTTAAAGACTCACATGTAAAAAGGAATATAGAGCATTGCATTTGGGGTTTGCTTGGCTGCAGGAGTTGCCGGAAAGTTATCAGTGTTGACAGCGAACCGGTTTCGGGTTTCCACTCCAGGTTTTCTGTCTGGATTTAATTCCGTTGCCTTTTCTGTGTTTGGATATGAGCGCAAAGTTGCAGAGTTCAAATCAAGGTTTTCCTAACCCAAGATGAATTGCTAAATATTTGTTTTTGTCTTTTCTATATTTGGATATGACCGCAAAGTAGAAGTGATTTAAAACAAGGGTTTTCCTATCTCTTGCCTTCCTCGGCTGTCGAACACCATCTCCTCGATGTTGTCTATAGTTATAAAGTAATAAACTAATCCCCTAATGTTACTATATATATAACAGTTGTCTACTCCCGGCGGCAAGGCCTCTGTCCGGAAGGTTTTGAAGAGCGGGGAACCACATTTTAATTGCTGTTATTCCCATGTGAGCGGTAATATAGAGCATTGCATTTGGGGTTTGCTTGGCTGTAGGAGTTGCCGGAAGGTTGTCAGTGTTGACAGTCAACCGCCTTCGGGGTTCCACTCTAGATTTTTCTTTTTTTTTGCCTGAATTTACTTCTGTAGTCTTTTCCGTGTTTTGAATATGACCGTAAAGCAGCGGAGGATTGAAATCAGGGTCCCCCCCCACTAGAGGTGGTCTGTCTTCCTGGGTTGTCGAGTTCTATCTACTCGAACAGTGAGGCTTAAGAATTCAAGTAAAACTAAACAAAAAAGGTTAGTAAATACGTTATATTTTTCTGTGTTCAAGAATTCTACCAATTCTACTAATATAGTTCCATGGAAGTATTTTCTTTTCTATTTATTAAACCCAAAGCATCCTGGGTAAGGCGATAAACTACATCCGCGTCGTTGGTAAGACGATAAACTACGTCCAACATCAAGGCTTCTGATCAGGAGGTTTTGAGGAGCCTGGAACCACCCCTTAACTGTTGGTATTCCCAGGCCCACCCATACCCGGGAGTAGTAGCATCTGTTAGGGTCCCAGTTATGGGCAAATAGTTAAGCCGCAAACTGGGGTCAAAATACTATGAAAGCGTAAAAATAGGTTTTAATACCAGCAATAAATTTTTTGAGGAAAAATCGTTACCAGCAATAAAAATGTTGAAGAGAAAAATATTACCAGCAATACATTTTTGTAAATAATTATTACCAGCAACAGATTTTGGGAAAAGTATTACCAACAATAAAAATGTTGTCGGCCTTAAATAACCCATTGATCTATTGATATGCCGTAAACCAAACCAAACCAAGTATAAAAAATTAAAGCAACCATTTAAGTGACAACATACCATTAAAAAAAATAATAAAGAACAAATACATTGAGACAATTGCTTCGTCCACCGCAAGGAAAGTTGGCTCCCTGTGCCGCGCCAGGAAAATTTTCTCCCCGGAATCGATCCTCCAGATCTACAAATCAACAATTCGCCCTTGCATGGAGTATTGCTGCCATATATGGTCTGGAGCTCCTTCTGTTTGCCTCGGGGTTCTTGATAGGCTCCAGAGGCCTATATGCAATATAACTGGCCCTGATCTGGCATCTCGTCTACAGTCACTTTCTCACAGATGCGCCGTCGCCTCTCTGTCTGTTTTACAAATACTTTCATGGCAATTGCTCTGAGGAGCTGCATTCGCTGGTTCCCAGACTTCATGAGTTCATGCGCCCTACGAGGCTGGCATCCCGCTCTCACCCTTTCACTTGAAACTCCTAAATGTAGCCGTCTCTTCTACTCCAATAGCTTCATGTCTCGCACCTCTCGCCTGTGGAACTCTCTTCCCTATTCCAGTTTCCCTGAGAGCTATAATCTCCAGCTATTCAAATGTAATGTCAATCGACATCTCCAGTTGCCTTGATCTATTCACTATCCTTCTCCTCATCCTTTCCTCTATCACTCCTATCTGATCTTGCTCTAAATTTTCTGTAACCCCTTGCGTCCTAGTGGCTTCTCGCCTTACTTGGGGCGAAACGCTTAAAAAAAACAAAAAACAAAAACAAAAAACTTTCTTATAAGTACTGTATCTTCCGGCTTACAAGACGCTGCGGCTTGGAAGACGCACCTTAATATTCGAAAGAAATTTCTATAAAAAAAAAGTCATTCTCACACAACACATTCACCATGCGTCCCTCAAACTAGCGCCACGTATGGTTTGCATGAATTACTCGTCCGATTTTTTTGACATACTAGTCAAGAGCAGAAAAGCTCACATCGCTGCTAGTAAACAGAGCATGTTTAAGATTGTGGCTCGACTTCAGGAAGGTTTATAATCTTGGAAATACTTGTAACAGCTAAGTACCGAGAATACATCATATAAAAGGCTGAATTAGATAGATAGCTAATATAGTGTAATGACGTAACATACATAATCATCGTCCATATCAGTCAAATCAATTAGGTGACCGTCCAAGCTTACTTGAGCCTGGGCGTTGCCTTAAATTCATCTTGGAAGACGCATAGTATTTTTCGGGGCATTTTTTTAGGAAAAAAGTGCGTCTTGTAAGCCGGAAAATTTGATTAAGTCTGAAGCAAATCCACGATTGGCTTAAGTAACAGAAAGGGAAAAAAGAAAAATGTAAAATTAAGCCAACATAATTAGTATATACGTTATTATTATTATTATTATTTTTACTGTATTCAAGTATTCTACCAGTTTGACTAGTTTGAACACATTTAAATGTCTTTCTTTTCTAAAGTAGCCATTTAATTAACATGTGTACTAAATTTTGTGACTCAAGTTCTATTCTAACAATTTCTTTCCTTGCACTTCTCACATGTAGAAATCCATTTCGATTTCTTGCTTTTCTGCCAACTACAATCTTCAAATATTTAAATGCAACGTCAATCGCCGTCTTCTGTTCTTTTATTGTCCTTTCTTCATTTCTCCCTCACTAAAGTCTTCTGATTCTCTTTCACTCTTTGTACCCCCTACCCTACGTCGTAGTCGCATTATCGCCTTGCTTGGGGTGAAATAATTTTTTAAAGTACTAGTGAAAACCCTAAGTTGCTTATTAAAAATAAGAAGTTTGTAAAAGCTGTCGTTGTCTACCAAATGCAAAGGTTTTCGTGATTTTATTAGGGACTTACATTATGCCGAATACAACAAAACTGTTGTGAAAGCGCCTGCTGTAAAGTTAATTTTATCAAGCCTGTCGCATTAAGTACTCCTTTATTTTGGCCCTGTGTCAGATTAATAGGTAATGGGGTGTTAGATTTAGAAGGTTTCTAGAATACAATATTTGCATTTAAGAGACGACTCTGTCGTGCCAGGAGGTTTTTCTCGTCTGAGTCCATCCTTCACATCTACACATCTACCATTCGCCCATGCATGGAATACTGTTCCCATATAAGGGGTCTGGTGCCCCTGCTGTTCATCACGAAGTCCTCAACAAAATCCAAAGAAGAACCTGCAATGTAGTCGGTTCTGACGCGGCATCTCGACTCCAGTCACTTTCTCACAGACGTGATCTGGGCTTCTCTTTGTCTTTTCTACAAATATTTTCATGGCAACTGCCCTGAAAAGCTATTTTCCCTGGTGCCCCAACTCCATGAATTTAAGCGTGCTACTAGGTTGGCATCTAGGTCTCACCATTTTGCGGTTGAAACAGTTAAATGTAACCGCCACTTCTACTCCAACAGATTCTTCTCTCGCACTTCCCGACAGGGGAACTCCCTTCCGCTTACTTGCTTCCCTGATAATTAGTCTTCAAAAATTTTAATGCAACATCAATCATCATCTTTTGATGCCTTGATCACCGTTCGTCTTTTTATCATTTCCTCAATCCCCTCTATACCCAATTATTTCTCTTACTTTCACTTTCTGTAACTCCCCCCCCCCGCACTGCGTACTAACGACACTCCCACCTTGCTTGAGATGAAATGCTTAAAAAAATCCTGACTTTTAATTTGGCCCAGCACTGATGCTAGGCTTCGATTTTATATACCTGACTATGTCAGCCACAAAACAAACACCGAAGATAGAATATTTATCAACTTTAGCTAGAAATGACACAAGGTTAACTTATATAGGTGTATTTTAGGACAGGAAATTGTTTGCTTAATATCATCAGTGAGATGGGCTTACTTGCCCACTGTGAAAATCAGCATTCGATCAAATCCTTGAACTCTTATATTGGCCGCGAGTAAACATTAGAAAACTATTATGTCAAGCGTAACGTCTGTTATTTAGTTTGATGAAGATTTTTTCAGATAAATTTTCCATTATTTTTAAAAATTTTATTGTTCTGATTTCACGATGTAATTTTCCTTAAATTTAAAAAAAAAAAAAATTTTCTTTCGTCTTTTTAAAAACATTTTTTGTATTAGGTTGGTGCAAAAATAATGACGTAATAATGTCGTTTTTGACGTTAAAAAATACGTCAAAAAACGACATTATTACGTCATTATTTTTGCACCAACTTAACATTTTAGAATTTTTTTAAAGTTTTTTTTTTACAGGGTTATTTTTTATTAGTCAAAATTTTACATTTTTATAGTAACTTTTCTTTGTTTTAGAGTGGTATTTTTTTGATTGATTATTGAATTATTTTATTTTAAAATTTTATTTTAAAATTTTATTTTCGGTTTTCATTTCTTCATTTTTACACATTTCTTCGCTTTTAAGTTTTAGAGTGTCTTTACGGTTTCAGTTTTCATTATTTAACCTTTTTCGTTTTTTACAATTTTACATCCTTTTTTTTTAAACAATTGTATTCGTTTATTCTCAAAAATAAAAATTTCGACCATTTTTTTAAATAGACGAAATTTTTTCACAAATTTATTGATGTCTATTTTTTAAAATTTTATTTACGATTTTTTCACCCGTTCCACCATACGTCGCTGTTTCTTTTTCAGCATCTCCATTTACTTGCTGTTTCTGTCCGACATTCTGTAATATCTCATTTACCTCATCTCCCAATATTCACTGTCGCATTGTCCTAATCAATAATTATTTATTGTTTCATTTTCATCATGTCCGTTGTCGCTTTCATCCTGTCCCACATTTTTCATTATATCTTTTTCCTCATTTCCATACTTCACTGTCTCTTTTACCCAGTCCGCTATTCTTCATTGTATCTTTTTCCTCGGTCCTATTCGTCACTGTCTCTTTTACACCGTCCGCCATTCTTCATTGTATCTTTTTCCTCGTGTACTATTCTTTACTGTATCTTTTACGCCGTCCGCCATTCTTCATTGTATCTTTTTCCTGGTGTCCTATTCTTCACTGTCTCTTTTACCCCGTCCGCCATTCTTCATTGTATCTTTTTCCTCATTTCCATACTTCACTGTCTCTTTTAATCCGTCCGCTATTCTTCATTGTATCTTTTTCCTCGGTCCTATTCGTCACTGTCTCTTTTACACCGTCCGCCATTCTTCATTGTATCTTTTTCCTCGTGTACTATTCTTTACTGTATCTTTTACGCCGTCCGCCATTCTTCATTGTATCTTTTTCCTGGTGTCCTATTCTTCACTGTCTCTTTTACCCCGTCCGCCATTCTTCATTGTATCTTTTTCCTCATTTCCATACTTCACTGTCTCTTTTAATCCGTCCGCTATTCTTCATTGTATCTTTTTCCTCGTGTCCTTTTCTTCACTGTCTCTTTTACCCCGTCCACCATTCTTGATTGTATCTTTTTCCTCGTGTCATATTCTTCACTGTCTCTTTTACCCCGTCCGCCATTCTTCATTGTATCTTTTTCCTCGTGTCCTTTTCTTCACTGTCTCTTTTACCCCGTCCGCCATTCTTCATTGTATCTTTTTCCTCGTGTCATATTCTTCACTGTCTCTTTTACCCCGTCCGCCATTCTTCATTGTATCTTTTTCCTCGTGTCCTTTTCTTCACTGTCTCTTTTACCCCGTCCGCCATTCTTCATTGTATCTTTTTCCTCGTGTACTTTTCTTCACTGACTCTTTTACCCCGTCCGCCATTCTTCATTGTATCTTTTTCCTCGTGTACTTTTCTTCACTGACTCTTTTACCCCGTCCGCCATTCTTCATTGTATCTTTTTCCTCGTGTCCTTTTCTTCACTGTCTCTTTTACCCCGTCCGCCATTCTTCATTGTATCTTTTCCTCGTGTCATATTCTTCACTGTCTCTTTTACCCCGTCCGCCATTCTTCATTGTATCTTTTTCCTCGTGTCCTTTTCTTCACTGTCTCTTTTACCCCGTCCGCCATTCTTCATTGTATCTTTTTCCTCGTGTCCTTTTCTTCACTGTCTCTTTTACCCCGTCCGCCATTCTTCATTGTATCTTTTCCTCGTGTCATATTCTTCACTGTCTCTTTTACCCCGTCCGCCATTCTTCATTGTATCTTTTTCCTCGTGTCCTTTTCTTCACTGTCTCTTTTACCCCGTCCGCCATTCTTCATTGTATCTTTTCTTCGTGTCATATTCTTCACTGACTCTTTTACCCCGTCCGCCATTCTTCATTGTATCTTTTTCCTCGTGTCCTTTTCTTCACTGTCTCTTTTACCCCGTCCGCCATTCTTCATTGTATCTTTTTCCTCGTGTCATATTCTTCACTGTCTCTTTTACCCCGTCCGCCATTCTTCATTGTATCTTTTTCCTCGTGTCCTTTTCTTCACTGTCTCTTTTACCCCGTCCGCCATTCTTCATTGTATCTTTTTCCTCATTTCCATACTTCACTGTCTCTTTTAATCCGTCCGCCATTCTTCATTGTATCTTTTTCCTCATTTCCATACTTCACTGTCTCTTTTAATCCGTCCGCTATTCTTCATTGTATCTTTTTCCTCGTGTCCTTTTCTTCACTGTCTCTTTTACCCCGTCCACCATTCTTGATTGTATCTTTTTCCTCGTGTCATATTCTTCACTGTCTCTTTTACCCCGTCCGCCATTCTTCATTGTATCTTTTTCCTCGTGTCCTTTTCTTCACTGTCTCTTTTACCCCGTCCGCCATTCTTCATTGTATCTTTTTCCTCGTGTACTTTTCTTCACTGACTCTTTTACCCCGTCCGCCATTCTTCATTGTATCTTTTTCCTCGTGTCCTTTTCTTCACTGTCTCTTTTACCCCGTCCGCCATTCTTCATTGTATCTTTTTCCTCGTGTACTTTTCTTCACTGACTCTTTTACCCCGTCCGCCATTCTTCATTGTATCTTTTTCCTCGTGTACTTTTCTTCACTGACTCTTTTACCCCGTCCGCCATTCTTCATTGTATCTTTTTCCTCGTGTCCTTTTCTTCACTGTCTCTTTTACCCCGTCCGCCATTCTTCATTGTATCTTTTCCTCGTGTCATATTCTTCACTGTCTCTTTTACCCCGTCCGCCATTCTTCATTGTATCTTTTTCCTCGTGTCCTTTTCTTCACTGTCTCTTTTACCCCGTCCGACATTCTTCATTGTATCTTTTTCCTCGTGTCCTTTTCTTCACTGTCTCTTTTTCCCCGTCCGCCATTCTTCATTGTATCTTTTTCCTCGTGTCCTTTTCTTCACTGTCTCTTTTACCCCGTCCGCCATTCTTCATTGTATCTTTTCCTCGTGTCATATTCTTCACTGTCTCTTTTACCCCGTCCGCCATTCTTCATTGTATCTTTTTCCTCGTGTCATATTCTTCACTGTCTCTTTTACCCCGTCCGCCATTCTTCATTGTATCTTTTTCCTCGTGTCCTATTCTTCACTGTCTCTTTTACCCCGTCCGCCATTCTTCATTGTATCTTTTTCCTCGTGTCCTTTTCTTCACTGTCTCTTTTACCCCGTCCGCCATTCTTCATTGTATCTTATTCCTCGTGTCCTTTTCTTCACTGTCTCTTTTACCCCGTCCGCCATTCTTCATTGTATCTTTTTCCTCGTGTCCTTTTCTTCACTGTCTCTTTTACCCGGTCCGCCATTCTTCATTGTATCTTTTCCTCGTGTCATATTCTTCACTGTCTCTTTTACCCCATCCGCCATTCTTCATTGTATCTTTTTCCTCGTGTCCTTTTCTTCACTGTCTCTTTTACCCCGTCCGCCATTCTTCATTGTATCTTTTTCCTCGTGTCCTTTTCTTCACTGTCTCTTTTACCCCGTCCGCCATTCTTCATTGTATCTTTTCCTCGTGTCATATTCTTCACTGTCTCTTTTACCCCGTCCGCCATTCTTCATTGTATCTTTTTCCTCGTGTACTTTTCTTCACTGTCTCTTTTACCCCGTCCGCCATTCTTCATTGTATCTTTTTCCTCGTGTCCTTTTCTTCATTGTCTCTTTTACCCCGTCCGCCATTCTTCATTGTATCTTTTCCTCGTGTCATATTCTTCACTGTCTCTTTTACCCCGTCCGCCATTCTTCATTGTATCTTTTTCCTCGTGTCCTTTTCTTCACTGTCTCTTTTACCCCGTCCGCCATTCTTCATTGTATCTTTTTCCTCGTGTCCTTTTCTTCACTGTCTCTTTTACCCCGTCCGCCATTCTTCATTGTGTCTTTTCCTCGTGTCATATTCTTCACTGTCTCTTTTACCCCGTCCGCCATTCTTCATTGTATCTTTTTCCTCGTGTCCTTTTCTTCACTGTCTCTTTTACCCCGTCCGCCATTCTTCATTGTATCTTTTTCCTCGTGTCCTTTTCTTCACTGTCTCTTTTACCCCGTCCGCCATTCTTCATTGTATCTTTTTCCTCGTGTCCTTTTCTTCACTGTCTCTTTTACCCCGTCCGCCATTCTTCATTGTATCTTTTTCCTCGTGTCCTTTTCTTCACTGTCTCTTTTACCCCGTCCGCCATTCTTCATTGTATCTTTTCCTCGTGTCATATTCTTCACTGTCTCTTTTACCCCGTCCGCCATTCTTCATTGTATCTTTTTCCTCGTGTACTTTTCTTCACTGTCTCTTTTACCCCGTCCGCCATTCTTCATTGTATCTTTTTCCTCGTGTCCTTTTCTTCACTGTCTCTTTTACCCCGTCCGCCATTCTTCATTTTATCTTTTTCCTCGTGTCCTTTTCTTCACTGTCTCTTTTACCCCGTCCGCCATTCTTCATTGTATCTTTTCCTCGTGTCATATTCTTCACTGTCTCTTTTACCCCGTCCGCCATTCTTCATTGTATCTTTTTCCTCGTGTTCTATTCTTCACTGTCTCTTTTACCTCGTCCGCCATTCTTCATTGTATCTTTTTCCTCGTGTTCTTTTCTTCACTGTCTCTTTTACCCCGTCCGCCATTCTTCATTGTATCTTTTTCCTCGTGTCCTTTTCTTCACTGTTTCTTTTACCCCGTCCGCCATTCTTCATTGTATCTTTTCCTCGTGTCATATTCTTCACTGTCTCTTTTACCCCGTCCGCCATTCTTCATTGTATCTTTTTCCTCGTGTCCTTTTCTTCACTGTCTCTTTTACCCCGTCCGCCATTCTTCATTGTATCTTTTTCCTCGTGTCCTTTTCTTCACTGTCTCTTTTACCCCGTCCGCCATTCTTCATTGTATCTTTTCCTCGTGTCATATTCTTCACTGTCTCTTTTACCCCGTCCGCCATTCTTCATTGTATCTTTTTCCTCGTGTACTTTTCTTCACTGTCTCTTTTACCCCGTCCGCCATTCTTCATTGTATCTTTTTCCTCGTGTCCTTTTCTTCACTGTCTCTTTTACTCCGTCCGCCATTCTTCATTGTATCTTTTTCCTCGTGTCCTTTTCTTCATTGTCTCTTTTACCCCGTCCGCCATTCTTCATTGTATCTTTTCCTCGTGTCATATTCTTCACTGTCTCTTTTACCCCGTCCGCCATTCTTCATTGTATCTTTTTCCTCGTGTCCTTTTCTTCACTGTCTCTTTTACCCCGTCCGCCATTCTTCATTGTATCTTTTTCCTCGTGTCCTTTTCTTCACTGTCTCTTTTACCCCGTCCGCCATTCTTCATTGTGTCTTTTCCTCGTGTCATATTCTTCACTGTCTCTTTTACCCCGTCCGCCATTCTTCATTGTATCTTTTTCCTCGTGTCCTTTTCTTCACTGTCTCTTTTACCCCGTCCGCCATTCTTCATTGTATCTTTTTCCTCGTGTCCTTTTCTTCACTGTCTCTTTTACCCCGTCCGCCATTCTTCGTTGTATCTTTTTTCTCGTGTCCTTTTCTTCACTGTCTCTTTTACCCCGTCCGCCATTCTTCATTGTATCTTTTCCTCGTGTCATATTCTTCACTGTCTCTTTTACCCCGTCCGCCATTCTTCATTGTATCTTTTTCCTCGTGTCATATTCTTCACTGTCTCTTTTACCCCGTCCGCCATTCTTCATTGTATCTTTTTCCTCGTGTTCTATTCTTCACTGTCTCTTTTACCCCGTCCGCCATTTTTCATTGTTTCTTTTTCCTCGTGTCCTTTTCTTCACTGTCTCTTTTACCCCGTCCGCCATTCTTCATTGTATCTTTTTCCTCGTGTCCTTTTCTTCACTGTCTCTTTTACCCCGTCCGCCATTCTTCAATGTATCTTTTCCTCGTGTCATATTCTTCACTGTCTCTTTTACCCCGTCCGCCATTCTTCATTGTATCTTTTTCCTCGTGTCCTTTTCTTCACTGTCTCTTTTACCCCGTCCGCCATTCTTCATTGTATCTTTTTCCTCGTGTCCTTTTCTTCACTGTCTCTTTTACCACGTCCGCCATTCTTCATTGTATCTTTTTCCTCGTGTCCTTTTCTTCACTGTCTCTTTTACCCCGTCCGCCATTCTTCATTGTATCTTTTCCTCGTGTCATATTCTTCACTGTCCCTTTTACCCTGTCCGCCATTCTTCATTGTATCTTTTTCCTCGTGTCCTATTCTTCACTGTCTCTTTTACCCCGTCCGCCATTCTTCATTGTATCTTTTTCCTCGTGTCCTATTCTTCACTGTCTCTTTTACCCCGTCCGCCATTCTTCATTGTATCTTTTTCCTCGTGTCCTTTTCTTCACTGTCTCTTTTACCCCGTCCGCCATTCTTCATTGTATCTTTTTCCTCGTGTCCTATTCTTCACTGTCTCTTTTACCCCGTCCGCCATTCTTCATTGTATCTTTTTCCTCGTGTCCTTTTCTTCACTGTCTCTTTTACCCCGTCCGCCATTCTTCATTGTATCTTTTTCCTCGTGTCCTTTTCTTCACTGTCTCTTTTACCCCGTCCGCCATTCTTCATTGTATCTTTTTCCTCGTGTCCTTTTCTTCACAGTCTCTTTTATCCCGTCCCACATTCTTCGAACTTTTTTCTCATGTCCTATTCTCTATTGTTTCTTTTACCCGATCCCACATTCTTCACTGTCTCTTTTACTCCATCCAACATTCTTCACTGTGACTTTTTCCTCATATCCTATTCTTCATTGTCTCTTTTACCCCATCCCACATTCTTCACTGTCTCTTTTACCCCATCCCACATTCTTCACTGTCTCTTTTACCCCATCCCACATTCTTCACTGTCTCTTTTACCCCATCCCACATTCTTCACTGTCTCTTTTACCCCATCCCACATTCTTCACTGTCTCTTTTACCCCATCCCACATTCTTCACTGTCTCTTTTACCCCATCCCACATTCTTCACTGTCTCTTTTACCCCATCCCACATTCTTCACTGTCTCTTTTACCCCATCCCACATTCTTCACTGTCTCTTTTTCCTTATGTCTCATTCATCGCTGTCTCTTTTTCTTAATCTCCAATTCTTCGTTATCGCTTTTTATTCATTCGTCCCCGTCTCTTTTCCCCCTTCTCCCATTCATCACCATCTCTTTTTCCCTGATCCCTATTCTTAGCTGTTTCTTTTCTTCATTTTTCGCTATCCGCCACTCTCACCCATCACACTGTTCATCTTTCCTCTCTTCTATCCATGACATTTTTTTAACTTTTAGTCTTATAACCTTCTGATGTGCTTATTAATCTAAACTAGGCACCTCTAAACATTCGCTATAAAGGGAATACCATGATAATAAAAGACCCAAGCTTGATAAAAATTGTCAAAAGTTTTGTGTTATTATTAAGAGGAACGACTAAATTTTATTACTTTATTAATTTTCGAAATTTTGGTTAAATATCTTGTTTATCTTGCGTCATCGGACGGGTGAAATATTGTTATCGGAAATTTAGCGTCTTTTTGCGGTAAAAAACAACACATTATTGTGGAAATTTTTGCAAAAATAATAATTGTCGGATTTTAATCAAATTTTCATGACTTATTCACAAATGAATGAAATTACTTTTGAATGATTTTTAGAAAATCTTTGTAAAAATATGTTTTTTTTTTTACATCTGTTATTCAATTATTTAATTTTATGAAATTATGGGATCTCCGAGCCCGTAGGCTCGGTCAATAATATGCCCTTTGAACCCGTATAAACGAGTTCAGGGTCGGTTTTACCTCCCCGAAAGTGACTCCGGCTTTCGGCGTAGCCTCGTTCGGGTTCCTCCCCGCCCGAAGGAAGAGAGTTCAACCGATCAGCAGGTCGGCCGGTCGCCCGACTTCAGACTGAACGATATTTAGTCCCCCCCCCCACGTGGGCATCATGTGGCACAAGGCCGGTTTAACGTGAGATCTCCGAGCCCGTGGTATCGGCCAAAAATATGCTCTTTGAACCCGTATAAACGGGTTCAGCGTCGGTTTACTACCTCGAAAGAGACTCCGGCCTTCGGCGTAGCCTCGTTCGGGTTCCTCCCTGCCCGAAGGCTGAGAGTTCAACCAGTCAGCCGGTCAGCCGGTCGCCCGACTTCAGACTGAACAGTATTTAGTCACCCCCCCCCGTGGGCATCATGTGGCACAAGGCCGGTTTTACGTGGGCTCTCCGAGCCCGTAGGCTCGGCCAAAAATGTGCCCTTTGAACCCGTATAAACGAGTCCAGCGTCGGTTTACCTCCCCGAAAGTGACTCCGCCCTTCGGCGTAGCCTCGTTCGGGTTCCTCCCCGCCCGAAGGCAGAGAGTTCAACCGATCAGCCGGTCAGCCGGTCACCCGACTTCGGACTGAACTCCCTGCTTCCTCATGAGGCGCAGTATTTATTACGTATGGAATAGTCTATTATGTTATTATGGGTAAGTTCCCATAAGAAGTTAAAAGCAGGACTCCTTAGGGAATTTAAATCATCAATTTGCTTTTGCCAAACAGAAATACCATTTACCGAAAATCTGCTCTGAGTCGTAAAATAAAAAAAATGCAAAACAATTATGACATTATATAATTAGAAAAGATTGTACCTATTTTATAAATAAAATATATTAAAGACTAAATACAATTTTTTGATGAATAATGAATTTTTATATGAATTGTTCTCATTTAAAAAAAATTAAATTAGAATAATTTATTATGTTTTAATATTTTTAGAATTCTGTATTAATTTCACCCATTTAGATGATATTATTATTGAGTAAAAACTATATTTACTAATCATAACTGAAAAAACGTAGTACAACTAATTAAACACCAATATTTTTAAAAGAATCTGTATGTATATAAACGTGCCGATTTTTGTAGATACGGGTGTTCATACACGACATTATCAGAAAATAAGATCGATAACTATTGTAAATTTAAATCCAAAAAGTACCTAAAATTCAATAAAATATTAGATTACGGAGAATCTTTTCTTAATGTTTTAAGATTACTGAGTACTTAAAAATTATATCTAAAATGCGCTCACGTTATATTTAATTATTTTTACGACTAAAACACGCATAGAACAACATTGAACATCAATCGGTCATCAGGCTGTCAAACATGTCAACGGCTTACTGCCATGTTTTAAACTTAAAGTAAATAATTTGTTTCAAATCAGATTAATTATACTTTAAATCAGCTAATATTCCTCAAAGGAAGTTTCAGAAAGGATATTTTATTTTTGGAAGATCTTTTAATAATAAATTACAATTCGATGAAAGAAGACTAAAAAGGAGGCTAATCACCTATTTTAACAAAAAAAAAAAAAATCCTGTCAATTTAAATTGGTTTTGAAGATACAGCAACGTAATTTGCTTATTGGAAATATTAAATTTAATCTATTAGCTGGAAATTTAAACTAAAATAGAAGCTTCAAGAATTTTTTTTCATTTTAAAAAATTCCTTTTGAACCTTAGGTATTGCGTTCCCTGTAGCGGTACTTTCTAAAACCAATGTCACAAACTCTTTCAGGTATACGCCGACAATTTGTCCTCGTATATAAACCACATACAAACGGCAGTTCTCGTTTCTCAATTTATCGCTTTAGAAGACCGGCAACAGGACTATCTCGCTGAATAAGTTACTTTATAGCGCGACTATTTTATAAGTAAACGTTTGGGAGTTTTTGTACGTTTTCAGGAAAGAAAACACGTGTCCGGCATCTCATTTATTTTCTTTCTTTCTTTTCCCTTTTATTTCTAAATGTTGTCTATTCATCTATTGTCGAAAGAAAGAAAGATAAAAGAAAAACAAACAAAAAAAAAAAACAAAGAACTTTGACACATAGTTGTCCGTCATGTTGGTAATTTACGTTTTGTCAAAACAGGTGTTCCGTTGAGTTGGCCTCTGTTTCTCTATTTTCTTCATGTTCTCTTTTTTTTTTCAATTTTTCTTTTTAATTTTCTCTGAGCGTCTGGCCGAAGCCCTGACCAGAATTTGTTATCGACGTTCGAAAACCTTGACCGAAATCTGTCAGCTGCATTACATCAAGTTCTTATCATACATAATTAAGCAACAACAACAAAAAAAAAAAAAAGAAAAAAAAAGAAGGTATACATATTGCACATTTTGCTTCGACGTTTAATAAACAACGTCTCATCAGGTTATTACCATTATTGTTAACTACCTGATGAGACGTTGTTTATTAAACGTCGAAACAAAATGTACAATTTTGTAGTAACTTACATGTTCTAATTTAACAGTGTAAAACATATATATATATATATATATATATATATATATATATATGAACATAATAAAATAGGCAGCATATATTTTATATTACAAAGCCTAAAGGGTTAATCATACCTTGAATCAATTAGCAATATTAATGCAATTATTGGCGAAAGCCCTTCGCTAGAAGACATAATTATAAGCATTATACTACTAATAATCCACTGAATGATGAGATCCTTATGTATAAAATGGATATAGTGCATTTTTTTAATTCAGCTAGTACTTTCGAAGGCTTCACGCATTCATCTTCGGGCTGTATTTTTTTCCTTTAGATTCAAAACTGGAAGACGAAATAAATGTGTTTTTCCGACCGAAAGTTGTTTTTAAGCGTTTCTCTATATTCCAGTTGCTAGGAACATTCAGTTTTTGTTTTTATTAGTTAAGGTGTTCAATTAATTTCATTTCGTATTTTGCTTTGATAAAGTCCACATTGGACGAAACGCGACAGCAATTACTAGTTTTCCTATTGTCATTTTTATTCATATATATATATATATATATATATATATATATATATATAATTAAAAAAAATATGATTCCTTCGCTACATAAGAATTCTCATGTTTAAAAAACGAGAGCCGAAACCTCAATATAATTATTAAAATTAAATTGAGTTTTTATTAAAAAATAAAACCAAAAATATTAAAGAACTCCGGATTATTTACCTAACGTGTTCTTTCCTATTTTTCTACATATCTGCACACACACACACACACACACACACACACACACACACACACACACACACACACACATATTATCATATTATATATATATATATATATATATATGTATTATCATATATATATATATATACATTATCATATTATATATATATACATTATCATATTATATATATATATATATCATCACTTGATAAGACAGAAGTGTTGAAACAGAATAGCTATTTTTGTAGTAACTTTATAACATATTTATATTGTAATTTTCGAATAAATTATATTTGTTCTACTCTGTATTGAGCACTCTATTAAGAATAGTATTTTTGCTTACTGGAATTTATTCCGTATACACCAATCCTACATGCATACATACATATATATATATATATATATATAGGGGGGAAGAGGTTATATTAGTTCGAATGAGAGAAATGTAGGTATATTAAAAAGTAGAGACAAAGCGCAAGCGTTTTTGGTTGTAATGTGGATTTTTAAAAAAATATATTATGCTTTATTTTCCATAATGGAATTATGAAAAATAAAGCATAAATGTATTTTTAAAAAAATCCAGATTACAATCGGAAACGTTTGTGGTTTCCCTTCTTTTTAATATACACACTTTTCTTTCGTTAGAACTACATTAACCTCTTCCCCCCCATCTCTCTTTCTCTCTCTCTGTCTCTCTCTCTATATGACGACTGCCTGGCCACGTCCGTTGTGCTATCCTGTCCTGTGACGGCCAACTGGCTTGGTATTGGTCGCGGCACCAAATGTGACGTTCTAACCTTTTTGTGATTCGGATGAGAATCTGGTTAGATTCGGTATCAGCCTTGTCGTTCCCAGCTCGCCTCCAACGTCTGGTTACCGAAGTAACTGTTTTGATTTCCAGTCTAACCTACTCACGTTGTGATTTGATCTTAGGTAGACGCAATCAATCAGTCGCCGGGCCGTAATGCAAGCCGAGTTCGATCAAGGGCAACACTGTACAATTATATGTAAAATAAAATAAAATAATAACTCGAAAAGTTCAAATGTGTTAAAAAGGATAACAATATTTTATATCTGGTTGCTGAATACAGGACTGCGTCTTCTTACCAACCCGCTTATATGGATTCGTGACACTTTGGGCTTGTTAGGCAAGTCTTAATATCTTAATCTGTTCTCTTAAGAAACTGGTTTTGGCGTATCTTCAGGCGATATTCGTGAAACTTGTTTTGGTGGTGTGAGTCTAAGTCGTTCTTCAAAAATAAATTGTTCTTGGTTAGAAGTTGAGTTCGGAATTGCGTGAATCTTAGTCAGCTTTCTGCGAGGCGTCTGCGAGCTCTCAGCTCACTGCAACTACTTGCCTGTCTGTCTCCAACCCCAACTGCTCTCCAACTGAACTGCGAACTTAACTGGAACTTAACTGGAACTGCCGTCCACTCGTTGCGACTCTGCTTATATGGACGCCGACCAAAACCGGGGTGGGCTTGTCGGGGTTTGAGGTTCCTTGATAACTCTAAATCCACAATCCACTTCTTTGTTTTCGGTCAGGAAAATTTATTATTTTCCATTTTTGGAAGTCTTTCGTCTTCCCACCTTCTTCTGTTCTCACACTGGTATCTCACCATACCCTCAGAGGGTGTCAACGGGTTTCCCCTCTCTCTCACAGTGGCATCTCATACCGATCCCTTCAGGGGTGTCAACAGGCCTCCCCTCCTACTTCACATGATTACCTTCGCCTAACGTTCACACCAGCATTCAGCCAATGGGCGCCCAGCAGTGTGGGTGTGGCCAGACTAGCCTCGGTTTAAAAAATCTTGCTCAAAGAAAAAAAATTATCTCCTTCTTTTTTTTTTTCTTTTTCCCTTCTTTCTCTTTCTTTCCTTCTGCCCGAAAACAAACCCTTGGACACTTTTCTTAGCCAAATGTCACTTGGACTTTATCATATGGAATTCGTCAACGAGATTTTCGCCAATTATCAAGTGGGTGGTCAATTGGACGTATCGCACCTTGATGCCAATTATTCGTTCTGATAAAATAATTTTGCTATCATAGCCAGCCCTGACAATAAACAGGTGTTTTTCCCAAATGACATGGAGGTGGTTCCACGGACATTTTGGTTTCGGTCAAGCTTGACCTAATTAATTTTTATCTCTCAGCACCCTGCGGGTGGTCCAGCGGGCATTTTGTTTTTCGGTCACTGCGTGCTTAATTAATTTTTATTTTTATCTCTTTAGAATTCTGCGGGAGGTCGCTTGTCCAACTTGAAATTTTTACCATTGATATGGGCAGATTGGATATATCTTACCTGCTGCCCTGTAACATAAATCAGATTAAATCCGAAACATCCGCGACCTTACTTCCCTCGCTAATGAGAATAAAACCTTTAGCATTTTTCTTTGTTAAAAAGAATAACATCGCTTAGTGTCCTTTTCGTGATGGCTTCTTATCACCTAAATTTAATTCTCGCCTTTCTTTTTTCTTCTTTCTTTCTAGCGACCTAACTAGTGTCACACACACACACACACACACACACACACACACACATATATATATATATATATATATATATATATTTATATATATATATATATATAAGAATTTTTAAGAGATAAGACCAAAGTATTTTTTTATTATTAAATTATATTTTTAATCCTTTTCAGAAGCTGCAAAATTTTGGTTGAAATCTTTGTTTTGTGAACTGGGACTGTGGACTAAAGATTGATGTAAGGAATTTTAGCGTCTTTTTTGCGGTGAAGATCACATTGATTTGGAAATTATTATTATTTTTTTTTAAGCATTTCACCCTAAGCAAGGTGGGAGTACCATTAGAACGCAAAGGTTACAGAGGGTAGAGAACAAGAGTAAAGGGGGCGTGTTTGGAGAGAGAATAAAGAGAAGGACGGGGAACAAGATCAAGGTATCAGAAGATGCCGATTGACATTACACTTGAATATTTGAAGATTATAGTTATCAGGGAAGAAAAGTAAGAGAAAGGGAGTTCCACAGACGGGAAGTGCGAGAGAAGAAGCTGTTTGAGTAGAAGAGACAGTTACATTTAACCGTTTCGACAATGAAAGGGTGGAACTGAGATACCAACTTAGTAGCTCGCTTAAATTCATGCAGTCTGGGAACCAGTGAAAGCAACTCGTCGGAACAGTTGCTGTGAAAATAGTTATAGAAGAGACAGGAAAGCCACAGCATGTCTGTGAGAAAGCGACTGTAGACTAGATGCCAGATCAGGACCTATCATCTATCGTAGACTAGATGCCAGATCAGGACCTATCACTTATAGTAGCCTAGATGCCAGATCAGGACCTATCACCTATCGTAGCCTAGATGCCAGATCAGGACCTATCACCTATCGTAGACTAGATGCCAGATTGGGACATATCACCTATCGTAGACTAGATGCCAGATCAGGACATATCACCTATCGTAGACTAGATGCCAGATCAGGATCTATCACATTGCATATGCGTCTCTGGATTTTGTCGAGGACCTCAAGACATACAGCGGGAGCACCAGACCATATATGACAATAATATTCCATGCAAAGACGGATGGTTGATTTATACATTTGAAGGAGGGGCTCAGACGAGAAAAAACACAGTGAACCAACTTTCCTTGTGGTAGATGAAGCTATTGAGTCTATGTATTTGTCCTACCTCATATCAGCTGACAGTGTGAGACCAAGCGGGCGCAACGAGTCGTTCTCGTGGAGTTGGGCATTAGCCGTTTTTTTTCTTCATATGTCTATTGAGCACTTTTTAATACCACTATTTCCTGGTCTAATTAAACTCTTGCAAAAATAAAATAATTGTCGGATTTTAATGAATCTTTCAAGATTTATTCACAAATGAATGAAATTATTTTTGAAATGTTTCTTCGTAATTTTATTTTTACTTGTAATTTCGAGAAATTAATTTTTATACCGCTTAATGTTTTTATTAGTTATATGCAGAAGTCCTTGGAGAATTGAAATCAACAATTTTATTTTGAAAAATAAGTCCGCCAGTTACCGTAAGTCTGCTCTGAATCTTAAGATAAAACAATGCAATCAAACTAAGACATTATTTAATTAGAAAAGCTTTTACTTGCCTTTATGAATAAGATATATTATAGACACTATTGTCTTAAGAAAAAATGTTTAATATTCTATCCACAAGAAAATTGAAAAAGAAATAGTAAGTTGGAAATAGGTTTAGCAATATATATATATATATATATTTAGTTTATGGAAAACTAGGTAATCCGTATGGGTAGACCCAAGGAGGATAAAATCCAGAGAGCTCAATGTAAACCCAGACCAAATAATTATATAAAAACAGAACTCACTCATGTCTTCTCTCTCCCCCTCACTTCCTCACTACGTTAATTTACATATGCTTAATACGGCCCGTCAAAAATGTGTAAATTTCTTTTCATTTTTCGTTTCAACCTTTGGAAGTAAAGTCTGATGATCCGCAGTCCTTTAAAAGGGCTGTGGTGAAATAATTTATTACATGGAACCTTAAAGTGGTCTGTTTTTATTTAAAAAAAATATATATATACTAGCAGTAGAGCCCGGCGTTGCCCGGGGATGTAACAGTAAGAGATAGATCAAGTATCGACCATCATAAAGACTGAAAAATAAAATTGACAAAGATTATTGTTTAAGGTTGACAGACACGCATGTCTTAATTATTATTTTTTTTTGTTTTTGTTTTTTTTACGAATTGGTCAAACCCAAACTCAAACAAAAACGTTGTTTTCAATCGTTATGAGTCTACCGATTGAATAGAATTTTATTATAAACAATTGTCTTGTGAATGGAATTTTTAAAGCATTCTGAATGTAAAAATAAAGAAAAAAGTGTGCACGACAATAAGAAACGCTACCTGCCAAAAAAAAAAAGTGAAGTTTTGTTGAAATCGGTTGAAAAATGTAGGAAATCCGATTCCATATATAAACGAACACACACACACACACACACACACACACACACACACACACACACACACACACACACACACACACACACACACACAAACAATCTGGGTTTTTATAATAAGTATAACTCGATATTAGTTGTCCCCCTTTCATTCTCGAAACAGCGATGCCTCTTAATCCTGTTTTCAAATTGATTTCGTGCAAAAACAATTGTGTTTCCAATTTTTGGCGCTATCAGAATCACCGCAAGGTAATTTTACGTAGTCCTGTGAAGTTTTATTGAAATCGGTTGAAAAATGTAGGAAATCCGATCCAGTATATAAACGAACAGACACACACACAACCTGGGTTTCATAATAAGTATGATATATATATATAGTCACCACAAAGAGTCTGATGCGAAAATATTTTAACATGAAGATTAGCTAAAACAATAAGAATGCATGAATGAAAAATGCCTCAAACTCAATTAAAATAAAGCTGGTGACCAAAAATTAGTGTACATTTTGCGGTGAAAAACACAATGATTTGGAAATTCTTGTAAAAATAAAATAATGGTCTGATTTTAATGAATCTTGCAGGAATTATTCACAAATGAATGAAATTATTTTTGAAATGTTTCTTTTTTAGAAAATATTTGTAAAAACACGTTTCTTTTTTTTTTTTTTTTACATCTGTTAACCCCCTCCCACCACTTATTTAATTTTGGGAAATTTCGAGAAATTCATAAATAAACGAAGCGTCTACTCAAATACGAGTAACCATTAAAAATAACGTTAAAGTAATAAAAATCTGTCGGATTAAAAACAAAAATCTTTCCCTCGCTCTCGCCACACACACACACACACACACACACACACACACACACACACATATATATATATATATATATATATATATATATATATATATATATATCGTCGGCATCCGTCCGTCTCGAGAGACGATGGAGTAACGCGGGATATATGGAGAACTAGAACTGCCTGGACGTCTAGTTCCCCCTCCCGGCCTTTCTAGCAGAGTCCAAAGGAGAGAATAAACCAATACAGTTTGGTACCAGCGCAGCTGCAGGGGTTGCCGGATGGTAGCACAAAGTGCCGTCCATCCGCCTTAGGGGCTCCACTCCGGGTTTGAATTCAGAGTTGTCCTTCTCCTATACCAGTTGCCATTCAAGGCTATAGAACCCAGACTGTCCTGCTATTTACCCATAGCTGGAGGGAGAAGAAGAGGATTCACACCTTTCCCAATGGTATTAACACGTAAGTGAATGTAACGACTGGAATTCGAACTTGGCCCTCTGATTCCTCAATCCAAGCCGCTATCCATTACTCCTCCGTGCATCTATCTATCTATCTATCTATCTATCTATCTATCTATCTATCTATCTATCTATCTATCTATCTATCTATCAGTGATTTTACATGTAGGCTGACATTATTTATTTATTTTTTTTAAATATTTTTTTTAATTTTCAATATATCTTTTAAAGGGGGGTGGTTAATTTTTTTTATCTTAATTTTACCAGGTCAGTAAACGAAAATTTACTGTTTAAAATAAAAAAATATATACATCTCTACTCGAAAACATGTATCCATTGGATATAACATATATGCTATTAAGAAACACACACATATATATATATATATATATATATAGTCTTTGTCCACAAACAGACTGTTTTGCTATATCACAGCTCATCACCGTAACCAGACATCCGATCGCTTTACGCCAGGCTCGAAATCCGACTAATTTAGTAGTTATCGAAGATGTTAACGTCTAGCCCATCGACGATCAATAGACAGGCGAATTTATGCGACTTTATTTTTTCCATCGTCACACCAGTCACTCAGAGAACTCAATCAAGAGAGTCTTGCATTATCAGCAATAATCAGCAGTAATATATATATATATATATATATATATATATATATATATATATATATATATATATATATATATATATTGTCATCCACAGTCAAACTATTCGCTGTATCACTAGCTGTGGCTAGACATCCGATTTCCTCAATCACGTATCGAAACCCGACTAATTTGGCATCAGTCGGAGATTTTTCCCTTAAGCTATTAACTCCCGGCAGAGAGGAAGGTGAATTTTTACGTATTTACTCAGGAATAAACACGCCAGTGACTCAAAGTGCTTTATCAGCAGTAGCAGTCACTGTTTACAAATTCGCGCTTAACGTCCAAAGTGTTCGACCGAATTTTATATATATATATATATATATATATATATATATATATATATATAAGGTGTATAAAAAATACTTTTACAGACGAAAAATGTGCAGAAATAAAAAGATTGAGTACTGTCAGCAAAAGAGACATGCACAGACAAATAAGAGAAGTAACAGGACAGAATACATGCTCGTCAACAGGCTGCCTAAAATCGAAGGATTGAACACTCATATTAGAGAAGGAAAAAATTCTTCAACGCTGGAGCGAGTATATTGGAGAACTCTTCCACGACGAAAGGGAACAACCCTCAATACACAGAACTACCGACGGATCTGGAATTTTAAAAACCGAAGTAAAAGCCGCACTGGCCAAATTGAACAGAAAAAAAGGCAGATGAGCCTGACGGAATTGCAGCAGAAGTGCTTACAGCCTTACATGACTTTGGCATAGACAAGATCACCGGAATAACAAATGAAATCTATAACGAAAGACCTCAGCAGATCTATCTTCATCGCTATGTCTAAGAAATCAGGCGCAAACGAATGAGAACCCCACCGGACACTAAGCCCGATGAGCCACATGACAAAACTCAGCATCCGTATTCTGATAAATCAGCAGAATCAGGCCAGAGAGAACAGTGCGGCTTCGTTAAAGAAACCGGAACAAGGAACGCGATATTCATGCTCAGAATGTTATCAAAAAGAGCGATACAGATGCAGAAGGACGTGTATCTGTTTCATAAACTATGCAAAGGCCTTCGACAAAGTACGTCACAAGGATCTGATGGAACTGCTCACCAACCTTGATATTAGGTTGGTGCAAAAATAATGACGTAATAATGTCGTTTTTTGACGTTAAAAATACGTAAAAAAAACGACATCATTACGTCATTATTTTTTGCACCAACCTAATATATTCGGGAGGGATATCAGAATAGTCAAGAACCTATACTGGCAGCAAACAGCATGCATACGCGTAGGGAACGAGTTCAGTGAATATACGAAAGTAGAAAAGGGGCGTAAGGCAAGGATGCGTCTTCTCGCTCGACCTGTTCAAACTATACAGCGAGGCAATTCTGAGAGAATTGGAAACCCTACCGGTATGTAGCATTGGCGGCCACAACCTTAACAGCATAAGATATGCAGGCGACACAGTACTGACAGCAGACACGGAAATGAAATTACAAAATCTCCTACAGAGGGCAGCGATTGAGAGTGAGAAGAAGGGACTAAGCATAAACTACAAGAAGACAGAGAGCATTGTCATCAGTAAAAGGATGAGCCCGAAATGCGATTTGCAGGTTGGTAACACCAGAATCAAGCAGACGCAGAAGTTTAAATATCTGGGAAGCGTCTTGACAGAGGATGGTAAGTGCGACATTGAGATCCATAGACGTATTGGGATGGCCAAGGGACGCATTCCAAAAGCTGAGCAGAGTATTGAGAGACAGCGGGATTTCTTTGGTAACAAAGAAAAGAATACTGAGCTGTTACGTGACATCTGTCCTCCTTTACGGTAGCGAGGGTTGGACGATTTCCTCAAAGATGAAGAAGAGACTCGAGGCGACGGGGATATGGTTCTACAGAAGGATGCTCAGGATATCATGGACCGAGCGTGTGAGCAACGATGAGGTCTTAGGTTGCAAAGAGAAAGGTTATACTTAACATCAGAAAGAGGCAGCTGAAGTTTCTGGGACACAATATGAGGAAGGAGGGCCTGGAGAACCTGATACTCACGGGTCGAATACAGGGAAAAAGAGACAAGGGAAAGCAGCGTGTGATATACCTGACGAGCTTGAGCCGGTGGATGACAGAACGTGGTCT
The DNA here is from genome assembly GCA_963932145.1 of Acanthosepion lycidas. Taxonomy (NCBI): domain Eukaryota; kingdom Metazoa; phylum Mollusca; class Cephalopoda; order Sepiida; family Sepiidae; genus Acanthosepion; species Acanthosepion lycidas. Next base: position 24,761,872 of record OZ010599.1, read on the forward strand.
GGGGGAGGAAGCAGAGAGAAGGAGCTTGCTGAGAGCTGCAAGGAATAGAAGGAGGTGGAGAGCTATGATCGCCTACGTCCTGAAAGGACATAGCACATAAAAAGAAGAAAGAATGTACAGTGCCTAGATTTAATTAAAATTAAACAAGGGGTTCTTGAGCTAGGTCCGTTTTTCTTTTTTTTACGGCATTTTTAATAGCAAATTCTGTATTTGTTTTAAATACACATTCTTATATCAACCTGCGTATATAAATTGGGTGTATAAACAAACGTTTGCATATTATATTTTTACAATTATGTGCCTTTAAAAATAATAAACATTCATTATACTTTATAACAACATTATTAAATGATATACATCACAAAATATACATTTTCATACAATTCACTACAACTATATTAGAACATTTTTTTATAAAAAAAAAAACAACTTAAAGGTGTATAGGCCATCTGTGTCAAACGACTTGAAACAAGCAAACAAAAGCACGCTGATTTGCTGGAGTTAGGTATTTTAAAATAAATCCAAGGCAGAAACAAGTATGTTCTCTGTGTCACGCCAGAAGGTTTTTCTCTCCTGAGTCCACCCTTCAAATCTATAAATCAACCATTGGCCCTTGCATGGAATACTGCTGGCATATATGGTCTGGTGCTCCCACAGTTCATCTCGAGGTCCTCGATAAAATCCAGAGACGGATATGCAATGTGATGGGTCCTGATCTGGCATCTCGTCTACAGTCACTTTCTCACAGACGTGCTGTGGATTCCCCCTGTCTTTCCTACAAGTATTTTCATGGCAACTGCCCCGACGAGCTACTTTTGCTGGTTCTCAAACTGCATGGATTTAAGCCTGTTACTAGGTTGCCATACCCGTTCCACCCTTTCACTGTTAAAACGGTTAAATGTAGCTGTCTCTTCTACTCCAACAGTTTCTTATCTCGCACCTCCCACCAGTGGAACTCCCTTCCTATCACTTGCTTCCCTGATAGCTATAATCTTCAAATATTCAAATGTAATGTCAAGCGACAGCTTCTGATGCATTGACCTTGAACCTTGTCCTTTTCTTTATCCTTTTCCCAAACACTCCTCTTTACTCTTACTCTCACTCTCTGTAACCCTTTGAGTGCTAGTGACACTCTCTCCTTGTTTGGGTGATTTGCTTAAAAAATGTATAACAAAAATATATTTATTATTTAAAAAAAAGACTACACTTGTTTTAAGCTATTATCCAACATTTTCATACAAATTTCATGCAGTGGAATACTAAGCCTTTTACCGTTTTATATACAAACCAAAATGTGTAATTATTAATAAATTTGATAATGTTACCACGTCATTTTGTATAAAAAACTGCTTTTAAAAGAAACCCAGCGTGCTTATGAGTGGTCTAGTATATTCGGTTGTCTAGTCGCACTGAGGAGCTGTGATACAGTGAAACAGTACTGTCTGCGAATGACATAATTAATATATATATATATATATATATATATATATATATATATATATATATATATGTAAGTGTGTGTGTGTGTGTAAAATGTATGTGCGCTTGTATGTGCGTGTGTCTGTGGATATAGACATAGAGATGCTTGTGTGCGCATTATACATGTGTATATAAGGTATAATCAATAATTACTTACCGATTTACGTGCCTTGAATGAATTCTGTCTTTGTCCCTTTGATTTTCACCGCACCCTGAAACGTCATGTTGTTACGCTTCGATTTCGAATCCTTTCCATCCGGGTACATAGTCATTGTCAATTCTCGACGAAAGGACGCTCCCCAATTTGGAAGATTTCACTTTCAAATAATTTTAATGGGATTTCCGTGATTTGAAATCCGGGGCGATTGTTTAAATAAAAACAGAAGTGTGTCGCGCAGTTCCCAATGTTTTATAAAAGTGAACGGAGCAAATTTTGAAACGCCAAACAGAAAACCGAGAGGTGTTTGTAATCATTAGACATAACGGGAAGGAGTTGAATTTTTTACAACCTCATCTACCCCCGATCAGCAAAAGGGGGGGAAAAAGAAGAAAAAGAAAAAAGAAATGGTCTTGAATAACTGTTGTCAAGAAAAATTGCTCCGAAGTTAGAACATTCCCCACTTTATTTGAAAACAGTGATTTAATATTTTGAAAATTTATTTGAAAGTGTTTTTCATCTTGGGATTTACTTAGGAAATTTCAACGTTTTTTATTTGCTTACGGTCAAATGCTAGAGTTCATCTCCAAAATCTTTCCTATTTTAAAAAACATATATATACATTTTCTCTTCAGACAGTTTTTTTTCAAGAACAAATACATTTAATATTTTAATTTGATTCCATTTGTGTGCTGTATACTGAATGGGATAAGCTTATAATTCATTCTCTAAGCATAAGTAATTTGCAATCAATCATACAGGAATATTATCTGATCTTTTCTGGACAGCACAACGAGGACATTAAGCTTTCGTCAAACAGCTTATTAGAAAATGAAAATATTCAAGTTTTGCTAGGATACAGAAACCCGTAAAAATTCATCTCAAAATATATATAAACAAAAGAAAAATATATATATATGTATCAACCTGAGCTTTGGAAAATGTAATAAAAAGAAAACGAAAAAGAAACAAAAAACAAAAAAGGAATTTATTAACTGTATTTTCACAATCAAGCGAGAAACAAATTGCATTACAATGACTGTTCAGATTTTGTTGCGGGTCTTTGTAGTGGTTGTGCTTGCTGCATTTCATCTTTCTGCGATAAAAGTACAAACTCATTGCTTTTACAGACGTGGATGTTACATTTGCAAGAATCGTCAGTCAAATATAGACAATTGCCTCTTGTATCGTTATTGTTTTTATCGGGGCAACAGTTTGGAGAATCCGGAATGCATTAAATATAATGAAGGACAAAAACGTGAGTGAATATTTAAATTCTTCAAGGACTTCTGCTTATAACTAATATAAACAATCATTTGCATATCATATTCCACTCCAACTATTTTGTGTGCGAAAAAAAAAAAATAATAAAATAAACGTTTATAATACATTATAACAACATTGTAATGGAGCCCTACAAAAACTAATTTCTCGAAATTTCATAAAATTAAATAAATGTGTGTGGAGGTAGATGTGAAAATCTATATAAAAAATTAAGACAGTAAAAGCAATTAAAATGTTTTTTTCGAATTAAATGATGGCTTAGTTTTACTGCATTTTTATTTGGGGTCCTTATAAAAAGGATTTGATAATTTAAATTCTTCAAAGATTTCTGCTTTTAACTAATATAAACATTAAACTTTACATCATTGAATTTCACGAATTATAAAAATTAACCAAGTGGTGTGTAACAGATGTAAAAAAAAATATTTTTACCAAGATTTTCTAAAAACAGAGACGTTTCGAGAATAATTCCATTCGTTTGTGAATAAATCCTGAAAGTTTCATTAAAATCCGACAATTATTTGATTGTTGCAAGAATTTCCAAATCAATGTTTTTCACCCCATAACCCCCCCCCCAAAAAAAAACAACAACAACAAAAAAAAATCGCTAAAATTTGCTGTACTAATTTATGGTCAGCCGCTGACGCAAGAAAAACAAAGAAAAACTTAACTAAATTTTCGTCGGTTCTAAAAGGCATTAATAAAATATAATTTAATACTCAAAAAATACTTTTATCTTTCCTCCTAACAATAGCAAGATTTTGATTTAGATAAATATTTTTCTTGTCTTATTCCGTATATATATATATATATATATATATATATATATATATATATATATATATAATATTAGTGGTCAATATATATATATATATATATATATATATATATATATATATAAAGATATAATATTAGTGGTCAATATATATATATATATAATATTAGTGGTCAATATATATATAATATTAGTGGTCAATATATATATATTTATAATATTAGTGGTCAATATATATATATATATATATATATATAATATTAGTGGTCAATATATATATATATATATATATATATATATATATATATATATATATATATATATACCTAAATTCCCAAGAGGATAAAATCCAGGTAGAACTCAATGTCCAGGACAGCGCAAGAATATAATATAAAAGGGTCAAACACTAATATTCCATGGTTATAATTTATTACACTGGAATCGTAGCTTTCATAAATTTCCTTCTCACCCTTGTTTCCCAACACATACACTATCACTAAAATTTTGCTTTTTATACCCGGAGTTATATTTTCCGATTTCTTTTTGAATTTGTAGCTCTGATGAATTGGATCGTGATTACGATTCCAATGTAATAATTTATAACCATGGAATATTAGTATTTGAGCCTTTTATATGATATGATATATATATATATATATATATATATATATATATATATATATATATATATTAAGTAGCATCAAATAGACAATGAGGTAAAGCTCTGTAAAAAACGAAAATTCATTTGATACACTCTAATATATAATAATAAAAATAATAATAATGGAATCATATATAGTCTTTAGATGTGTACATAATTGATTGATTCATTTTCTACGGCTTATCAACCCTTTGCAGGTTATTTAAAGCCAGAAAATATTTTTAGATTGTAAGAATTTGGGGGAGGGGAGATAATAATGATTTAATGATTTATAAGGGGAAAGAGGTGGGTTCTTACCTTTCCCAAGGGTATTTGTGCGTAAGCGAATATCACGAACGCAACTGGAGTTGGAACTCGACACTCCGATTAACAATTCTGAGCCATTATCCATTATACCATACGCATATCTAAACTGGTATTCCTAAGCGGTCACTCATCTAGGTAATGACCAGGCACGCTCTTACTTAACTTTGGTGATCTTACGGGAACCGGTGTTTTATCGTACCGACGTGTACATAAAAGAGAAAGGGTTAAAGGGAGATAATCGCTGATTAGAAGTCAGAACATTATCATTGATAACTCTCTCCTCCAGTTTGCGGACACTAGTGACTATATATTTTATACTTGATATAATGCAAAAAATATCACAATGATAAAATCGGTCAATAATTATTTATAACTATTTATACTGGGACTCATGCATGTGATTTCAAGTAATCCATAATAGTATTTTAAATTTTGAAATTCTATTTATTTTTGGCATATGATTCTTCTAAAACTGTTTCTAAAGCTTTGATTGTCTTTCAATTATTCCGCCTCACCTGCTATCCTCTTCCGCCGCAGCTGTGAGGCGCGTCGCACCGTTTAAGAGCCACTGCCCAAGGGCGTTAGTTATGACCCAGAACGTGGTTATAAAACAAATGTATATCAAAAGTTATTTTTTCAATAATAATAGTAATAATAATAATAATAATAATAATAATAGTCTACTTAAACAATTACGAATAGGTTAATGGATGTCGAAGAGTAATTTAAAAGAAACATTTTAAAAACAGACTTCCTTTAAAACAGCTGATTTCTCTTAAAATCTTATTTCTGCTATCTGAGTTGCTTTTTTTTTGTTGTTGTTTTGTTTTTTACGTCTCCATATTTCAGAAACCTGTGGAATTCGTCCGAAAACAAATATTGTTGGTGGTTCGCAGGCGAATGAAGGAGACTGGCCGTGGCAAGTGTCTCTTCAAACTAAATATTTCGTTCACATCTGCGGGGGAGTCCTTATCGGGCGCTATTGGATTCTGACTGCCGCTCATTGCGTTCACAAGTGAGTAAAATAATATTTTTAGGACTTGTATATAATGAATAATAATAATAATAATAATAATAATAATAATAATAATAATAATATAGTTGCTTGCTGCAGGCTCGAAAAGTTTCGTATTTTGTGGAGATAATGAAACAAAATACAAAAAACTTTTACACACGACACGTTTCGCCTTCGTGTACTAGGTGCCTACAGGTCAGAATTAAAGATAAAACCCAGTGTATAGGGAAAGTGTGTTTGAATTTTTTTTTTTAAATAATAAATAACCTTATCTGTTTTTTTTTGTTTTTTTTTAAATTTATTTACTTTTTATTGAAGCTGTTAACGTCTGCTGGATTTAAAATAAGCCCATCCCAAGTAAATTTCTTTTTCTTTTTTTTTTCACCCTATTAATTCGTATACCGCACTGCGCTATTATGCTTTTACGATGATCGCTGATATTGTGTGAGCCCGGTCTGAGGTTGACCATAGAAAATTGTGAGATCAGTGCACTTTCAATGTATTTTCTAATTTTCTCTGCTAATCAGACTGGCATTTATCATGTAGAAATCGTGGCCAAATTTGTTACGGTAAAAGTGCGTTAAAAGTGTTATCATGCAATTGGTCTCTACAGAACTTGGCTTCAATCTGTTTTTGTTTGCTCGGAATATTAACAATTATAAAATTATAAACTTCTTCTTTTCTTTAGGAAAATCGAGTTTAAATATTTTATTTCGTTGGGCAATAAGCAATTTTCATTTTGGGGAAATGATTGTAATGAGGAATGAATCATCCTAACGTCATTTTTTTTTTTTTTTTTGCTACTGTTTCTCTTTTACATAACTCAAGAGTCACTCATGTGTTTTGTCGAATATATACAACTAATGAAAGGATCGTGGAGTACACAGTGACCCTATGATACTGACTGGAGTCGGTCCTATCTATCTACCTATTTTATTATTTTCCCCCAAACTATGGATTAAATAGTAGAGCATACTGGGCTCTTCAGTTTTGGCTAGCAACCAATCTAGGCGGAGTAAACTTTGAAATCAACTTGTGAATCATATACGATATGCAGCTAATGAAAAAATTGTGGAGTTCCCCCTAGCTATGGGTTAAACAGTGGGACAGACTGGGCTTTGCAGTTTGGGTTAGCAACCAATGATCCCAACTACGGTCGGCCTTCGGGTGGAGGTGATTTTTAATGAAGTCGAGAAGCCTGTTATATTTTTTTTATCACTTCCAAGATCATATTTTTTTAAATTTTCGGTTTAGATCAAATATCAAGGATGTAATCGTGGTCCTTGGAGAATACGATTTGAAACGGAGATCTGGAAGAGAGCAGTTTAGACGGATTAAAAACATTTTCGTGGTAAGTCATTTTCTTTTGAGTCAAGTATTCACTCATTCCAAATGGGTCTGTGTTGTGATTAACGATTTAGTCTGTGTAGTGAGTTCGATACTCACTGGGTGCTCTGTTGTCCTTTGTCGGACGAACTAATCTTAGAAAATACTTATTGAATTATGAATAAAGACAAAAGAATTTTTTTTTTTCGATAGAAACGCGTTTCGTCTCCCACGAGGGACTTTATCAGGATAAATGTAAAAATTTTATTTTGCAACATAAACAGAAGTAAAGTGGAGAAAAATAAACAGAAGTAAAGTGGAGAAAAATATCGTTAAGTTTTCAAAATTTAAAATTTAAAAAGCCTCTAAAATATTCTTAAAACTAACTTTGAAAATAAAGGTAAACGATAGGGAAAACTATGTGATGTAATTTAATGTCTAGTAAACAAAAGGAAGCAAATGTTGTTGTTATATATATATATATATATATATATATATATTTTAAGACATTTTTATGTTTATACATTCTTTTTATAGACACAAATATTTAAGTAAATGCTCTTTTTTTTTTATATAATAAACAGTATTAAGCAACATTTACCGGCCTGATTGTCCGAGAAATTTTCATAGAAAATATTCGTCCTCCAACAGGAATCGAACCTGTATTCTATACGTAACCGTCATTTAGCTTGACGTCCCTTAACCGTTTCGGAGGACGAATATTTTACTTGTAATTTCGAGAAATTAATTTTTATACCCGCTTAATGTTTATACTAGTTATATGCAGAAGTCCTTGGAGAACTTAAATCAACAATTGAATATTTGAAGATTATAGTTATCAGGGAAGCAAGTAAGAGGAAGGGAGCCCCACAAACGGGAAGTGATAGAGAAGAAGCTGTTTGAGTAGAAGGGAGAGTGAAAGGGTGGAACCAAGATACCAACCTAGTAGATCGCTTAAATTCATGCAGTCTGGGAACCAGAGAAAGCAACTCGTCGGAACAGTTGCAGTGAAAATACTTGTAGAAAAGACAGAGGAAAGCAATGGCACGTCTGTGAGAAAGTGATTGTAGACTAGATGCCAGATCAGGACCAATCACATTACATATCCGTCTCTGGAAGATTAAACAAATTATATATATATATATATATATATATATATATATATATATATACTGTGGCTAGACATCCAGTTGCTTCAAGCCGGGATCAAAACTCGATCAATTTGGTATCAGTCAGAGGCTCTACCCGTAAGCTATCGAAAAAGTGAATCTTTTAACGTATTATATACGTGATGTACATAAACGCTAAATCAGCAGCCAGAGCGCTCAGTTCATATGAAGAGCTATGCGCTAAACAGGGGCAGCTACTGTTAAAAATTCCCTTTCTCCATAGTGTTCAATCGGCGAACGAAATCAAGTATATATATATATATATATATATATATATATATATATATATATATATATATATATATATATATTGAATAAAAACAGACCACTTTAAGGTTCCATGAATAAATTATTTCACCACAGCTCTTTTAAAGGACTGCGGATCATCAGGCTTTACTTCCAAAGGTTGAAACAAAAAATGAAAAGAAATTTACACATTACTTGTAATTTTAAGTATAAAAGAATAGAAATATTAAATTACATCTAACTCACTCATGTCTTCTCTCTCCCCCACTCACTTCCTCAGTTCGTTAATTTACATATGCTTAATACGGCACGTCAAAAATGTGTAAATTTCTTTTCATTTTTTGTTTCAACCTTTGGAAGTAAAGTCTGATGATCCGCAGTCCTTTTAAAAGGGCTGTGGTGAAATAATTTATTACATGGAACCTTAATGTGGTCTGTTTTTATTTAAATTATTTGCTCTGGATTTACATTGAGCTCTCTGGATTTTATCCTCCTTGGGTTTACCCATACGGATTACCTAGTTTTTCATAAACTATATATATATATATATATATATATATATATATATATATATATATATATATATATAAGGGTGTGGTAAATATTTCGGTTTGATTCACTTCCCAAAATGTAACCAGACATCATATTTTTCTTAGGGCTTCTTGTTGATTGATTGATTAACGACATGTCAACACTTTGTTGGGTCATTCAGTGTGGAAGTCTGTAATTATTTTACAGAACTAAATTCTTGAATAAATGCTTTTTAAAACAAAATCGAAATCACCCCAAGCCAGCCAGTAAAACTAATAAGACAAATAGGGATAATGAGTGTGAAAGAATTAGAAAACAGAAACATTACTAAGAAGAGAAGACAATAGAACAATAATCAGGAAGACAATGGATAACGATTGACATTGCATTTAAATTTTTGAACATTAAATTTGACTGAAGAGAGTTCTACAAGTGAGACGTGCGATAGAAGAAACTGTTACCATAGAACTTACAGTTACATCTAGCCAATTCAACTGTGAATTGATGAGACCTTGCCGACAATCTTGTACTGCGCTTAAATTCATAAACTATAGGAATCATAGTGAAATGTTCATCTGAACAATCACCACGAAAGTATTTATAGAAAAGACAAACAGAAGCAACTTTACAGCGGCAGGAAAGTGACTGAAGCCGAGGCGCCAGACCAGGACCCATAATATTGCTGATTCGTTCTTGGATTTTCAACGGGAAGACGCGTGACGGAGTGGTTAGAACATTAAGCGCAGGTTCGACGACGATTTCTTGTAGTCTCCGCCATTATAAATTTGGTCAGATCCGCTGCCGTAAAGACGATGTTAAACAACACCCCCGCCAACACCAAAGATAATAAAAGCACGTCACAAAACAGGCCATATATGTTATAAGTTTCTATATGCCAATACCGTAAACAGTACTAAGAGTTAGTTTATAACGCAAACGCTACAGACCGAAACCAGTGTCTTGAAAACGTAAATACGTATGCAGGTGGTCCCAGAAGTCACACAGGGGTTTTAAAATTTTAAAAACATTTTTTATTATTAAAAAATACTTATATTCAGAATAAATATTTAAACACTGGAAACACATTCAATTTAATTTTGAAACATTAGATGATGTAAATAGCCTCCATTTTCAAAAATTAGATGATGTAAAATGTTGCATTTTACATCATCTAATTTTTAAAAAAATTAGATGGTCTAAATATTCTCCATTTTCAAAAATTAGATGATGTAAATAGTCTCCATTTTGAAAATTAGATTATGTAAATAGCATCCATTTTGAAACATAGATGATGTAAATAGTCTCCATTTTAAAAAAATTAGATGATTTAAATAGCCTCCACTTTGAAAAATTAGATGATGTAAATAGCCTCCATTTAAAGATTGTTTTATAGGACTGGAGATCTTAATTATCAAGCAATGCTCGCAATTTTTAAGAGAAATAAATTGACTTCGTTTTGAAACCAGTTTCATTATTCTAGCTGGTCTAAAGATTGTTTTATATGATTGGAAACTTTACTTATCAGTTAACGTTGGAAATATTTAAAGAGCAATAAATTGACTGGTCTAAAGATTGTTTTATAGGATTGGAGACCCTTAATTATCAATCAGCCCTTTCAATTGTGAAGAGAAATAAATTGACTTCATTTTGATACCAGTTTCATTATTCTATCTGGTCTAAAGATTGTTTTATAGGATTGGAGAACTGATCAATTCTCGAAAAAACAAAACAAAACATAAAAAAAAGCAGTGATTACGTTTAGGGGGACATCTATTTAAATATTAATGATTGTTTTTTTATAGGTCCGTATACTTCTGTGTACTATTCACTCTCCTGTTTGTACTTTTTTTTACAGCATCCCCAGTTTCAATTAAGGAACAATTATCCAAACGACGTCGCTCTTATTCAATTGGAAAATTACGTCAATTACAACGAATACGTTTTTCCAGTTTGCTTGCCGTCGTTAAATGACTCTTATCCGACTAATAGCTGTTCAATCACAGGATGGGGAAAAACAAGAGGTAAGCATTCAAACACAACGAATTTCTAAGTCCCTGGCACAATCAGCGCCAATGGATATTAATTACGTATCGTTCCACTTTTTAGAATTCGCACCTTGTCTTCATTTTTTCCTCTGCTCATACTGCTTTTTTAAATTATTTCACCCCACCCAAGGCAATCGAGCCCCTAAGACGCAAGGGGTGTGAGAGAATATGGAAAAAAATCACTATTAAGGAGAGAGAATAATAAAAGAACAGAAGTTAACGACTGACATTGCCTTTATATTTTTGAAGATGAAAAAGTTTGCTGGGAAACAAGAAGCCGGAAGAGAGTTCCACAAGCGAGAAGTGCAAGAAGCTGTTAGAACTTATGGCTACATCTAGCCATTTCAAATGTAAAATGATGAGGCCTTGCTACCATAGATAGATAGTGTTGTGGACCCGGAAGAGGTCCGAAGGAAAACCCGAACTCAGCAATTCAGTGAAAACGTATTATTAACAAAAAGAACGAACACAAAAGTGTTGCCCGTCCGCCTGACGGCTAAGTAGAGTAGTCAACTCGTCTTCATTATTTAACGATGCCCCCACGAGGAATGTATGTGGCTCAAGGCCGGGTTTAATGTGGGTTTCTCCAAGCCCGTAAGCTCGGCCAAAAAATATACCATTTGAATCAGCCTAGACGGGTTCAGGGCCTGTCTACCTTCCCGGACGAAACTTTGCCCTTCGGCAAAGCTTCGTCCGGGTTCCTCTCTGCCAAGGCAGAGAGTCCGACAGTAGTCTTACACGAAGTCAACCGTAGTCAACTCGACAACTGTCTACACTCCTCTTGCGAGGCATAATATAGTCATAAGACGAGTCTATTTTGTCCATGAAGGTAGGTCTCCATAACAGATAGATAGATAGATAGATAGATAGATGCAGACGAAACCACAATTTATGGGTGCACATCTCAGGAATCTATACAACCAGAGTCCGGCAGCTGATCGTTCCTCTGACCATGACCTAATATCTCAAATGTGTGTGTGGGTGTGTGGGTGGGGTAACTGCTTTGTCACTTCTAATACCTGCAAATCCCAGCTAGTCACGTTCCATCATCACCGAGAAAAGGCTGAACTTTCTCCAATCCTGATGAAGTGATGTACTTTAAATAAGGCTCCTTGCTCCGAACATCTATTAGGGGTACGAGTTCGCCCCTTCTTTCTCCTTTTATGTGCCGTGTCCCTTCAGGACGTAGGCGATCATGGCTCTCCACTTCCTCCTATCCTTTGTAATTCTCAATCAGTTTTATCTTTTTTCCTATTTCTCCCAGGCCCTGTTCTACCATCCACTTGCTTCAGCCCGCTAAGTATGTGACGCGTTGCTTTCCCTTGTCCCTCTTTCTTTCTACCTACCCTGTGAGTATCAGATTTCCAAAGCCTTCCTTTCTCATTACGGTTCCCAGAAATTTCAGCCGCCTCTTCCTGGTGTTAAATATAAGTTAGCTCTTTGCTTGCATCCTCTCCAAAACCTCATCGTTGCTCACATTTTCGGTCTATGGTATCCTCATCATCCTTCTGTCGAACCATACTTCCTCTACGTCAAGTCTCTTCTTCATCTTTGAGGAAACATTCGCTGCCGTAAAGGATGACAGATATCACGTAACAGTTCAGTACTCTTTTCTTTGTTTCCAACGAAATCCTCCTGTCTCGTAATACTCTGCCTAGCTTTTTGGAATGCGTCTTTGGCCATCCCGATATGTCTTCTGATCTCAGCGTCGCACTGACCGTCCACTTATCCCTTATCGTTGCTCACACGCTCGGTCCATTGTATCCTTAGAATCCTTCTGTAGAATCATACCTCCGTTGCTTCGAGTCTCTTCTTCATCTTTGAGGAGACCGTCCAACATTCGCTTGCCGTAAAGGAGAACAGATGTCACGTAAGAGATCACTACTCTTTGTTATCAACGAAATCCTCCTGTCTCGTAATAGTCTGCCTAGCTTTTGGAATGCGTCTTTGGCCATCCCAATACATCTTCGGATCTCAGCGCCGCACTTACCATCCTCTAGACCTCACGTATATATGAACAATCACCGAAGATCGTGGAAAAAATGGTCTGTTCCTTGCACAGCTCCAGTAAATATCTGACTCCTGTTATACTTTATCTTTACAAAAGCCAGAGAAAAAATGAAGTACTTTACAGTTCAAAAGTTTGGAGCTGCCTCTAGAATGAACACTGGATGAATTAGATAGAAGAGCGAAAAATATGTAAAAGAGCTCTTAGAGTCATTGAAAAAAGAATGGAATCAATTATCAAAGTTATATTTTAAGAAAATTTTGCAACGAAGGCGAAAAATTTGTGCTGCAGTAATCAAGGCTAAAAGAGGATATTTTGACGAGAGCAAAATTTAAATCATAAAATGTTTTTTTCGTTTTGTCATAAAAAATTTCTAATAAATAAATCATGTCGCACTTTTTTTAATCATGTATAATAATTTTCTCTTATTTAAAGTACAAACAACTTTTTGAGACAATTTAAAAAAAAAAACCCAGCTGTGGCCACAAACTTGAACTGTAGTGTATTATTCGTCCCTGTATTGAATATTTGGTCTGGTGCTCCGGCTATGTATCCTGTATTTCGTCAAAATTCAAAGAAAGGTCTGTGTTATATACCGTACCTATGAACACTAACGGGTATGTCCCAATCCTCATAAATACGTTGGACACTATTGTAAGTCGGGGTAATATGTTGTCTAAGCTGACAGTGTGAGCTGTCAGCATTGGAAGCTCTTGTCGTGTCGAACAATCTGCCTTTGGACAGAGAGGATCCCGGACGAGGCTATACCGAAGGGCAGAGTCTAGTCCGGGGTCTACGGGCAATTTTTTGCCCGAGGCCACGAGCTCGGATTTCCCCGTATTAAATTTGGTCTTGTACCACATCCTACGTCGTGGTGAGGCAGGTAAATATCGTAATATGGTTTCTAAGTCGTCCACCACTAGCAGTGGTTTACCTACTACACGTCGCTGGCGAGTATTGTATTTTGTTGATGTTATAAAGATTACTATTTCATTTTCAACCACCGTTTTGATTATTTCTCATTCAGTAATCTTTTCTAGGTTACAAAAGAAAAGAAGAAAGAAAGAAAGAAAGTTTTATATACCGTACCTATAAAAACTAATGGCTAAGTCCCAATCCTCATAAATACATTGAGCACTATAGTAATATATGCTAAGTAGTCCATCCACTAGCAGTGGTTTACCTACTTCATGCCGCTGGCGAGTATTGTATTTTGTTGATGTTATAAAGATTACCATTTCATGTCCGACCTCCGTTTTTATTATTCTTCATTCAGTAATCTTTTCTAGGTTACAAACGAAAGAAAGAAAGAAAGAAAGAAAGAAAGGAAGGAAGAAGTGTTATATACCGTACCTATAAAAACTAATGGCTAAGTCCCAATCCTCATAAATACGTTGGACACTATTGTAAGTGGGGGTAATATGCTGTCTAAGTAGTCCACAACTAGCAGTGGTTTACCTACTTCATGCTGCTGGCGAGTATTGTATTTTGTTGATGTTATAATAATTACCATTTCATTTTCAAACCCCGTTTTGATTATTTCTCATTCAGTAACCTAGGTTACAACAGTCTGTAATATAATCGGTCCTGACCTGGCATCTCGACTTCAGTTATTTTTCCACCGCCGTTGCCTGACTTCCTTCTGTTTTTTCTACAAATATTTCATAGCATTTGTCCTAAAGAGATCTCTTATTTTGTTATTTCAACCGCATCAATTTAAGTGTAGCTCTAGATTAGCAACTAGGTCTCAACGTTTTACTGCTGAAATAGTTTCTTTTCTCGCACTTCTCACCTGTGGAAGTCGTTTCCGGTTTCTTGCTTCCCTGACATCAACAATCTCCAAAAGCTTAAATGCAACGTCAACGACCATCTCCTGTCTTCCTGAATCATGTTCTTTTATTGTCCTTTCTCCTCATTAAAGGCTTCTCAAACTCTTACACACCCCGTAGCCCCCTTGAGTCTTAGTGGCATTATAGCCTTGCTTATGGTGAAATGATAACAAAAAATATGTGGGCTGAAGCTATCCAATCTTCACTTTCTAGCCTTGAGAGAGTTCTAAGCTATTAAGTGGCCTTGTGGGTGATGAATTATTTTTCACCCTACATCCATTTTGTTATCCACAAACGAAACGTTGCTAGTCTCCAGGAACTCTATCGCTATTTTTCATAGCAACTTTTTCAGACGAACTAGATTCCATGAAGATCAAACATCCACAGCAAGTACATCCATTCCCATCTCCACTGAATCAACTCATCTGCATTCACTTCGCATTACATTAGTAAGGAGGAAGTACCACAGAGCTTTTTTGTGGAAGAGACTCCTGAGAGGATGCTTCCCGATCACTAGGATTTAACCTCCTCAAGCATAGGGTCAAACGTTATATATCCTACATATCCTCATAGTATGCGTATAGTATACGTCCGCCTCTTACGCCATTGGAATCCCATTCCGTAACACTTTACTTTGAGTGTCTCTTAAGTCTTGTATTGGGAGAACAATAATATAACAAATTCCTTGGATTTTCTTTCCTTTTTGTTCCCGTCGTTTTTCGTTTTCTTTCTTTTTCTTATTTTTCCTTTTGTTTTCTTTCGCTCTCTTTTCTATGTTTTCTTTCTTTTCTTTTCCTTTCGTTTTCTTTCGCTCTGTTTTCTACGTTTTCTTTCTTTTCTTTTCCTTTCGTTTTCTGTCACTCTTTTTTCTACATTTTCTTTCTTTTCGTTTCCTTTCGTTTTCTGTCGCTCTTTTTTCTACGTTTTCTTTCTTATCTTTCGGTTTCTTTCGCTCTATTTTCTATGTTTTCTTTCTTTTATTTTCTTTTCGTTTTCTGTCGCTGTTTTTTTCTGCGTTGTCTTTCTTTTCTTTTCTTTTCTTTTCATTCTTTTCTTTTTCTTTCGTTTTTTTCGCTCTCTTTTCTACGTTTTCTTTCTTTTCTCTTCCTTTTGTTTTTTTTCGCACTCTTTTCTACGTTTTCTTTCTTTTCTTTTTCTTTCGTTTTCTGTCGCTCTTTTTTCTACGTTTTCTTTCTTTTCTTTTCGTTCCGTTTTTTTTCGCTCTCATATCTACGTTTTCATTTTTTTCTTTTCCTTTCCTTTTCAGTCGCCCTTTTTTCTACGATTTCTTTGTTTTCTTTTTCTTTCGTTTGCTTTCGCTCTTTTTTCTACGTTTTCTTTCTTTTCTTTTCCTTTCGTTGTCTTTCCTTCTCATTACTATGTTTTCTTTCTTTTCTTTTCCTTTCGTTTTCTTTCGCTCTCTTTTCTACGTTTTCTTTCTTTTCTTTTCATTTCGTTCTCTGTCGCTCTCTTTTCTACGTTTTCTTTCTTTTCTTTTTCCTTTCGTTCTCTGTCACTCTCTTTTCTACGTTTTCTTTCTTTTCTTTCGTTTTCTTTCGCTCTCTTTTCTACGATTTCTTTCTTTTCTTTCTCCTTTCGTTTTCTTTCGCTCTTTTTTCTACGTTTTCTTTCTTTTCTTTTCCTTTCGGTTTCTGTCATAGTTTTTTCTGCGTTTTCTTTTTTTTTCTTTAGTTTTCTTTCTTGTCTTTTTCTTTCGTTTTCTTTCGCTATCTTTTCGATATTTTCTTTCTTTTCTTTTTCTTTTGTTTTCTGTCGCTCTTTCTTCTACGTTTTCTTTCTTTTCTTTTTCCTTTCGTTTTGTGTCGCTCTTCTTTCTACCTTTTCTTCCTTTTCAATTTCTTTCGTTTTCTTTCGCTCTCTTTTCAACGTTTTCTTTCTTTTCTTGTCCTTTCGCTCTCTTTCTACGTTTTCTCTCATTTCTCTTCCTTTTGTTTTCTTTCGCTCTCTTTTCTACGTTTTCTTTCTTTTCTTTTCCTTTCGTTTTCTTTCGTTCTCTTTACTATGTTTTCTTTCTTTTCTTTTCCTTTCGATTTTTCGCTCTCTTTTCTACGTTTTCTTTCTTTTCTTTTCATTTCGTTCTCTGTCGCTCTCTTTTCTACGTTTTCTTTCGTTTCTTTTTCCTTCCGTTTTCCGTCACCCTCTTTTCTACGTTTTCTTTCTTTTCGTTTTCTGTCGCTCTTTTTCTACGTGTTCTTTCTTTTCTTTACCATTGTTTTTCTTTCCCTTTCTTTTCTACGTTTTGTTTCTTTTCTTTTCCTTTCATTTTCTGTCGCTCTTTTTTCTACGTTGGCTTTTCCTTTCGTTTGCTTTCGCTCTTTTTTCTACGTTTTCTTTCTTTTCTTTTCATTTCGTTTTCTTTCCCTCTCTATTCTACGTTTTCTTTCTTTTCTTTTCATTTCGTACTCTGTCGCTCTCTTTTCTACGTTTTCTATCTTTTCTTTTTCCTTTCGTTTTCTGTCGTTCTCTTTTCTACGTTTTCTTTCTTTTCTTTTCCTTTCGTTTTCTGTCGCTGTTTTTCTGCGTTTTCTTTCTGTTCATTTTCTTTTGTTTTCTTTCTTTTTTTTTCGTTTTATTTCGCTCTCTTTTCTACGAATTCTTTCTTTTCTTTTTCCTTTCGTTTTCTTTCGCTCTTTTTTTTCTACGTTTTCTTTCTTTACTTTTCTTTCGTTTTCTGTCGCTCTCTTTTCTACGTTTTCTTTCTTTTCTAGTCATTTCGTTTGCTTTCGCTCTTTTTTCTATGTTTTCTTTCTTTTCTTTTCTTTTCGTTTTCTTTCGCTCTCTTTGTACGTTTTCCTTCTTGTCTTTTCCTTTTGTTTTATTTCGCTCTCTTTTCTACGTTTTTTTCTTATCTTTTCCTTTCGTTTACTGTCTTTGTTTTTTCTGTGTTTTCTTTCGTTCTCTTTTCTATATTTTCTTTCTTTTCTTTTTCTTTCGTTTTCTGTCGCTCTTTTTTCTACGTTTTCTTTCTTTTCTTTTTCCTTTCGTTTTCTTTCGCTTTCTTTTCTACGTTTTCATTCTTTTCTTTTCCTTTCGTTTTCTGTCGCTCATTTTTCTACGTTTTCTTTCTTTTCTTTTTCTTTCGTTTTATTTCGCTCTCTTTTCTACGTTTTCTTTCTTTTCTTTTTCCTTCCGTTTTCTGTCACTCTCTTTTCTACGTTTTCTTTCTTTTCGTTTTCTTTCGCTCTTTTTCTACGTGTTCTTTCTTTTCTTTTCCATTGTTTTTCTTTCGCTTTCTTTTCTACGTTTTCTTTCGTTTCTTTTCCTTTGATTTTCTGTCGCTCTTTTTTCTACGTTTTCTTTCTTTTCTTTTTCTTTCGTTTTCTTTCGTTTTCTTTCGCTCTCTTTTCTACGTTTTCATTCTTTTCTTTTCCATTCGTTTGCTTTCGCTCTTTTTTCTACGTTTTCTTTCTTTTCTTTTTCTTTCGTTTTCTTTCGTTCTCTTTTCTACGTTTTCTTTCTTTTCTTTTCCTTTCGTTTTCTGTCGCTCTTTTTTCTACGTTTTCTCTCTTTTCTCTTACTTTTGTTTTCTTTCGCTCTCTTTTCTAAGTTTTCTTTCTTTTCTTTTTCTTTCGTTTTACTTTCGTTCTCTTTACTATCTTTCCTTTCTTTTCT
This sequence comes from Acanthosepion lycidas, assembly GCA_963932145.1. Taxonomy (NCBI): domain Eukaryota; kingdom Metazoa; phylum Mollusca; class Cephalopoda; order Sepiida; family Sepiidae; genus Acanthosepion; species Acanthosepion lycidas. The sequence continues at coordinate 24,780,336 of OZ010599.1, forward strand.
TTTCCTTTCGTTTTCTTTCGCTCTCTTTTCTACGTTTTCTTTCTTTTCTTTTCATTTCGTTCTCTGTCGCTCAATTTTCTACGTTTTCTTTCTTTTCTTTTTCCTTTCGTTTTCTGTAGATGTTTTTCTGTGTTTTCTTTCCTTTCATTTTCTTTTGTTTTCTTACTTTTTTTTTCGTTTTCTTTCGCTCTCTTTTCTACGATTTCTTTCTTTTCTTTTTCCTTTCGTTTTCTTTCGCTCTTTTTTATACGTATTCTTTCTTTACTTGCCTTTCGTTTTCTTTCGCTCTCTTTTCTACGTTTTCTTTCTTTTCTTGTCCTTTCGTTTGCATTCGCTCTTTTTTCTACGCTTTCTTTCTTTTCTTTTCCTTTCGTTTTCTTTCGATCTCTTTTCTACGTTTTCTTTCTTTTCTTTTTCTTTCGTTTTCTTTCCCTTACTTTTCTATGTTTTCATTCTTTTCTTTTCCTTTCGTTTTCTTTCGCTCTCTTTCTACTTTTTCTTTCATGTCTTTTCCCTTTGTTTTATTTCGCTCTATTTTCTACGTTTTTTCTTATCCTTTCCTTTCGTTTTCTGTCATTGTTTTTTCTGCATTTTCTTTCGCTCTCTTTTCTATATTTTCTTCCTTTTCTTTTTCTTTCTTTTTATTTCGCACTCTTTTCTACGCTTTCTTTCTTTTCGTTTTCTGTCGCTCATTTTCTACGTGTTCTTTCTTTTCTTTTCCATTGTTTTTCTTTCGCTTTCTTTTCTACGTTTTCTTTATTTTCTGTTCCTTTCATTTTCTGTCGCTCTTTTTTCTAGGTTTTCTTTCTTTTTTTTTCTTTCGTTTTCTTTCGCTCTATTCTCTACGTTTTCTTTCGTTTTCTTTCGTTTTCTTTCGCTCTCTTTTCTACGTTTTCTTTCTTTTTTTTTCCTTTCGATATATTTCGCTCTTTTTTCTAAGTCTTTTTTTCTTTTCTTTTCCTTTCGATATCTTTCGCTCTCTTTTCTACGTTTTCTTTCTTTTCTTTTCCATTCGTTTTCTTTCGCTCTCTTTTCTACGTTTTCTTTCTTTTCTTTTCCATTCGTTTTCTTTCGCTCTCTTTTCTACGTTTTCTTTCTTTTCTTTTCCTTTCAATATCTTTCGCTCTTTTTGCTACGTTTTCTTTCTTTTCTTTTCCTTTCGATATCTTTCGCTCTTTTTGCTACGTTTTCTTTCTTTTCTTTTCCATTCGTTTTCTTTCGCTCTCTTTTCTACGTTTTCTTTCTTTTCTTTTCCTTTCGATGTCTTTCGCTCTTTTTTCTACGTTTTCTTTCTTTTCTTTTCCATTCGTTTTCTTTCGCTCTCTTTTCTACGTTTTCTTTCTTTTCTTTTCCTTTCGATATTTTTCGCTCTTTTTTCTAAGTTTTCTTTCTTTTCTTTTCCTTTCGTTTTTTTTCGGTCTCTTTTCTACGTTTTCTTTCTTTTCTTTTCCTTTCGATGTCTTTCGCTCTTTTTTCTACGTTTTCTTTCTTTTCTTTTCCTTTCGTTTTCTGTCGCTCTTTTTTCTACGTTGTCTTTCTTTTCTTTTTCCTTCCGTTTTCTGTCATTCTCTTTCCTACGTTTTCTTTCTTTTCTTTTCCTTTCGTTTACTTTCGCTCTCTTTTCTACTTTTTCTTTGTTTCCTTTTTCTTTCGTTTTCTTTCGCCCTCTTTTCTATGTTTTCTTTTCTTTTCCTTTCGGTTACTTTCGCTCTCTTTTCTACTTTTTCTTTGTTTCCTTTTTCTTTCATTTTCTTTCGCTCTCTTTTCTATGTTTTGTTTCTTTTCTTTTCCTTTCGTTTTCTTTCGTTCTCTTTACTATGTTTTGTTTCTTTTCTTTTCCTTTCGTTTTATTTCGCTCTCTTATCTACGTTTTCTTTCTTTTCTTTTTCCTTTCGTTTTCTGTCGTTCTCTTTCCTACGTTTTCTTTCTTTCTTTTCTTTTCCTTTCGTTTTCTGTCGCGCTTTTTTCTACGTTTTCTTTCGTTTTCTTTCGTTTTCTTTCGCCCTCTTTTCAACGTTTTCTTTCTTTTCTTTTCCTTTCGTTTTCTGTCGATGTTTTTCTGCGCTTTCTTTCTTTTCTTTTTCTTTTGTTTTCTTTCTTTTTTTTCGTTTTCTTTCGATCTCTTTTATACGATTTCTTTCTTTTCTTTTTCCTTTCGTTTACTTTCGCTCTTTTTTCTACGTTTTCTTTCTTTTCTTTTCCTTTCGTTTTCTTTCCCTCTCTTTTCTACGTTTTTTACATTTCTTTTCTTTCGTTTTCTCTCATTGTTTTTTCTGCGTTTTCGTTTTTTTCTTTTTCTTTTGTTTTCTTTCTTTTCTTTTTCTTTCGTTTTCTTTCGCTCTCTTTTCTATATTTTCTTTCTTTTCTTTTTCCTTTGTTTTCTGTCGCTGTTTCTTCTACGTTTTCTTTCTTTTCTTTTTCCATTCGTTTTCTTTCGTTCTCTTTTCTACGTTTTCATTCTTTTATTTTCCTTTCGTTTTCTGTCGTTCTTTTTTCTATGTTTTCTTTTCTTTTTCTTTCGTTTTATTTCGCTCTTTTTTCTACGTTTTCATTCTTTTATTTTCCTTTCGTTTTCTGTCGTTCTTTTTTCTACGTTTTCTTTCTTATCTTTCATTTTCTTTCGCTCTCGTTTCTATGTTTTCTTTCTTTTATTTTCTTTTCGTTTTCTGTCGCTGTTTTTTTCTGCGTTTTCTTTCTTTTCTTTTTCTTTTGTTTTCTTTCTTGTCTTTTTCTTTCGTTTTTTTCGCTCTCTTTTCTATGTTTTCTTTCTTTTCTTTTTCTTCCGTTTTCTGTCGCCATTTTTCTATGTCTTCTTTCTTTTCTTTTTCCTTTCGTTTTCTGTCGTTCTCTTTTCTACGTTCTCTTTCTTTTCTTTTCGTTTAGTTTTCTGTCGTTCTTTTTTCTACGTTTTCTTTCATTTCTTTTTCTTTCGTTTTCTTTCGCTCTCTTTTCTACGTTTTTTTTATTTTCTTTCTCTTTTGTTTTCTTTCACTCTCTTTTCTATGTTTGCTTTCTTTTCTTTTCCTTTCGTTTTCTTTCGCTCCCGTTCTACGTTTTCTTTCTTTTCTATGTCGTCCACCACTAGCAGTGGTTTACCTACTACACGTCGCTGGCGAGTATTGTATTTTGTTGATGTTATAAAGATTACTATTTCATTTTCAACCACCGTTTTGATTATTTCTCATTCAGTAATCTTTTCTAGGTTACAAAAGAAAAGAAGAAAGAAAGAAAGAAAGTTTTATATACCGTACCTATAAAAACTAATGGCTAAGTCCCAATCCTCATAAATACATTGAGCACTATAGTAATATATGCTAAGTAGTCCATCCACTAGCAGTGGTTTACCTACTTCATGCCGCTGGCGAGTATTGTATTTTGTTGATGTTATAAAGATTACCATTTCATGTCCGACCTCCGTTTTTATTATTCTTCATTCAGTAATCTTTTCTAGGTTACAAACGAAAGAAAGAAAGAAAGAAAGAAAGAAAGAAAGAAAGGAAGAAGTGTTATATACCGTACCTATAAAAACTAATGGCTAAGTCCCAATCCTCATAAATACGTTGGACACTATTGTAAGTGGGGGTAATATGCTGTCTAAGTAGTCCACAACTAGCAGTGGTTTACCTACTTCATGCTGCTGGCGAGTATTGTATTTTGTTGATGTTATAATAATTACCATTTCATTTTCAAACCCCGTTTTGATTATTTCTCATTCAGTAACCTAGGTTACAACAGTCTGTAATATAATCGGTCCTGACCTGGCATCTCGACTTCAGTTATTTTTCCACCGCCGTTGCCTGACTTCCTTCTGTTTTTTCTACAAATATTTTCATAGCATTTGTCCTAAAGAGATCTCTTATTTTGTTATTTCAACCGCATCAATTTAAGTGTAGCTCTAGATTAGCAACTAGGTCTCAACGTTTTACTGCTGAAATAGTTTCTTTTCTCGCACTTCTCACCTGTGGAAGTCGTTTCCGGTTTCTTGCTTCCCTGACATCAACAATCTCCAAAAGCTTAAATGCAACGTCAACGACCATCTCCTGTCTTCCTGAATCATGTTCTTTTATTGTCCTTTCTCCTCATTAAAGGCTTCTCAAACTCTTACACACCCCGTAGCCCCCTTGAGTCTTAGTGGCATTATAGCCTTGCTTATGGTGAAATGATAACAAAAAATATGTGGGCTGAAGCTATCCAATCTTCACTTTCTAGCCTTGAGAGAGTTCTAAGCTATTAAGTGGCCTTGTGGGTGATGAATTATTTTTCACCCTACATCCATTTTGTTATCCACAAACGAAACGTTGCTAGTCTCCAGGAACTCTATCGCTATTTTTCATAGCAACTTTTTCAGACGAACTAGATTCCATGAAGATCAAACATCCACAGCAAGTACATCCATTCCCATCTCCACTGAATCAACTCATCTGCATTCACTTCGCATTACATTAGTAAGGAGGAAGTACCACAGAGCTTTTTTGTGGAAGAGACTCCTGAGAGGATGCTTCCCGATCACTAGGATTTAACCTCCTCAAGCATAGGGTCAAACGTTATATATCCTACATATCCTCATAGTATGCGTATAGTATACGTCCGCCTCTTACGCCATTGGAATCCCATTCCGTAACACTTTACTTTGAGTGTCTCTTAAGTCTTGTATTGGGAGAACAATAATATAACAAATTCCTTGGATTTTCTTTCCTTTTTGTTCCCGTCGTTTTTCGTTTTCTTTCTTTTTCTTATTTTTCCTTTTGTTTTCTTTCGCTCTCTTTTCTATGTTTTCTTTCTATTCTTTTCCTTTCGTTTTCTTTCGCTCTGTTTTCTACGTTTTCTTTCTTTTCTTTTCCTTTCGTTTTCTGTCACTCTTTTTTCTACATTTTCTTTCTTTTCGTTTCCTTTCGTTTTCTGTCGCTCTTTTTTCTACGTTTTCTTTCTTAACTTTCGTTTTCTTTCGCTCTATTTTCTATGTTTTCTTTCTTTTATTTTCTTTTCGTTTTCTGTCGCTCTTTTTTTCTGCGTTGTCTTTCTTTTCTTTTCTTTTCTTTTCATTCTTTTCTTTTTCTTTCGTTTTTTTCGCTCTCTTTTCTATGTTTTCTTTCTTTTCTTTTTCTTCCGTTTTCTGCCGCCATATTTTCTATGTTTTCTTTCTTTTCTTTTTCCTTTCGTTTTCTGTGGTTCTCTTTTCTACGTTTTCTTTCTTTTATTTTCCTTTCGTTTTCTGTCGTTCTTTTTTCTACGTTTTCTTTCATTTCTTTTTCTTTCGTTTTCTTTCGCTGTCTTTTCTACGTTTTCTTTCTTTTCTTTTCCTTTCGTTCACTTTCGGTCTTTTTTCTACGTTTTCTTTCTTTTCTTTTTCTTTCGTTTTCTTTCACTCTCTTTTCTATGTTTGCTTTCTTTTCTTTTCCTTTCGTTTTCTTTCGCTCTCTTTCTACGTTTTCTTTCTCTTCCTTTTATTTTCTTTCGCTCTCTTTTCTACGTTTTCTTTCTTTTCTTTTTCTTTCGTTCTCTTTTATACGTTTTTTTTCTTTTCTATTCCTTTCCGTTTCTTTGGATCTCTTTCCTACGTTTCTTTCTTTTCTTTTTCTGTTGTTTTCTTTGGCTATCTTTTCTACGTTTTCTTTCTTTTCTTTTTCTTTCGTTTTCTGTCGCTCTTTTCTCTACGTTTTCTTTCGCTCACTTTTCTACGTTTTCTTTCTTTTCTTTTCTTTTCCTTTCGTTTTCTGTCGATGATTTTCTTTCGTTTCTTTCTTTTCTTTTCCTTTTGTTTTCTTTCTTTTTTTTCGTTTTCTTTTGCTCGGTTTTCTACGATTTCTTTCGTTTCTTTTTCTTTCGTTTTCTTTCGCTGTTTTTTCTACGTTTTCTTTCTTTTCTTTTTCCTTTCGTTTTCATTCGCTCTCTTTTCTACGTTTTCTTTCTTTTCTTTTCCATTCGTTTTCTTTCGCTCTCTTTTCTACGGTTTTTTCTTTTCTTTTTCTTTCGTTTTCAGTCATTGTTTTTTCTGCGTTTTCTTTCTTTTCTTTTTCTTTTGTTTTCTTTGTTTTCTTTTTCTTTCGTTTTCTTTCGCTCTCTTTTCTATATTTTCTTTCTTTTCTTTTTCTTTCGTTTTCTGTCGCTCTTTTTTCTACGTTGTCTTTCTTTTCTTTTTCCTTCCGTTTTCTGTCATTCTCTTTTCTACGTTTTCTTTCTTTTCTTTTCCTTTCGTTTACTTTCGCTCTCTTTTCTACTTTTTCTTTGTTTCCTTTTTCTTTCGTTTTCTTTCGCTCTCTTTTCTACGTTTTCATTCTTTTCTTTTCCATTCGTTTGCTTTCGCTCTTTTTTCTACGTTTTCTTTCTTTTCTTTTTCTTTCGTTTTCTTTCGTTCTCTTTTCTACGTTTTCTTTCTTTTCTTTTCCTTTCGTTTTCTGTCGCTCTTTTTTCTACGTTTTCTCTCTTTTCTCTTACTTTTGTTTTCTTTCGCTCTCTTTTCTAAGTTTTCTTTCTTTTCTTTTTCTTTCGTTTTACTTTCGTTCTCTTTACTATCTTTCCTTTCTTTTCTTTTCCTTTCGTTTTCTTTCGCTCTCTTTTCTACGTTTTCTTTCTTTTCTTTTCATTTCGTTCTCTGTCGCTCAATTTTCTACGTTTTCTTTCTTTTCTTTTTCCTTTCGTTTTCTGTAGATGTTTTTCTGTGTTTTCTTTCCTTTCATTTTCTTTTGTTTTCTTACTTTTTTTTTCGTTTTCTTTCGCTCTCTTTTCTACGATTTCTTTCTTTTCTTTTTCCTTTCGTTTTCTTTCGCTCTTTTTTATACGTATTCTTTCTTTACTTGCCTTTCGTTTTCTTTCGCCCTCTTTTCTACGTTTTCTTTCTTTTCTTGTCCTTTCGTTTGCTTTCGCTCTTTTTTCTACGCTTTCTTTCTTTTCTTTTCCTTTCGTTTTCTTTCGATCTCTTTTCTACGTTTTCTTTCTTTTCTTTTTCTTTCGTTTTCTTTCCCTTACTTTTCTATGTTTTCATTCTTTTCTTTTCCTTTCGTTTTCTTTCGCTCTCTTTCTACTTTTTCTTTCATGTCTTTTCCCTTTGTTTTATTTCGCTCTATTTTCTACGTTTTTTCTTATCCTTTCCTTTCGTTTTCTGTCATTGTTTTTTCTGCATTTTCTTTCGCTCTCTTTTCTATATTTTCTTCCTTTTCTTTTTCTTTCTTTTTATTTCGCACTCTTTTCTACGCTTTCTTTCTTTTCGTTTTCTGTCGCTCATTTTCTACGTGTTCTTTCTTTTCTTTTCCATTGTTTTTCTTTCGCTTTCTTTTCTACGTTTTCTTTATTTTCTGTTCCTTTCATTTTCTGTCGCTCTTTTTTCTAGGTTTTCTTTCTTTTTTTTTCTTTCGTTTTCTTTCGCTCTATTCTCTACGTTTTCTTTCGTTTTCTTTCGTTTTCTTTCGCTCTCTTTTCTACGTTTTCTTTCTTTTTTTTTCCTTTCGATATATTTCGCTCTTTTTTCTAAGTCTTTTTTTCTTTTCTTTTCCTTTCGATATCTTTCGCTCTCTTTTCTACGTTTTCTTTCTTTTCTTTTCCATTCGTTTTCTTTCGCTCTCTTTTCTACGTTTTCTTTCTTTTCTTTTCCATTCGTTTTCTTTCGCTCTCTTTTCTACGTTTTCTTTCTTTTCTTTTCCTTTCAATATCTTTCGCTCTTTTTGCTACGTTTTCTTTCTTTTCTTTTCCTTTCGATATCTTTCGCTCTTTTTGCTACGTTTTCTTTCTTTTCTTTTCCATTCGTTTTCTTTCGCTCTCTTTTCTACGTTTTCTTTCTTTTCTTTTCCTTTCGATGTCTTTCGCTCTTTTTTCTACGTTTTCTTTCTTTTCTTTTCCATTCGTTTTCTTTCGCTCTCTTTTCTACGTTTTCTTTCTTTTCTTTTCCTTTCGATATTTTTCGCTCTTTTTTCTAAGTTTTCTTTCTTTTCTTTTCCTTTCGTTTTTTTTCGGTCTCTTTTCTACGTTTTCTTTCTTTTCTTTTCCTTTCGATGTCTTTCGCTCTTTTTTCTACGTTTTCTTTCTTTTCTTTTCCTTTCGTTTTCTTTCGCTCTCTTTTCTACGTTTTCTTTCTTTTCTTTTCCATTCGTTTTCTTTCGCTCTCTTTTCTACGTTTTCTTTCTTTTCTTTTCCTTTCGATGTCTTTCGCTCTTTTTTCTACGTTTTCTTTCTTTTCTTTTCCTTTCGATATCTTTCGCTCTTTTTTCTTCGTTTTCTTTCTTTACTTTTCCTTTGGATATCTTTCGCTCTTTTTTCTACGTTTTCTTTCTTTTCTTTTCCATTCGTTTTCTTTCGCTCTCTTTTCTACGTTTTCTTTCTTTTCTTTTCCTTTCGATGTCTTTCGCTCTTTTTTCTACGTTTTCTTTCTTTTCTTTTCCATTCGTTTTCTTTCGCTCTCTTTTCTACGTTTTCTTTCTTTTCTTTTCCTTTCGATATTTTTCGCTCTTTTTTCTAAGTTTTCTTTCTTTTCTTTTCCTTTCGTTTTTTTTCGGTCTCTTTTCTACGTTTTCTTTCTTTTCTTTTCCTTTCGATGTCTTTCGCTCTTTTTTCTACGTTTTCTTTCTTTTCTTTTCCTTTCGTTTTCTTTCGCTCTCTTTTCTACGTTTTCTTTCTTTTCTTTTCCATTCGTTTTCTTTCGCTCTCTTTTCTACGTTTTCTTTCTTTTCTTTTCCATTCGTTTTCTTTCGCTCTCTTTTCTACGTTTTCTTTCTTTTCTTTTCCTTTCGATATCTTTCGCTCTTTTTGCTACGTTTTCTTTCTTTTCTTTTCCTTTCGATAACTTTCGCTCTTTTTGCTACGTTTTCTTTCTTTTCTTTTCCTTTCGATGTCTTTCGCTCTTTTTTCTACGTTTTCTTTCTTTTCTTTTCCTTTCGATATCTTTCGCTCTTTTTTCTTCGTTTTCTTTCTTTACTTTTCCTTTCGATATCTTTCGCTCTTTTTTCTAGGTTTTCTTTCTTTTCTTTTCCATTCGTTTTCTTTCGCTCTCTTTTCTACGTTTTCTTTCTTTTCTTTTCCTTTCGATGTTTTTCGCTCTTTTTTCTAAGTTTTCTTTCTTTTATTTTCCTTTCGTTTTCTTTCGGTCTCTTTTCTACGTTTTCTTTCTTTTCTTTTCCTTTCGATGTCTTTCGCTCTTTTTTCTACGTTTTCTTTCTTTTCTTTTCCTTTCGTTTTCTTTCACTCTCTTATCTACGTTTTCTTTCTTTTCTTTTCCTTTCGATATCTTTCGCTCTTTTTTCTACGTCTTTTTTTCTTTTCTTTTCCTTTCGTTTTCTTTCGCTGTCTTTGCTACGTTTTCTTCCTTTTTTTCTTTCGTTTTCTTTCGCTCTCTTTTCTACGTTTTCTTTCTTTTCTTTTCCTTTCGTTCACTTTCGCTCTTTTTTCTACGTTTTCTTTCTTTTCTTTTCCTCTCGTTTTCTGTCGCTCTCTTTTCTACGTTTTCTTTCTTTTCTTTTTCCTTCCGTTTTCTGTCATTCTCTTTTCTACGTTTTCTTTCTTTTCTTTTTCTTTCGTTTGTTTCGCTCTCTTTTCTACGTCTTCTTTCTTTTCTTTTTCTTTCGTTTTCTTTCGCTTTCTTTTCTACGTTTTCTTTCTTTTCTTTTTCTTTCGTTTCCTTTCGCTCTCTTTTCTACGTTTTCTTTCTTTTCTTTTCATTTCGATATCTTTCGCTCTTTTTTTACGTCTTTTTTTCTTTTCTTTTCCTTTCATTTTATTTCGCTCTCTTTTCGACGTTTTCTTTCTTTTCTTTTCCTTTCGATATCTTTCGCTCTTTTTTCTACGTTTTCTTTCTTTTCTTTTCCTTTCGATATCTTTCGCTCTCTTTTCTACGTTTTCTTTCTTTTCTTTTCCTTTCGTTTTCTTTCGTTCTCTTTTTTACGTTTTCTTTCTTTTTTTTCTTTCGTTTTCTTTCGATCTCTTCTCTACGTTTTCTTTCTTTTCTTTTCCTTTCGTTCACTTTGGCTCTTTTCTCTACGTTTTCTTTCTTTTCTTTTCCTCTCGCTTTCTGTCGCTCTTTTTTCTACGTTTTGTTTCTTTTCTTTTTCTTTCGTTTTATTTCGCTTTCTTTTCTACGTTTTCTTTCTTTTCTTTTTCCTTCCGTTTTCTGTCACTCTCTTTTCTACGTTTTCTTTCTTTTCGTTTTCTGTCGTTCTTTTTCTACGTGTTCTTTATTTTCTTTTCCATTGTTTTTCTTTGGCTTTCTTTTCTGCGTTTTCTTTCTTTTCTTTTTCTTTCGTTTTCTTTCGCTCTCTTTTGTACGTTTTCTTTCTTTTCTTTTCCTTTCGATATCTTTCGCTCTTTTTTCTACGTCTTTTTTTCTTTTCTTTTCCTTTCGTTTTATTTCGCTCTCTTTTCTACGTTTTCTTACTTTTCTTTTCCTTTCGATATCTTTCGCTCTCTTTTCTACGTTTTCCTTCTTTTTTTCTTTCTTTCACTTTCGCTCTTTTTTCTACGTTTTCTTTCTTTTCTTTTCCTCTCGCATTCTGTCGCTCTTTTTTCTACGTTTTGTTTCTTTTCTTTTTCTTTCGTTTTATTTCGCTTTCTTTTCTACGTTTTCTTTCTTTTCTTTTTCCTTCCGTTTTCTGTCACTCTCTTTTCTACGTTTTCTTTCTTTTCGTTTTCTGTCGTTCTTTTTCTACGTGTTCTTTATTTTCTTTTCAATTGTTTTTCTTTGGCTTTCTTTTCTGCGTTTTCTTTCTTTTCTTTTTCTTTCGTTTTCTTTCGCTCTCTTTTGTACGTTTTCTTTCTTTTCTTTTCCTTTCGATATCTTTCGCTCTTTTTTCTACGTCTTTTTTTCTTTTCTTTTCCTTTCGTTTTATTTCGCTCTCTTTTCTACGTTTTCTTACTTTTCTTTTCCTTTCGATATCTTTCGCTCTCTTTTCTACGTTTTCCTTCTTTTTTTCTTTCTTTCACTTTCGCTCTTTTTTCTACGTTTTCTTTCTTTTCTTTTCCTCTCGCATTCTGTCGCTCTTTTTTCTACGTTTTGTTTCTTTTCTTTTTCTTTCGTTTTATTTCGCTTTCTTTTCTACGTTTTCTTTCTTTTCTTTTTCCTTCCGTTTTCTGTCACTCTCTTTTCTACGTTTTCTTTCTTTTCGTTTTCTGTCGTTCTTTTTCTACGTGTTCTTTATTTTCTTTTCAATTGTTTTTCTTTGGCTTTCTTTTCTGCGTTTTCTTTCTTTTCTTTTTCTTTCGTTTTCTTTCGCTCTCTTTTGTACGTTTTCTTTCTTTTCTTTTCCTTTCGATATCTTTCGCTCTTTTTTCTACGTCTTTTTTTCTTTTCTTTTCCTTTCGTTTTATTTCGCTCTCTTTTCTACGTTTTCTTACTTTTCTTTTCCTTTCGATATCTTTCGCTCTCTTTTCTACGTTTTCCTTCTTTTTTTCTTTCTTTCACTTTCGCTCTTTTTTCTACGTTTTCTTTCTTTTCTTTTCCATTCGTTTTCTGTCACTCACTTTTCTACGTTTTCTTTCTTTTCTTTTTCCTTCCGTTTTCTGTCATTCTCTTTTCTACGTCTTCTTTCTTTTCTTTTTTCTTTCGTTTTCTTTCGCTCTCTTTTCTACATTTTCTTTCTTTTCTTTTTCTTTCGTTTTCTTTCGCTCTCTTTTCTACGTTTTCTTTCTTTTCTTTTTCCTTCCGTTTTCTGTCATTCTCTTTTCTACGTTTTCTTTCTTTTCTTTTTCTTTCGTTTGTTTCGCTCTCTTTTCTACGTCTTCTTTCTTTTCTTTTTCTTTCGTTTTCTTTCGCTCTCTTTTCTACATTTTCTTTCCTTTCTTTTTCTTTCGTTTTCTTTCGCTCTCTTTTCTACGTTTTCTTTCTTTTCTTTTCCTTTCGATATCTTTCGCTCTCTTTTCTACGTTTTCTCTCTTTTCTTTTCCTTTAGATATCTTTCGCTCTCTTTTCTACGCTTTCTTTCTTTTCTTTTCTTTTCGTTTTCTTTCGCTCTCTTTGCTACGTTTTCTTTCTTTTTTTCTTTCGTTTTCTTTCGCTCTTTTTTCTACGTTTTCTTTCTTTTCTTTTCCTCTCGTTTTCTGTGGCTCTTTTTTCTACGTTTTCTTTCTTTTCTTTTTCCTTCCGTTTTCTGTCACTCTCTTTTCTACGTTTTCTTTCTTTTTCTTTCGTTTTCTTTCGCTCTCTTTTCTACGATTTCTTTCTTTTCTTTTTCCTTACGTTTTCTGTCGCTCTCTTTTCTACGTTTTCTTTCTTTTCGTTTTCTGTCGCTCTTTTTCTACGTGTTCTTTCTTTTCCTTTGTTTTTCTTTCGCTTTCTTTTCTACGTTTTCTTTCTTTCTTTCTTTTCTATTTCTTTCGTTTTCTTTCGTTTTCTGTCGCTCTTTTTTCTACGTTTTCTTTCTTTTCTTTTTCCTTCCGTTTTCTGTCACTCTCTTTTCTACGTTTTCTTTCTTTTTCTTTCGTTTTATTTCGCTCTCTTTTCTACGTTTTCTTTTTTTTCTTTTTCCTTCCGTTTTCTGTCACTCACTTTTCTACGTTTTCTTTCTTTTCGTTTTCTGTCGCACTTTTTCTACGTGTTCTTTCTTTTCTTTTCCATTGTTTTTCTTTTGCTTTCTTTTCTGCGTTTTCTTTCTTTTCTTTTCCTTTCATTTTTGGTCGCTCTTTTTTCTACGTTTTCTTTCTTTTCTTTTTCTTTCGTTTTCTTTCGTTTTCTTTCGCTCTCTTTTCTACGTTTTCTTTCTTTTGTTTTCTTTTCCATATTTTTCGCTCTTTTTTCTACGTCTTTTTTTCTTTTCTTTTCCTTACGTTTTCTTTCGCTCTCTTTTCTACGTTTTCTTACTTTTCTTTTCCTTTCGATATCTTTCGCTCTCTTTTCTACGTTTTCTTTTCTTTTCCTTTCGATATCTTTCGCTCTTTTTTCTACGTTTTCTTTCTTTTCTTTTCCTTGCGATATCTTTCGCTCTTTTTTCTACGTTTTCTTTCTTTTCTTTTCCTTTCGATATCTTTCACTCTTTTTTCTACGTTTTCTTTCTTTTCTTTTCCTTTCGTTTTCTTTCGCTCTCTTTCCTACGTTTTCTCTCTTTTCTTTTCCTTTCGATATCTTTCGCTCTCTTTTCTACGCTTTCTTTCTTTTCTTTTCCTTTCGATATCTTTCGCTGTTTTTCCTTCCGTTTTCTTTCTGTTCTTTTCCTTTCGTTTTCTTTCGCTCTCTTTGCTACATTTTCTTTCTTTTTTTCTTTCGTTTTCTTTCGCTCTCTTTTCTACGTTTTCTTTCTTTTCTTTTCCTCTCGTTTTCTGTGGCTCTCTTTTCTACGTTTTGTTTCTTTTCTTTTTATTTCGTTTTATTTCGCTCTGTTTTCTACGTTTTCTTTCTTTTCTTTTTCCTTCCGTTTTCTGTCACTCTCTTTTCTACGTTTTCTTTCTTTTTCTTTCGTTTTCTTTCGCTCTCTTTTCTACGATTTCTTTCTTTTCTTTTTCCTTACGTTTTCTGTCGCTCTCTTTTCTACGTTTTCTTTCTTTTCGTTTTCTGTCGCTCTTTTTCTACGTGTTCTTCCTTTTCTTTTCCTTTGTTTTTCTTTCGCTTTCTTTTCTAAGTTTTCTTTCTTTCTTTTCTTTTTCTTTCGTTTTCTGTCGCTCTTTTTTCTACGTTTTCTTTCTTTTCTTTTTCTTTCGTTTTCTTTCGTTTTCTTTCGCTCTCTTTTCTACGTTTTCTTTCTTTTCTTTTCTTTTCCATATTTTTCGCTCTTTTTTCTACGTCTTTTTTTCTTTTCTTTTACTTTCGTTTTCTTTCGCTCTCTTTTCTACGTTTTCTTTCTTTTCTTTTCCTTTCGATATCTTTCGCTCTCTTTTCTACGTTTTCTTTCTTTTCTTTTCCTTTCGATATCTTTCGCTCTTTTTTCTACGTTTTCTTTCTTTTCTTTTCCTTTCGTTTTCTTTCGCTCTCTTTTCTACGTTTTCTTTCTTTTCTTTTCCCTTCGATATCTTTCGCTCTTTTTTCTACGTTTTCTTTCTGTTCTTTTCCTTTCGTTTTCTTTCGCTCTCTTTTCTACGTTTTCTTTCTTTTTTTTCTTTCGTTTTCTTTCGCTCTTTTTTCTACGTTTTCTTTCTTTTCTTTTCCTTTCGTTCACTTTCGCTCTCTTTTCTACGTTTTTTTTCTTTTCTTTTCCTC
>OZ010599.1:24799439-24836939 GCA_963932145.1 Acanthosepion lycidas
AGTGAATAAGCATCAGGTTTTACTTGAAGCTGGCTGTTCATCCGTGAATACTATTCAATTGATGATACTTCAATGAAGTCAATATCTGAAAACAGGAGACGGAAAATGTGACACCGACACCCGAAGGGGCTATGAAATAGCGAGTGATATCTTTCAAAAGCTCCTTTCTTTTTATGTGCCATGTCCTTTCAGGATGTAGGCGATCATGGCTCTCTACCTCCCTCTATCCCTTGCAGCTCTCAACATGTTCCTTCGCTCTGCTTCCTCCCCCAGACCAAATTCTGTCATCCATTTGCTTAAGTCCGCCAGGTATGTCACGCGTTGTTTTCCCTTGTCTCGCTTTCCCTCTATTCGACCCGTGAGTATCAGATTCTCCAGGCCCTCCTTTCTTATTATGTATCCCAGAAACTTCAGCTGCCTCTTCCTGATGTTAAGTATAATAATAATGAGTGAGCATGGGTACTGTGTGAACGTCGCATTCACAGCGAATAAGCATCACGTTTTATATGAAGCTGGATATTCATGATGCTTTTTTTTATTCCACACCAAGCAAGGCGGGAAGCCACTAGCACGCAAGGAGTTACAGAAAGTTGGAGCGAGAGCAAAGAGGAGTGATGGAGGAAAAGATGAAAAGAAGGATAGGCCATAGATCAAGGTAACTGGAGACGTCGATTGACATTATATTTGAATAGTTGGAGATTATAGCTATCAGAGAAACAGGAAAAGAAGAGGGATTTCTACAGGCGAAAAGTGCGAGACATGAAGCTATTGGAGTAGAAGGGACGGCTACATTTAACAGTTTCGACAGTGAAAGGGTGTGAGCGAGATGCCAGCCTAGTAGAACGCTTAAATTCATGAAGTCTGAGAACCAGCGAATGCAGCTCATTGGAGCAGTTACCATGAAAGTATTTGTGAAAAAGACAGAGGGAGGCGATGGCACGTCTGTGAGAGAGCGACTGCAGACGATATGCCAGATCAGGGCCAATTATATTGCATATCCGTCTCTGGATTTTATCAAGGACCTTGAGATAAACAGAAGGGGTTCCAGACCATATATAACAGCAATACTCTAATGAAGTCAAATTCTGGTGCTTCTTTTACCCGGGAATTGAATGTCTTTAAGAAGAAAGCTCGAAGACATAATGTCGTGAATAAAAAAAAAATAGTAGAAATATCGGATGATTCCAGAAATTACCTGGAAAATATAGGATACTTTTGAACAGAGTGTGTTTTTCACCCCTCCCGTGCAAGGGTTTGGGAATCGCACTACCCAGAACCCCCAACCCAACCAAAGAACAGATCTGGCTCGCAGATATCATTCCTGGGATACATAATGAAGGAAAGAAGGCCTGGGGAATCTAACACTCACAGGGCATACAGAAAGCAAGAGATGTGGGAGGAGACGGCGAATAGCCGGCTGAGTTTGAATGAATGAATATTAAAATGACAGGATGTTGTGGAGAATCATGATCACCCACGTCCTAAAAGGACATGGCTAAAAAAAAGAAATAGGCGACTTTATAACAAAAGGTTTCACTGTTTTAACTAAGGAAACGTGTTGAAATCGCTGTTAAAACGGAGATGTCAAACTACTGTCAATGTTTCCGGCTGCCTAACCAGACTTTGTTAACTGTCTTGGCGCGTCTTGATGTATGATTTAAGGTCCATGTCATCATACACTATCGTTGTCACGATCTTAAATGTCCACTTTTTTCCGGGTATGACGATAAACAACATCCGGCAGCAAGGCCTCTGATCGAGAGATTGATTACTCGTTGCCTTCTCTTTTTCCTTCCCTTAGACAAGTTACCACCCAAGGGTAGAGAGTCCCGTCTACCCAACGTCTAACCTATAACTGAATGAAGAGAGAGGAATTGGATTCATATATTTTCCAAGTAATAGTTATAGGTTTATAAAAATCCGGTATTAATTGTAGGTTTCTAACTATGACCCATTAATGTACACTTTTTCCAAAACGGAGACTCTGGACATTAATGGATTAGAGTGGATTTGAGTCGTCTTGGATAAACTACGTCCAACAGCAAGGGCTCTGATCAGAAGGTTTTGAGGAGCGTGGAACCATCTTCTAATTGCTGGTGTTCCAAGGTTCACCCTGACATATAGTGGTAGCATCAGTTAGGGTCCCAATTAAGAGCAAATAGTTAACACCCAAACTGGGGTCAAAACACTATGAAAGTGTAAAAATAGGTTTTAATACCAGCAATAAATTTTTGAGGAAAACTTGTTACCATTATTACCAGCTATAAATTTTGTGAAGAAAAAAAAAATTACCAGCATTACATTTTTGAAATAAAAGTATTACCAACTATTAGGTTGGTGCAAAAATAATGACGTAATAATGTCGTTTTTTGACGTATTTTTTAACGTCAAAAAACGACATCACTACGTCATTATTTTTGCATCAACCTAATATATTTTTTGGAAAAAAAAAAATGTTACCAGCAATAAAAATCTTGTCGGCATTAAATAACCCATTGAGGTGTTGATATGCCGTTAAACAAACCAAACTAAACCAAACCAGTTGATTTGAGTATGAAGTATGTACGGCACTTTTGCCGTTTACCATTCTGTAGAAACCATTTTCTCAGATATTTTTGTAAAATAGGTTTTTATTAATAGCTCACAGGCGACTCTTTATTCTTTATTTATGGTCGTTAATAATGTTATCCCAATACAAGGCACCAACACGAGTCATTGTAGGGGATTACTGAATGAGGTGTGTGATATAAACGTGAGAGAAAGAGGTAAAAAATGAAGATTATAATGATATATAGGATAGATAACAACTGATTGACCCATGACACGATGAGATTAAGATTCTAGTGTCCGGAAAGTATCCATACGGGCAATCCTTTCCACAAAGTAGCGTTTTTGTTTTGTTTTTTTTTTAAAAAAGAAGCTTTCTGGTGGGGAGGGAATTCCTTCTTACTAATCGAATACGAGGGGAGGCGTTACGGTTAGGTTTGGTTTGTTTTGTTTTGTTTTAGGACATATCAACCTCAATAGGTTATTTAACGCCAACAAGATTTTTATTACTGGTAATATTTTTTTCAAAAATTTATTGCTGGTAAATTTTTACAAAGTATTTATTGTATTTTTTACACTTTCATTGTGTTTTGACCCCAGTTTGGGTGTTAACTATTTACCAATAGTTGGGACCCTAACAGGTGCTACCACCCCGGGTCAGGGTGGACCTGGGAACACCAGCAATTAAGAGGTGGTTCCACACTCCTCAAAACCTCCTGATCAGAGCCCTTGCTGTTGGACATAGTTTATCGTCTTACCCAAGACACGGACGTAGTTTATCGTCATACCCAGGACGCGGACGTAATTTATCGTCTTACCCAGGACGCGGACGTAGTTTATCGTCTTACCCAGGACGCGAACGTAATTTATAGTCTTATCCAGAACGCGGACGTAGTTTATCGTCTTACCCAGGACGCGAACGTAGTTTATCGTCATACCCAGGACGGGTTACGCCGAGAGAATTATTTCAGTGTTTTTTTTTTTTTAGTTTTTTTGTGCTATACGATTCTTAAATGTATTTGATTTCACATTTTTGTTTAATTTTCTCTGCAAGTTTTCGTCCTTGTCCTCAACGATATATGTGTACCTACTGTATATATATGCCGTGTTCCTTCTGGATATGGACAATCGTGGCTCTCCACACCTTCCTATTCTTCATAGCTCTAAGCAATGCTGTCGCTCTGCCTCACCAGCATTCAATATGTCCTGTGAAACATAAATATTATATGTTTCTTAACAGTTCTACAAAATGTTTGTTTGTTTGTTTAGCGGAATATCAACATCCTTATGGGTCATTTAATGACGAAGTTTAAATTTCTTGGGCGCATTAATTTATTTTACAAAAATGCATTGCTTTTGATTAAAAAAAAATTATATTCGTATTTAATTATTGCTGGTAATTTTTTTACTAGGAAAATGTATTGCTGGCATTTTTACTATAAAAATGCTTATACTTTCATAGTGTTTTGACTCTAGTATGAGGGTTAACTACTTGTCCATAGCTGGGACCCTAACAGGTGCTACCACCCCGGGTCAGGGTCAATCTGGGAACAACAGCAATTAAGAGACGGTTCCACGCTCCTCAAATTCTTCTGATCAGAGGTCTTGCTGCCGGATGTAGTTTATCATCATACCCAGGACGGCTATAAAATGTCTGTAAAGAAAATGTGTGCATATAACAAAAACGTATGTGTCAATTTTGTTTATACATATGAAACATCGATCTTACGGCAATCGATAATCTGGCACGTGCAGAATTTCGAGCAATTGAATATCACAATTGCGTGACTAATTCATCGGCTCGGCGACAATTGGCGTTTGATTTAATACTTTTTTTTAAAAAATATAAGTTTATAACAGTCGTAGAAATACTGAGAGATGAAAGGTTAGGCTGTTGAATTTAAATTACAATAATTCTGTTGGTCCGGCGAAATGTATAATCTGGAGTTTCTGGAGTCAATTATGCCGGAAAATCGTTGGTTCATGCGTAATTTGAGGCTTTGAAACATGAATGTTATAGGATGTGGTTTTTCCATTAAGCAGCTTTGGCCCGGCCTGTTAGAGAAGAGGATGCTGAAAAATTCTCGGCCCCGCAGACTTTCCCAAAATGATAAGAATTTTTGTTTATTTCAGCAGTCAGGGTGGACCTGGGAACACCAACAATTAAGAGGTGGTTCCACACTCCTCAAAACCTCCTGATCAGAGGCCTTGCTGTTGGACGTAGTTTATCGTCTTACCCAGGACGTGGATGTAGTTTATCGTCTTACCCAGGACGCGGATGTAGTTTATCGTCTTACCCAGGACGGGTTACGTTTAGGGAATTATTTCAGTGTTTTTCTTTTTACTTTTTTGTTTTTTGTTTTGACTAAATGTTTATCCAATATAAGATTTAAGAGCCACTTTAGGTAGAAGGTTACTGATTGAGGTGTGTGATATGAACGCGAGATAAGGAGGAAGGAAGTGAACATCATTATGATATGTAGGATAGATAAAGATTCAAGAGGTATTACTGACAACGATTTTAATAGAATTCGCGCTTGGTTAGTGAACATTTTTTTGGCGGAAAAATTTTCTGGTGTATGAAATCTTGGGACCTTTAAAAAAAAAAATTTAATTTTTAATCTTTTTATTTGCTTTGAGTGATATGAATTCTTCAATGTCTATTTAGGGAGATTCCGGTGGCCCACTGTCTTGCATCCGAAGTTCTGACGGACGATTCGTTGTGGCGGGAGTGACATCGTGGGGTGACCGTTCGTGCAACAGACTTGGTTATCCCAGCATTTATACGAACATCCGAACCTTTGTATCGTGGATTAAGAAGATAATAAATTTCTACCAGTGAAAATCACTACGAAAGAAACTCATTTCTTATTTTCTCCATTTTTTTTTTTTTTTTAATAATGTTCACCCAATAAAAGACACAAGAGCCACTCAAGGTAGAGGGTTACTGTGTGAACTTATATTAGTGTAGGAAAGAACAAATCTTAAGAGTATATAGGTGAATCAGGCTTTAGAAGGAACCAGAAACCGAATCCTAAATAGGAAACAAGAGATCAACCTCTACTTCTGTTAAAAAAGCCGAGGAAGTGTGTGAACTGGACAATAGGCAAACTTATCTACTCCTATTGGTGGAGGAGAGAGAAAAAAGTAAAATGAAATAAGTAGTAATCGCAGATACAACTATAGTAACGCCGTTGAACAATACTGGTGTCAGACGCCTTCGAATAACACTCGTACTAATAGTACTTGCTCGATAATACTCGCTCGAATAGTAATCGATATAGTGATCCATATAGTCAAAGGATTTCTTTTCAGAGTTCAGATGCAGACGTCCACCCGTTTTTCGATCTTGGCGATGCATAAACACCCTGAAGTAACAGGTAATTATTACTCATTTAAACTTCAGTTTAAATATTGAACAGAGTAGGTTTCAAAAACAATTCTTTATTAAAGATATAACTTTAATTTTGTTTGAAGAAGACTTGTTTTTCTGGCATCAAAGCGAAACCTTAAATTTGTACGGGAAATTCTATCCTCTTTTTACCCACTGATTTGGAAATTCTTGCAAAAATCAGATAATTGTAAGATTTTAATTAAGCTTTCAGAAAAGGCTGAAATTATTCTGGAAATGGCTCTTTTTATAGAAATTGTTTGGAAAAACATTTTTTTTTTTACATCTGTTACACTCAACTCATTTAATTTTATGGAATTTTTCAAGAAATTCTTTATTGCATCGCTTAATGTTTATGTTTGTTATAAGGACAAGTCCTCGGAGAATTTAAACCATCCTTTTTTTGTTGTTGTTAAACAGGACTCCAGTTACAGAAAATCTGGTTAAATCGTAAAATAAAAAATGCAATAAATCTAAGACACTATTTAATTAGAAACGCCCTTAACTGCTTTTATGAATAAAATGTATTATGAACATAGAATCTTAAGAAAAATAGTTTTCGACGAATAATAAATTTTTACAACAAAATATTTAATTCAAATAATTTATCAACTTTTAATTTTTATGAAATTCTCTATTAATCTGTAGCGGTCGATATTAAATTAAAAATGTATTTGATAATCATAAATGTAGAAGCTTACGAAAATTCCCAGTATTTTAAAAAGAATTTTGAATTTTTATGTGTGTATAAACGTGTAGATTTTTGTAAATACAGACGTCCATGCACGAAATTATCAGAAAATAAAAGAGGTATCTATAGTAAATTTAAAATGTATTGGTAATATTCTAGCATTTCCTCAACAAGCGTCTTCATAACTAAGACTATAAAGCCAAAGTGACTAAAATCCAATAAATATTAGAATGTTTAAAATATTTAAAATTTTTAAGATTACTGGGTATTTATATATATATATATATATATATATATATATATATATATATATATATATATATATATATATATATATATATATATATACACACAAAGGCGTTTACATAGTATTCGTCATTTAATTTTTTTTTTTCAATTTTGTCCTCATTACTTAAATTTCCAAAAAAAATCAGTCGGTAAATAAATTACTTAATACGTCAAAAAACACCCTTCCCATCTTAAAAATGGTGCTTTTCTGGGATATTTTAAATTAAAAGTAAATATTTTTTACTTAAACAGATTGAAATCTTTTTTTGGTTTCTTATCAGTAAAATCTATAAATTTTTCCATATTGACAGAACTGTCGACACAACATAATTATTTTTATTCAAAAATCTTCCAAAAATAAAATATACAATATAATTTCGGAAACGTTATTACTCTCTGTATACGTCACAGCACACATTAATTCAACACACCTTCATCGCATACTTTTAACAGCTTATTTTTTTTTTATTTTATAAATAGCGTTTCACCAATTATTCTCTACTTATCCTGATGATGACTTTCATTAAATTTTCGCCCGAAATGAATTTTAGGCCTGACGGAATTTTCTCCTTGTCTGAAAACGATTATTCGTAACATAGATGAATCGACCATTAAAATTATCGACACAAAATATCAAATGATATATATATATATATATATATATATATATATATATATATATATATATATATATATATATATATATATTATCACTTAAACAAAGAATCAAGAAATTAGAAGACCTTAACGAGAAGAAAGGACAACAAAAGAACAGTTTTCAGGAAGAAAATGGCGGTTGGCAACTCATTTCAGTTTTTGAAGAGTGTAGTTGTCAGGGAAGCAGGAAACCGGAAGTGAGTTCACCGGACGATGAGTGCGAGAAAAGAAAGTATTAGAATAGAACATATTCTCTCTCTGAGACCTAGTTGCCAATCTAGTAGCGCGTTTAAATTCATGCAGTCAAAGCACCAAGAAGGAAAGCTTATCAGAAAAATTGCCATAAAAATATTTGTAGAAAAGACAGAGGGAAGCCATGTCAGGTCAGGATCGATTACATGACAGATCCTTCTTTGGATTTTTAAATTTTAAAAGAAATGAAATATTCAATCTGAATTTTTGGGATGACATTGTTTGCTATATCTTATACGAGTTGAACAAATGTCATCTTCGTTATTGTTATCATAACGTTTCGACCCTTGTGAAATCCGGCCTTCTTCAGGTGTATGCCGATCCAGTTATCTTACAAGGTAGATCGTATAAACTATCAGGTTGGTGCAAAAATAATGACTTAATAATATCGTTTTTTGACAATAAAAAATACGTCAAAAAACGACATTATTACGTCATTATTTTTGCACCAACCTAATAACCTAACTGATACAAGGTTTGAGACAGACACTGATATTGTGATTGGCTCTTTTAATATTCAGGCATAAATTCCTGAAACTTAAAAAAAGTAAGTAATTTATTTCACCTCCAAACAAAGTAATAATGCTACTAGGAGTGATAAAGACAGTGGGAAAACTTTAGTGAGGAGAATTGAGAAAAAAAAGACAATAAAAGAATAGTTTTCAGGTAGACGGAAGATGGCAATTGAGGTTGCATGCATTCAAATTTTTGAAGATGGTGGCAGGGAAGCAAGAAACCGGAAGTTCCATAGTTGAGAATTGCGAGAATAGAATCTATTAACTAAAGAAAAATTGTGCCCTCGACAGGAATCGAACCTACACCCTCTTCCATCAGGGAAACTACTTCTACAACCGAAATGTGTCCCCACCATTGATAGAGCGAGATTTGAATTACTTATTACGAATCCATGTTTCGCGTTGGGATTTCTACGAATGGGTAAACGATATATATATATATATATATATATATATATATATATATATATATATATATATATATATATATATATATATATATATTAAGAAAAAATTTAGGGAAATCTATAACAAAGTGGAAAAAGTTTTCAGACAAATATTGTTCTAATTTTAAACAGTTGACAGGGTGTGTTTTTTCATTCGCTGGCAAATCGTTATTCTTTCTACGTTATCGAATATCAGCAAACGAAATGTGTCCTTTTCTGTTTACTCATAATTTATTAACTAAGATATTTACCTTAATGTCATGTTTTACATTCATCAAAGTGGCTTTTTTTGCACTGAGGGTCAATCACTGTTGTGGACAAAATAAAAAGCTCCCGTATTTTCTAACAACAAAGCCAATAAATGTTTTATTTCTTTTTTATGATGTCTACGTACGCACAGGAATATTTTTTTTATCTTCTTCAATTACTTAACTCTTTGTGTGTTTAATATTCTTCCACGTGTTGAAATGCATTACTTTTGAAAATGTTGAATTCATTTATTTAGAAAGTATTCGGCAACAAATCATAACGCTACAAACTGGTGGGCAAAACAGCAACCTCGTCTATTATAAATTGCAGCACCTAACCGATACAAGGTTTTAGTATATCACAAGTATACTTATGCCTAATACGGGCATTGGAGAGTAGAGAAAATAACAGCTATGCAGCACCTAACCGATACAAGGTTTTAGTATATCACGAGTATACTTATGTCTAATATGGGCCTTGGAGAGTGGAGAAAATAACAGCTATGCAGCACCTAACCGATACAAGGTTTTAGTATATCACGAGTATACTTATGCCTAATACAGGCCTTGGAGAGTAGAGAAAATAACAGCTATGCAGCATCTAACCGATACAAGGTTTTAGTATATCACGAGTATACTTATGCCTAATACGGGCATTGGAGAGTGGAGAAAATAACAGGTATGCAGCACCTAACCGATACAAGGTTTTAGTATATCACGAGTATACTTATGCCTAATACGGGCCTTGGAGAGTGGAGAAAATAACAGCTATGCAGCACCTAAACGATACAAGGTTTTAGTATATCACGAGTATACTTATGCCGAATACGGGCCTTGGAGAGTAGAGCAAATAACAGCTATGCAGCACCTAACCGATACAAGGTTTTAGTATATCACGAGTATACTTATGTCTAATATGGGCCTTGGAGAGTGGAGAAAATAACAGCTATGCAGCACCTACCCGATGCAAGGTTTTAGTATATCACGAGTATACTTATGCCTAATACGGGCCTTGGAGAGTGGAGAAAATAACAGCTATTGTCGAGGAAATGCTCCCGATCAAACAGACTGGCCAGATCGTGGTAAAAAAGCAATAACACCTACTTTGGGTTGCGAAATAGATGGCCGTTTCCACGGCGATGTATAACAAACAGTCTGATAACTCGGTACCATGGAAGGTAATTTAAAAAAATAAGAGAGAGATAGGTTTTTCTCTCCTTTCATACAACTTCAGGGATCACGTGGTAACCCTATTACGTGTCAACTGTAACTATAAAAGGTGACAGATAATAACAAGCTTTTTGTTTTGTAAGGATTTCAACAACACAAGGTAAGTGCACAGCTCCTTTCTCGCTTGACCAACAGTCAATTTCTCCACACTGTTTCTCTCTTACTCTCTTTGTCATCATATATATATATATATATATATATATATAAGAAAGAAATGACATGATGAAAACCTTTTATGTCAACGTATTTCATTCTTTGAGGAATTTTATGATGGCAAATTTATCGTGCGTCGTGATTGATTTTTATGGCTTATCAACCATTTATAGGTTATTTAAAGCAAATGAATATATATTTTCTGTGCTTTTTTTGTAATAATAATGATCTGTTGATACAATACCTACTAATTAACCCCTAATTAAGATTCATAGCTTTCTGGGGGCGGGGGTATTGGAGCGTAAGTGAATAAAATGAACCCAAATGTAATTGGAACTCGACTCTCCGAGTTCCAATTCCGAGCCATTATCCATTACACCATCCGCACATTCAAGTTTACAGCATTTGATATTTCCAAGCGATTACCCACCTAACCTACTGACTAAGCTTGACGTTGTTTAACTTCAGTGATCCTACGTGGACCGGTGTTTCAATAACGTGAATTGAAGCAGTAATTACACCTACATATTTCATTCTTTATAATTTGGTAAATGATGAATATGGCATTGCATTAGTTTTAATACAACTGTATTAGTTTTTAGAATGTTGTAAATATAAAATTATTCTTTTAAATAAACAATCTAATAAATAGTGTTTAATATTGTTGTTCTGAAGAACAAAAAATCACTTTCATCATATGTTTAGGTTTTATTACAATTGTAATCATAGCTTAAAAACAAAAAAAAAAAACCCCAAAAAAAAACATGTCCGAGGAGTGAAGATAATTAAAATAATAGCGGTGTCAAGGGAAAAACCGCTCTTTTGAATCTCCGTTTTTTATTTTTGCAGGCATGAATGTGCGTAGTCAGGATCATCGGCTCAAACCGAACGATCCTTTCCTTAGCTGCCAGGGTTACATACAGTTTTGAATTCAAACTTTTCCTTCTCATAGACCGGTTGTTACCCAAGGCTATAGAACCCAGTCTGTCCTACTATTTAGCTTGGGGGATGGACTAATACCTTTCCGAAGGTTATTAGCACGTAAGTGAATGTAATGAACTTAACTGTAATTCGAAATCGGCTCTCCGATTCCTCAATCCGAGCTACAATCCTGCCTCAAACGAGAGTCCAAATTTGCCGACTTGTGTTAGAAAATATTTTATATACTGCATTATAAGATACAAATACGCTATAATATGTCACACACACACACGCACACACATATATTAGGTTGGTGCAAAAATAATGACGTTTTTTGATGTATTTTAACGTAAAAAAAACGTCATTATTTTTGCACCAACTTAATATATATATATATATATATATATATATATATATATATATATATATATATATATATATATATATATATCACAATTTGTCACACATAGAAATTATAGCATATAGAAAAAATATCCAGCAATATGTGGATTGACTAATATAAAAAAAGGTCTTATTTGTAATGTTTCTGAGGGTGGGGAAACAATCAGCTCGGGGGTGGGGGGATATCTTTGATGTTTCTTATTTAGGAGGCATGGCTTTTGATCGTTGTCTTAATCGCCGCTGACGATCATTTGTGTATCCCGAGAGAGCTCATCACCCACAGGCTGTCGTCACACACGATCTTCATGGCAGTTTAGGATATTAACGAATTCGCCCTGTAAAAAGGGAGATAATTGTCTTCAGCATCCTTATATATTTTTTCCTTGAAGGATGTACTCACATATCATTTTGATAAAAATGAATTTGTTAATTCTGCAAGCAATTTTATAAATGGGGTTTGTTCGTAAATTTCGAATAAAAAAGTCCCTTGAGAACAAAATGTTTTAACATTTTACAGCTATTTACAAGTGCATATGGTTTTGTCTTTTTCATCACACTGATAACACACGAACATACACGCACACACTATACATATATATAGTCTCATTATGGCGAGTAACTAATGAACTTAACGTGTTGTTTCGTAAGATAACTCTTTTGTGTCCATTTTGTCATCATATATATATATATATATATATATATATATATATATATATATATATATATATATATATATATATATATATATATATATATATAAAAGAAATGACAAGAGGAAAACCTTTTATGCCAACGTATTTCATTCTTTGAGGAACTTTATGATGGCAAATTTATCATATATATGATAAATTTGCCTTCTTAAAATTCATCGAAGAACAAAATGTGTTGGCATTAAAGGCTTTCCTTACAGATACATTTATTTATATGTGAATTTAATTATATATATATATATATATATATATATATATATATATATATATATATATATATATATATATGAGTGTGTGTGTCTGTGTGTGTGCATTTAGACAGCAAATTCTCTTTTAGACATGTCTGATTAAACAATTACAAAAGTCTGCTTATTTTTAGCATAATCCGTTCATATTCACGGATATTTTCCGTGTATTACAAGCAAATGGTGCAAGAAATGCACTGTAACAGTGAAAATCACTTTTATTTCCTAAGTACTTTCCATCTTTTTCTTAGATCATCATCATTATCTCAGAAAGAGATAGAAAGTATTCAATCAGGCATATATATATAGTCCCCTCCAAAAGTATTGGCATGCTAAATCCAATTTCTTTGTTTTTGTTGTTCACTGAAGACATTTGGGTTTAAGATCAAAAGATGAATGTGAGACAAGAGTTCAGAATTTCAGCTTTTATTGCCTGATAATTACATGTAGATGTGTTAAACAACTTATGACATACCATCTTTTGTTTGAACCCAAGCCTTTTTCAAGTGAGTAAATCTCTTGGAAACACGTGACTAACAGGTGTTTCTTGTTGCTGAGGTGATGCTTTTTAGATTGATTGTTTAAATATTAAATATATCTGAATGACTACTCTTGGTTTTAGCCTTGGGTTTCACCTGTAAAGACTGCATTTCTTGTTAAAATGGATAACCAATCATGATGACTAGATAGCTGTCTATAGGAGAAAAGCAAGCCATTTTGAAGCTGAAAAAAGAAGGAAAATCGATGAAAGCCAATGGGCAGAGGCAACGCAACAATTTGGAATGTCCTGAAAAATGAAGAAACTATAGGTGTACTGAAGAAGACTTCGAGAACAGAAACATAGAAGCCATACCACAAATGGTACAAACCACTCAAAAGTAGTAAGAATGGGAAGACCAGATTGGTATTTGTAAAAAAGTACAGAGAAAGTGGAAGAAAGTTTTATGGAGAGATGAGTCTAAGATTAATCTCTACCAAAGTGATGGAAATGCCAAAGTCTGGAGAAAGAAAAGATCTGCTTATGATCCAAAGCATTTATCTGTGAAGCATGGTGGAGACAGTGTCTTGGCTTGGGATTGCATGGCTGCCTCTTGAACAGGCTCATTCATATTTATTGTTAATGTAACTCATGATGGTAACAACAGAATGAATTCAGAAGTCTACAGAAACATTTCTTCTGCGAATTTACAGAGAAATGCATCCAAAGTAATCGGGAGGAAGTTTATCAGGCACCAGAACAAGGGCCCAAAACATACTGCCAACGCAACAAAGGACTTCACCGGGGGTGGGGAAGTGGATTGTTTTAGACTGGCCAAGTCCATCACCAGACATTAACCCAATAGAAAATGCATTTCATCTCCTGAAGAACAGACTGAAGAAACCCCCCTCTGCCGAAACAAACAAGAACTGAATGAGGCTCGAGACCTTTTTCAGCAGAATTACCGACGAAAAAGACCGAAATAGAATCCCACATGACCGGGATAAATCATACAGACACGAATCCGATGCAGTCAAGGCCCGCCAAGTCCAGAAATCGTTCAGGTTGAAAGATCAGAAGGTAACGCACAAGATCCACACACATATAGTGAAGGCAGTTAGTCTACATATCACCACAAGCTGAGAGCATCTGAGGAGTCAGTACTCAACAAGGGTCTCAACAACCATTAAGCGGATGCCATACTTAGAGATCATAGCCCTAATCGAGAAAATAGCCTTGAACATTAATCAAGCTCAGGCAGATGGGCTGAGATGGAAAATGAGACAGATACTGGAGAAAGCCCAAACCGCCCAAATCAAACGTCACAAAACTGGAGCGGCTGGCAATCAAAACCCTAGAGAGAAATGAAAACATCAATGCAACTGTAGTGATGGACAAAACGGAATATACAGAAAAACTTGCAGACCTCATTAGAATTAATATATCGTAAAAAACAAAGATCCCACAATACAAAGATCACGCCGATGAGCGAATGCCATACTTAGAGATCATAGCCCTAATCGAAGAAATAGACTTGAACGTTAATCAGTCTCAGGCAGATGGGCTAAGATTGAAAGTGAGACAGATACTGGAGAAAGCCAAGCCGCCCAAATCAAACGTCACAAAACTGGAGCGGCTGGAAATCAAAACCTTAAAGAGTAATGAATACATCATAATACTACCAGCTGACAAAGTCAATGCGACTGAAAGTGATTGACGAAACAGATTATACAAGAAAACTGGTAAACCTCGTTAGAAATGGTAGCTATAGCAAAGTAAAATCCACCAATGAAAACAGAAAGAAAACTGTCGTAGATCCTAATCAAGAATATGAACCACTTCCCGCCTATTTATACAGGCTTTTGTCACAACGTTAAATCAATCTGCCGCACATATATGGTCTCTCTAATATTCACAAGGACGGTGTTCCTTTCAGGCCGGCTGTGAGCTGCCAAGACACTGTGCTGCCCTCTGAGTTGCTTCCTTGTGGATATAATTGATCCATTAATAAGAAATCACCCTCATGTCCGAAACTCTGCCCATTTTATAGAAATAATCAAAGATTCTCCCATCTAATCCAACCAGATGGTGATCCTGGATGTTGTGAGTTTGTTCACCAAGGTAACCACGGAGGAGGCACTATCGGTAGTCAAGGGAAGACTGACCTCAGACTCATCTCTAGGAGAACGTACCAGTATACCAATAGATAACCTGATGGAGATGCTGAGTTTTTGTACACAAACAACATACTTCGGAATGGGAGCAGACATATACCGACAGGATGAAGGCTTCGCAATCTCGCTATTATTACCAGCAATGACTAATATATACATGGGATACTTCGATGAAATGATATTAGAATCAACATTACTAAAGCCAAATATATGACTGACACGTAGATGGTACCTTCATACTCTGAATCCACCAAGAAGAGGTCCAGCTACTACTGGGTCACGTGAGCTCAATAAGACCATCGATACATCGTTGAACCACTTCTGAAGGTTGTCCTGATGTTGTATGGACCGCAGATCTTTTGTATCTTTTCCGATAAGCCCTTCACATAGGGTAGACAGATCAACGCTGACTACCGAGTGTTATCGTCTTGTACCATGGAAAAACTTATCCACTTCCGCGACGTAGCTTCTTCGTCAGATAGATATTTATTGTATTTAAAATACAATTACGGCACGTGGCCAGATGGGGAGGGGTTGAGGCTGGTCGTCACTAACTATCCCATACCTAGCCAATCCGATTCACGACCCATTCACTCATTACAATTTGCTGATTCACCACAAAACCCCGTCCGTCACCAATCAATCCTCCATACACCATAATACCGCATCCTCTCAAGGGGGGGGGTGTCTACAAAACGCGCCCCGTGACATAAAAATTTAATGATAATAAATAATTATATATAAAAATATATATAAATCTATGGAATATGAAAGGGGAGGGAGATGAACCCAATAACAAACTAAAATATTAACAAACATCCAGGGACACAAGTCGCCTTTCTAAGTTTAGCGCCGATTGACGACGTATTCTTGCGCCTTGTCGTTTGTACGCGGCAAACGACATAAGTCGAAACAAGATTTATGGAGATTGCGTCATAACTACAAATAGTCGTGTGTCGAAACTGTCGTAACCCGGGCACTTAACTGCACCGGAAAGTTTGAACAATAGAAATATACATACAATTTTAAACACACACACACACACACACACACACACACACACACACACACACTCTCTCTCTCTCTCTCTCTCTCTCTCTCTCTCTCTCTCTCAGTCTGTCTCTCTGTCTCTCAGCTTAAAAGCCACGCTCCGTGCGGACTCTTAAGCTACTTTTTGGGGAAAGCTAATTGAGACTCCGGCCCAAAACTCAATGAACATCTGGTTCAGCATAGAAAACAGCAATGATAATTTTGAAGAAATAACTTTGAATTCCTCAATTCACTCCATGAGACTTCAGCTCTGATTCCGACTAAAAGAGGGGTTTCGGAAAAACTGAGTTTGTCAAATCACTAACTGCGGAACTTCAAAGCCTCACTTTAACACCGATACCTTGGCATTTTGAAGAAATAAAACTGATTTCCTCATTTCACAAAGTTTTGGAGATATTTTTAAACTGAATTTAAAACAAAGTTTTTTTTTTACACTATTTATATTATTCGGACTATTGTCCTCGTTTTTGTCGCCATATTTATTACAACGTTTCGGCCGTTGTACGCTCCGGCCTTATTCAGGTGGTTGGAACCCTTTATTTCGCTCACTGGGGTAGAATGTTCCAGTCCCACGTGCCGTGTCTAATGGATGTTAGTTATCAGTTATCTCCTGTTAATTCCCCTCTCCAAGTTCTCCACCACCTTAACCAGGTATTGAACTCACACTCTTTGGGACCTGTCACTGGATCTAACCAAGGCCTTTATCCACTGTGCCATGTGTCCTTGGGGACATGATCCCATTCCGAAGTGTGTTGTATAAATTCCTGGTATTATAAACCTAATGTCTTCAGCAACCATTTTTACCAGTGCTCATATTGCAATTTTTGCTGTTATCATTCATTACATGTTTTTACTAGTGCTCATATTGTAATTTTTGTTGTTGTTATCGCTTTTCTCTGGCACTCCTTATTACTGGTTCCCATATTGTATTCATTTCTATGCTTGGTCAGCTCAGGAGATTTTTGTTGCCTAGCATATGTGCTGATTCCTTAAGTGTATGAATTTTCCAATGATGTTCTTTGTCTATGATCTCAACCTGATCCCACAGAGGGCGGTGATCTCCCTTTTCTCTCCATATGTGGTCAGCCATGCCTGATTTTCCCACTCCCCTCGTATTACAGCTTTCTGGTGTTCTTGAAGCCTTACCTTAAGGGGGCGGCCTGTCTCCCCTTTATATTTCTTTCCGCAGCTGCACGTGATAGCGTACACACAGTCTTTCGTCATGTTCTCCTCTATGGGGGTCTTACTCGGGAGAGATATCTGCGAAGTGTCGTCAAGCTTTTGAAGGTTGTCCTGATGTTATATGGACCGCGTGTATTTTCTCTGATAACTCCTTCACATAAGGCAGGCAGACTGTTTTCTGAGTGTTGTTGTCCTCCTCTTGTACTCGCCTATCCCAGTTTTTGGGGGCTGCTGCCATGTACCCAGGGTAGTTGTTACATTGTAGGGTACTACTTATACTGACCAATTCTTTATCTAATGTCTCTGGATCGCCACTTATGATTTTTGCTCGGTGTTGTAAGCAGCGGACGAACCCTTTCTTTACGCTGTATGGATGGTTGGAGTTGAAATTGAGGTACTGTCCGGTGAATGTCGGTTTACGGTATACGGATGTCTTGAACCAATGCTCTATTCGAGATATTAGAACATCCAAGAATGGGAGTGTGTTGTTACTCTCTTTCTCCATCGTGAACTGTATCGAGTTCACATGGTATTGAGTTCACATGGTCCAGTAGAACCTGAAGATCTTTCTGGTGTGGCCATAGTATGAATGTGTCATCTACTTACCTTAACCATAGAGTTGGCTTTATAGATATAGATTATAATGCCATTTCCTCAAAGTATTCCATATATATATTCGTCTTTGCTGGTGATAATGGCGAGCCCATTCCTGTCGATATATGTGTGATCCCATTCCGAAGTGTGTTGTTTGTGTACAGAGAGTCAACATCGCCATCAGATTATCTATTGGAATACTGGTCCGTTCTGCTAGGGAGGAGTCAGCGGCCAACCTGTCTCTGACTACTGAGAGCATCTCCTCCGTGGGTACGTTGGTGAACAAACTCACCAATGTCCAAGCTCACCATCTGGTTGGATAGGATGGGAGCGTCTTTGATTATTTCGACGAAGTGGGTGGGGTTTCGGACATATGAAGTAGACTTTCCGAACAATGGGTCAATTATATCTACAAGGAAGCGACTCAAAGGGTGGCACACAGAGAATACCGTCTTTGTGAATCTTAGGGAGACCGTATATGTGAGGTAGCTTGGTGTAACGCTGCGATAACTGCCTATACGTCTTAGGTGCGAAGTGATCCTTCTTCTTGATTAGTATTTGTGAGTTTGCGTTCCGTTTTCATTGTAGGATCCTTTTTTACTTTGCTGTAGCTACCATTGCTAATGAGCCTTTGTCAGCTGCTAGTATGATAATGTTTTTGTTCTTCTGTAGGGATCCGATCGCCAGCCTCTCCAGTTTCGTGATGTTTGACCTGGGCGGCTTGGCCTTCTCCAAGGTCTGTCTCATCTTCCATCTTAGTTCTTCCGCCTGAGCATGAGGGAAGTTCAAGGCTACCCCCACGACTCTGGCAATGTCCAAGTATGGCACTCGCCTGATGATTGTGGCGAAGTTGAGACTCTTATTCAATACTGACTCCTCAGAGACACTCAGCTGATATTAGCTGATGTTGATTACTGATTTCGCTGGTGGGTGATGGACCTTGTGCGTCACCTTCTGATCTTTCAATTTTTTTTGAAGTTTTTTGAAAGTTTTTTTTTTTTTTTTTTTTAATTTAAAAAAGTTTTTTGTGTTACTTTAAACTCAATATAAATTAAGAACTTTTTAAATCGTTAATTTTTTTTCAGTTATTTTAAAATTTGAATTTTTAACCGTTCCCTCCCCAGCCGAACACAAATCCCAATGGTGAATATTACAAGATGAAGGGCAGATTGTCCATCTCGGGATCATCCTGATTCCCGAAACGTATACTGTCTATATAGAGCAGGTGTGCCCTAGTTAGGTGGTTTCAGACGCACGGACGGGCAGGCAGAATTTGCCGTTTATTTATTTAGATAGAAGACTACGGTGGATCTTCTGCTAACACAGAACTGGTAGACGGTAATTAAGTCCTGTATCCTGTGTTCCTGCTAGAAACTGTCCTTTTCAACAAAGTTCAGGTCAAGTTAGAGTGGCTTACTGAGAATTTCCCCAGTCATGTTACTTTTAACCTGTAACCATCGACCTCTTCCAATTCAGACTTTGTTCTACCAATTCAAACTTAAGCTTCTTGATTATTGTCCCGATGTCGCGAGCATTTTTATTCAATAAACTTTTTTAATAGTAGAACATGTTCAGTTTTTCTTGTGTTTTTTTGCGTTAAACATAATTTTTTGAAAAAAATCTCGGTATATTGTGGGTAAACGTTATCCATACATTGCAAAATCTGAAATGTTGGTATCATATAAACAGAGTGACCCACAAAAAAAAAAAAAAAAAAAAAAAAACAGGAACGAATTTCAGTCGAATTTATTACATTTACTTATGTGCTAATACGCTTGGGAAAGGTATGAACCCTCTTCTTCACCCCCTCCCCCTTGGGTAAATAGCAAGAGAGACCGGGTTCTATAGCCTTGGATGGTAGCCGATGTATGAAACAACCTCAAAACCGTCGTTAACTAGGGCAAAAGTTGGCTTGTTAATTTTAACGCCTCCATTAATCATCTGAGAGAACACTCTCTGCCTTCTATCAGCACGGCTGATGCTATCCTCCAAGAAAGTGACTCATTGCGTCTTCTCGGGCTAACATTCTCAGCTGAAATGAAGTGGGAAGACTATATTGAATCCATTGCTAGGTCAGCTGCTAAGAAAGTCGGTTCACTGTGCCGGCCGAGACAATTTTTCTCTCCGGAATCTATGCATAAGTCGTCCATTCTTAGAATATTGCTGCCATATATGGCTCGATGCCCCTGCTATTTACCTGGTGCGCCTTGATAAGATCCAAAGAAGAATCGGCAATATTATTGATCCTGATCTGGCGTCTCGGCTTCGGTTACTTGCTCACCGTCGTTAAGTTTGCACCTATGCCTAAATATTTTCATGGTAATTGCTCGGATGAGCTCTTCGCATTGGGGTTTAGATTTTTAAATTGTTTTTTTATCCCCCTACAGACAATAAATTGTACATAAGGGGACTAGTTAGAATCGTCATAGAGACATTGCGGTATTATGGTGGATGTAGTAAGAAAGCTAAGTAAAAATGGGTTGTTTTGGTGTAAGGAATAATGCTGCATTGTTTGGGTCAGTATTTGTGGCTAGCTAAGTTTAAAGTTAAGACAGAAGACCACCGTCGTTTTCCCCATTCTGACTTTGTGCCACATTTTGTAAATAAATTACAAAGAAATATCACTTTTCGCATTGGTACCTAGACTATATGAATTTAAGCGCAATGTAACACCGTATCCTCACCCCACTGGACCTAGGCACTCCACAAGACCGGCCGTTGGTATGGTATGGTCCAGTATTACAGGTTAGACACAAGTCTCCAATTCCCAATGTCAAATCGAAGCTACTCTCCAACCACGTTGTGATTGATTTGATCCTGGAGAGTGATCATCAGATCGTAAAAATCCGAAAGCTTCCCGTTGGTCCACCTGCGAGTTCGTCGGGTGAGAATCAGGTTAACAGAAAAATAAATAACCAAGTCGATTCGATTTTGAAGGGACAATTTTTATATATATATATAAATATATATATAAAAGCAAACAAACTCAAAAAAATAATTCTTGTTGCACTAGGTTGAAGGTTTCTTATCTGTTAACAATAACCTTTGGATAATTTCGGTGAGGTGATGTAGCCTTCGTTTTAACCTTTTTTGGTCTGTTTTTAGCGCAATTACTACAAACTTCGATGTTCTCGTTCTTAGTAGTCCTAATATTAGCAGGAGTAGCAGTACTTAGATGTCAGCGGCGGTATTTCGCTCTTTGCCTCCCGTTCAGCAGCACACAGCGGACGCTTTCTTTTTCAATCTCTGACGTCTCTCCCTCAGTTCGACTGCATTCGAAGACAGACGAAACTCTTCCTTTTATCGCCTCTTTATATAGAGAATTGGTGACGTATCTGTTTTTCTAGTTCGAACGTACTGACATACTTTTAAAGTACAATTTTACTCCTCCGAGAGTAAACAATTCACTTTCACCGATTGGTTTTCAAGGTTCACAAGAATCTATTGTGTATCACCTCGCTATCAACCACTCTGCCGCCTTTTCTAAACTATAGGGAGGCTTCTTCAGAAATAAATTCTAAATCAAAACATCCTTTATTTTAATTTCGATTCTTCTGTCAAAATCTATTTCTTTTTCTAAAAGTTTCAAATTATCATTGTTCCAGTAATTTTCATATTAGTAAACTGATATCCTTTGTACTCTTACAAAAAGATTGTATTTCGTGTTCTAAATTAACTTTCTGTGGCATTTACATTTCAAAGTCTTTACAGCATTTTTAACATCTTGGTTCTTTTGAAAACGCCTTTTTTTTCTGTTTTATAGCATATTCTCCTTTATTATCATTATTATTTCAGCAATACTAGACTAGCGGTGAGATCTCATTAGTTCAGCTCGATGGATGTAGCCGTAACTTCTATACTGACAGTTTCTTATCCCGCACTTCTCGCTTGTGGAACTCCTTCCCGGCTCCATGCTTTCCAACTAACTTTAATTTGCAAAAAATTAAATGCAGTGTCAATCGTTATTTGCTGTTCTGATTGCTTTTTTTTTTTTCCCTTTCTACTCATTACTAATGTTTCTGTTCCTAATTCCTCCACAACCTCCAACCTGTAACCCTTTCTGTGTTAGTGGCTGTACTGACTTGCTTGGGCTGATACCAATTTAAAATAAATAAATAAAACCTAAAGACTAACGCTGAAGTTGCAGCGATGATTACTAGCAAGTGTTATATATCATGGCCAACTTGCTTCGTAATACAGTTTTACTGATCTGAAATTACCTATTATTTTTTTTTATTCGCTTACAGTTTTATCTTTTCAATTCTTTTGTGACCACATTTTATAATGAAGCCATTTTCTTTTAAAATGGCAACCATTAAAACCGGGGATCAAAGGGAAGTAAGCCATATTGACATTTTTTAATAGATTTTAAATATTTTTAAGACATACGAACAACAAATGTTATTACTGATAGTTTTTACTTTAAGGTCACGTCCTTGTAATTGACGTTATTATTATGACTAAAACCAGAAACTCCTTTTAGTTACTTGACAGACGAATTCCGAACAGCAATTGACCGATCATGGAAATTTAATCTGCCATTAGCTAGGTATTAAGAAGAAAATATTTTGTGGATTGTTAGTACAGTGGAGGGTTTGAACAAAGAGCTAACCAATGGATATTGTTGAATCAATCAGGTATTGTGATCCACCTTATTGGTCTCCTTTTCAACAACGTTATGTAGTTACTGGACAGAGGTATTCAGAAAGCTACTTGATTAATCATAAAAATTTAACTTGCCACTTACTAAGTATTAAGGAAAGACATTTTATAGAACAGGTGACAGCAACCTACGGCACGCGTACCACGCCAAGCAATTTCCAATGGCACGCAGCCGCAATTGACATCACGAAGTCCGAACCAATAAGTACAACGCAAAGATATTTAGCCGTTTGAAATTTAATATATACTAAAGTATATATATATATATATATATATATATATATATTACTATATAAAAATATATTGTAGAAGAGGTATATTGACCTTGACTTGTGTAAAAAAAAATACGTATGCTGTTGGCACGCTGAATGATTTTAAAACCCTAAGTTGGCACGTAGCAAAACGTTGTTGATCCCTGTTGTAGAGTATTCAAACATTCCCGTATTGTTAACAGAACGTTAAGTGAAAAGTCGTTTCTCAAATTCAGTATTTAGTACATAATGGATTTCATTATTCAAATCAAAGTTGTAATTAAAAAAAAAAATATGTAAAATTAGGTTTCATTTTACCTTCAGTTAAGAAATAAAACTGCTCGTAATTCACATCATTATTACTACTACCTTATTATTTTGCTTTATATTTACTTGTATCAGTAAAATCATTATTTCCATTAAATTATTACAGTCTAAAGATATTTTCTGGCTTTAAAGAGCCTGCAAAGGTTGATAAACCGTAAAAGACAAATCAATCTTGCTCTCACCACTTCCACAATTATAACAGGTAATCTTTATTTTATAGCCATGTGTTTGTAATTTACACAAATATTATGATTAAAGCCAGAATCTGTTTGTAGTTATTTGGACAGATATTAAAAAAAAAACAAAAAAAAAACTACTTGATTAAATGACTAAATTCAAACTTGCCAGTTGCTTAATATTAAAAGTACTTACCAAGACATGGATTCAAATTATGCAAGTCAAGGTTTTAACTAAAACGTAATGGCGTAAAAACAATTCAAATATTCAAAAATTAGGTTTCATTTTACTTTCAGTAAAAACGTTCTACATAAAACGTTTGAAAGCACGTGCGATACCCTTTTGTACATAAATAAAACTGCTCGTAATTCATCCAAATATTATGACTATAGCCAGAAATTGCTTGTAGTTATGTCACATAGATATTCAAAAAGCTACTTGACTAATCATAGAGATTTGACTTGCCATTTGTTAAATATTAAAGAAAAAAACAATTTTCGAATCCTCCACAGTATTAAGAGACAATTAACAAACCGATGTTGTTAAAATATTTGGGATCTACTTGAATAGACATACTGGTGGGTATTTTTACAAGTTATAAAAATAAGTGTGCCGCTTCAAATAAACATTCCACTGTGAAATTTTATGAGTTTAAGTGTGGGAAAATTATTTTAAAAATAATAACCGTACCGTAGTAAATAAACACCGTGCCGGGTGGTGGCGCTTGAAGGGAATAATTTAACCATGCCGGCACTTGTAATTGGTGAGCAAGTGTGCTTAACAATACATGGATTTCATTATATAAGTGAAGGTTTTAACTAAAACGTAATGGTATAAAATAATTCAAATATGTAAAATTGGGTTTCCTTTTTGCTTTCAGTAAAGAAATAAAACTGCTTGTAATTCACACATGACTAGAGCTTTGAATTGCTTGTAGTTACGTCACATAGATATTCACAAAGCTACTAGATTAATCATGGAGATTTGCCTTGCCACTTGCTAGATGTTAGATGTTAAGGAGAAACATTTTGTGGCGTGTTCAAACCCTGCACTGTACTAACAGAGACTTAAACAACCGATGTTATTCAAATGTTTAGCATATACTTATATCAAATGAATATACCAATTGTGAATTTCACATTATAATATCCGATTTTATAAGAAATATTTTGTTGTTCGAGGTAATATGAGATAACGCTTGAAGTGTAAGTAAATATTTAGTGTGCGACAGATATTTGAGAACATTATTTGAAATGATCCTATTATTATTATTAAACAGAAAAATGGAATTAAAAAGCTAATATTGCAAAAATGAATTTGTAAGTTTCAAAAATTAAAATATACAAAAATAGGTTTCGCTTTACTTTCAGTGTGACCTTTTAAAACAATTTACGATCAATCTGATCTCACTTCAATTCTTATTTTCAAATGTTCAAAGCAATGAATAAGAATGTTACTTGACGAATTTAGAAAACTATTTGACTAATCATGAAAATCTGACTTGCCATTTGCTAAATATTAAGAGAGAAACATTTTGTACAATACTGATGGAGAGTAAGTAACATTTCTTACTTGTGCACATTTTTCATGCAAGTGAACACCCGGCATAACAAAGAAAAGAAAAAAGGACTTTCTCGTCTGTCAGTGAAATCTGATTGCTTAGGAGGAAGAAAAAAAAAAAAAAAAAAATAAAACAAGATAATGAAAATGGAAATACTTTGTAAATGTTTTATTTTTCAAATATACTGTACAAATAAAAATTCTTAGATTTCCCAAATATTTACGAACAGCTTCGTACAATAAATAAAAGTCCTCGCATACACATAGTGATGAGAGAACCAAATTATCTTAACTCAATAAGCCCAAACCCCACCCCACCCAAACCTGCCAGTGATAGTTAGGTGGGGAGAGTGCTGGCGCATGGAAACGGGGTGGGGGGGAAGTGGGGCTTCTTACATCTGGTCCATTGGAAGGCTCTTTCTGGAATCGCTGCACCTCAATCACATTGTCGGTCAGTCCCTCCCATCCTTGACCAATGATAATGAAACTGGAATGAAAGCAGATTGTAAGGCTTTTTTGTTTGTGTGTGTTTATATATATATATATATATATATATATAAACAAAAAAAATCTGGTGACTGAGGAATCTATAATGAACCCTCCTTTATTGCCCTGCAGCAATAAGAAATATATATTTTTTTTTTTTTTTTTTTTAATTGGCCCAGTCTATGTGAAGTGGTCCATTGTAAACCTATTCCAGTGTTTCTCAGCTGATGAATCTGGTTGCACTAATGCACCTTGAAAGGTTGCCAGGTGCACCCCAAGTTAACAGAAGAGTAATTTAAGAGTTATTTTTATATCAAAAAAAAAAAAAAAAAAAAATCTTTATTTTTAAAATGCTAGAGACACCAAGCACATGGTTTCCATGTTTGATATTTTTTTTTTTAACTGGATGCTAAATTTTTAACTTTTTAAGAAGTAGATAATCCTTTACCTTTTACCTTCAACAAAATTAAGTCAGTATCGATCTAACAAAACAAAACAAAAAAAAATAAAAATAAAAAGCAGATTCTTCATATGTTCCTTTAAATGAAAACTGTACTGCTAATCTACTTTGAGAACACTAAACAAAAAATAACAACCATTAATTTTCTTCTTTGCCAAAGCACATCAGGCACAGGTTTCGCACAAGCAGAATTAAATATACAATTCCTTAAAAATAAGTGTTTATTTCAGGGCATTCCTTTATTATTTTTCTATTTTCAAATTTCATGATTAATGTTTCATTATTAAAATTTAAAATACCCTCCAGAGTTCTAGTTATTCTTCATGCATGCCCTGAAGTAAAAAGAAAAAAAAAAGGGGGGGGGGGAGAAACACTGGTCTAGACTATGAATGAATAACAGGTGTTTTGTTTAAATGTTATGAGTGACATGTCCTGCATATTCTATATGTTGATGAGAGAATTAATCTGTTCCGTCTCTCCTCCCCCATTTGTAGAGAAGAAAGAATTAAGAATCTGAGGTAGCTGACTGACTTTATTATGCCCCAACCTCCCCCGCATCTAGTGGGCCAACACAAATTCTAGAGAATATATTGTCACGATCTTTTAAGGAAAACTTTCTTTTTTTTTTTATTTAATTTATTCAAGGGAAAGAAAGTTTTAGTAGAAAATTGTTTAGGATTTCAGTAAATACTAATGACATTAATATCAAATTAGATTTAAGCCTCCACCAAAATCTTACAATTTTTTTTTTTTTTTTAAATTTTAATTGTGACACAGTCTAAACTAATATCCCCATCTGAATGTTTTATTTTTCTACTAGGTTGGATAAAAAGTTTGCTTGCTTATTAAGTAGAAAAATAACTCCATAAACTGAAATACTTTTTAGCCAACTCAATATTTAAATCCTTACAGAACGCCACCCGATAAATGTTCATTTGGTTTTGGTGGTAATATTATTATTAATAATACTAAAAATCTTTAAGTAGAGGAAAGTGGGCAGACGAGGTGAAAAAGTTGACCTGTCTAGTCAGGGGTTATGAGCAAAATGATTAATTTTTTTTTTGCCTTTAATATAATTATAACGTGGTCTAAGCCACAGTCTGAAATGTGGAAGTCAATCTTCATCACCAACATCCTGAAGGGACACAGCACATAGAAGATAATGTGGCCTCCTTTGCTCCAATATAAAAAATGTTGCCCTATTTTGTGTAGGAGAGGCTGAAGAAGCATATCTAAAAAAAAAAAACATGGAGACTTTGAAATTAAAATCAGCAGCTCTTACTGGGGTAAAACATCAACTATTTATACATTTTTTTTTTTTTTTTTTTAATTAAATTCTGATAATCCTAATAGATCCATGTTCATTGACAACTTCTTGATTCTAATGTAGCTGTAAAAAGTAGGCCCACTCAAAATTAGGGGAGATTTTTGTGCAAGTTTTAACATTCAATTTTTCTAAGTTTAGGCAGTTTCTAGTAAGAGAGAGAGAGAGAGAGAGAGAGAGCGAGCGAGAAAAAATAAACTCAAACAAATTACCTGTCTCACATCAGTCAACATAACAGCAATTGAAATACAAGGAATAAAAGAGTTAATAATACCTGAATGAAGTATTATTTTGTTAAACCTATGAGATATATATATATATATATAT
This sequence comes from Acanthosepion lycidas, assembly GCA_963932145.1. Taxonomy (NCBI): domain Eukaryota; kingdom Metazoa; phylum Mollusca; class Cephalopoda; order Sepiida; family Sepiidae; genus Acanthosepion; species Acanthosepion lycidas. The sequence continues at coordinate 24,827,188 of OZ010599.1, forward strand.
ATATAATATATGGGCACTAAAGGAGCTTGAAGTATTTCCAATGTATTTTCCCTCTTCATAAATACTCAGGGTGGCAAATTCTGGGTGCTCTTAAACAGAATCTAATGATTATTCTGGATATTATTTTGTTGTTATGGTGAGAATAAAAATTTATGAGATCATTTTTATTAGTTAATTTTCGGTAGACATACTGTTGTTAATGCGGCATAGCAGGATATCCTGGAATCCAATGTGGTTGGCCCCTAAGTGGAGCGATGAAATGTATTTTCTTAGAATTTCTCAAATCTGGTCCTTTCCAAAATACTTTAACTAAATAATCGATATATTTCTGATATAGTGATCATACTCCATTAATATATACCTGTCATACTGATCTTGTAGATCAACTAAAGTCAGACACATAATAGAATTTACATATGAAATGGAAGAAAACAACACTTCATCTTTCCTAGATATCATGCTACACAACATTAACAGCAGTTTAAAACTTAGTATTCACCGAAAATTAACTAATAAAAATGACATCATAACTTTTTCTCATCATAACAAAATTAAATCTGGAAATCAGATTCAAATTAGGTTTTGTTAATTAAAGATAAATGAATGAATGATTGAACAACCACCTAGAAGAAAGCTAAATAAATTCTCTCATTTTCTGATAATAAAATCAGAAAATTTATCTTAACTTTCTTTTTTTTTGATAATTGTACATTTGTTAATCTTTAATCAACAAAACCTAATTATATATAAAGATTTCTCAGGTACAACAAAATAATTCAGGTATATTAATGAAATTTATCTGGCTGAAATTGTTTGGATTTGTTTACAAATAAAATTTCATGTTGTAATTATTACTTGCTGAAAAGACACCATTTCTTGGGCATCTTAGGAGAGGATAGTGACTCAAGAACTAGACTGGTTGGCCATTATTGTTGAGTTTGATCCTCATTGGGAGCCTCCATATTTATGCCCTTGTGCCAAACTAAGCTAAGTGTTTTATATAATAAACAATTTCTTAAAGGAAAGGAGGTAGGATATCTTAAGGAAGTCCCACTGTGCTGTACTTTGACTAATCTGTAAGTTCAATTACAATGCAGTTATCTCCCTTTATGCTAAGATTTTTTTTACCTGAGTTACTTGTTTTTCTTTATTTTTTCAGCTCAAAATTTTCCCATACAAATTGGATGACATTTTTCTTTTTCTTTCCTTTCCAGCTCTGAGGTAATACCTTAATAATAATTATAATAATAATGAGGAGAAAAAAAAATCTGTTATTAGAAAAGCTAATACAACAAGTGTGAAAACAGGATATCTGATTATAATTGGATTGTTGTTAATTAGAGGTAGGGGTTAAAAAAAAAAAAAAAAAAAAAAAAAAAAAATTAAGAAAATGGAGAAATGCATTGGCAGCAATACCCGTTTGTAGGAACCCCCTACATACAGCTGCAAAATGCCAGTGGATATCTAATATGGAAAAGGACGAAAGTTGAGCCTGAGCAAATGTTTTGCTTACCTAAATTCAATACCCCCTCCTCCCAAATCTTAACTCTCAAGTATTTTACTATATATATATATATATATATATATATATATATATATATATATATATATATATATATATATATATATATAGCTAAAATAGCAGTAATAATTCATTTTGTTTTGTAATTGATCTGGGATCTTCAATTTTAAAATTTGCAAAGCTCCTGTATGCTCACCAAGGACAATGCTAATAATTTATGTACAATACCCAACACCTTGGATCCTTATGATAAAAACAAAAAAAAAAAAAAATCTACCCTCGTGTGTAGATAATCTAAAATGGATGCAAGAGGGAACAGGGTATCTATCCGAATATGAACAGAAAGATGAGATGGTCATTTGTTTGAAAATAAGACAAGAAAGTGAGCTTAAAAAAAAAAAAAAAAAAAAAAAAAAAAGTGAATTAACCAAACATTCACCAACCTCCTGCCACTTTATGTTTAGAAATGAAGATTTGAAATTTAAAACGTACATACACGGAAGCAAATCTGACCGACCACGTGATTGATGCCGACAGTGTTGGTGGGAGGGTTTCGGAGGTGGAGAGGGGAACATTTACATAAATGCATCTCTACTCTGATTCCTCACAGAGAGAGAAAGAGATAGATGGACTCTAGAGATAACAGCAGTAGAGAGAAAGAGAGAGAGAGAGCCATCAAAAATATTTTGAGACCTGATGCACAAAACTTAAGCCCCCCCCCCTTTTTTTAAAATAAATAAAAAATAAAATTAGGAAATAATGGAGAGCTGGGGGCATGAAAAAGAAAATATGAAAAAATAAATTTTTTTTTTTCTCTTTTAAAAAGAAAAAAATGTCTAGTTTGAAGGGGAGATGAAATTTTATAAAATATAAATAAAAAAAATTTCTGATTCTCTTAAAAAAAAAAAAAAAAAAAAAAAACCAACAAAAACAAAAAATGAGATGAAAAAAAATTGTCAAAGAAAAATATAGTCTTTTGGGGTGGGATTGACGAAGGGTGGGGGGTAAGAATTTCAACTCAAACTGTTTCAGCTTGCAAGAATTTTTAGAGAAAAGTTGATGAAGCAACTTGTGTGTGTGGGGGCATTTTTAACTTGTCCATTGTTTTTTTTTTTTTTTCCTTTTTTTGTACAACGCAAAATTCCGCATTTTGTGGGCCCCATCACTCCAATTGTTCTTGTTTTTTTTTACCAGCCACAACTAAAATCTTCCATCATTGGAAATAGTTCCGTTTCTCCATATATATATATATATATATATATATATATATTATACCAAGTTTCATCTGTTATATATATATATTTTTTTTTGTTTTGTTTTGTTTTTCCTTTTCTTGCCTCAGTCTTTTTATGAAAACATCACAGCGCTTTTGTAAGGGTTATTAGTGAAAGAACAGGCACCTGCCCTACTTCGGTAGTTTAGATATTTTGAATCTTTTTGTGATCAAGATGGGTGGGGGCGAGGAGAAGGGAGGGAGAACTGGGAAAAATGTAGAAAAGGGAATTTTTTTTTTTTTTCTCAAACGTCAAAAGTTCTGCTACCTGTGTTGGGGAGTGTGTGTGGTGGCAGGTGGTGATGCGTGGAGGAAGGTTCTGTGGACTTGGAGGGGTAGTGAGGGGGCGAATGGAATGCAATGGCTGGAGATGGTGACAGATGAGTCAGGGCCGCTCTTTGGTCTGCGGGAAGAGATGATGACGATGGTGATGATGACGACGATGATGATGAAGACGGTGACTGTGGTTGTGTCGTTGGTAACGATGATGCTGAGACGGGAGACGGGCAAGAGGGACAAAATGACGAAGGCTGGGATTGATTCTGCTGCTGCAAATGTAGCAATTGTTTTTGTTGGGAGGATAATGGGGGAGGAGGGGGAGGCGATGGTGGTTGTGGATGCGCTGTCAATACAGTCTCATAAGAGGGTCTGGCTGCTGGATTACAGTTGTTGCTATTATTATTATTATTATTTACAGAAAGGTCGTTGCAGGAAGGCAACGGTGATGAACATGGCCGGTTGTGGATGTATATAGAAGAAGGGCTCTTGCAGTGGACTTGAGCAGTAACTGAAATGGAAAAAAGAGAAATAAAAGCTTGTTGTCCATATTTAAAATTTTGGAATTTAACAGGCTTATTGGAGGGAAAAAGAAAAGTACACATGGTAAACTTTTTTATATTTTATTCTTAAGTAAAAGATGGTTTTAAGAACGTATTTAGAAGTAATGGCATTTTGAATCTATAGAAAAAAAAAATATCCCCACCAAATCACAGACAAGATGACAGCTTTCTAAAATTTATGAAGCAAATTGAAGAAGCCCCTAAAATATTACATAAGTTGGTAGGTAATCAACAAGCAGTATCACCAATTGATTAACAGAAATCACCTATCTCCATTCAGTAATGACTGATTGCTGTGTGTGTGTGTGTGTGTGTGTGTGTGTGTGTGTGTGTGTGTGTGTGTGTGTGTTAAAAAAAAAAAAAAACCCAACCCTCCCCAAATTCCTAGGTGGAAGGAGAGAGCATGTTTTTAAAGAAACTGAAAGCCCAATTTACCAGTGGAATATGGAGGACAGGTATCCGTGTGTGGCGGCAGAGGCATTGCCATGGAAGTGTAGGCAGGAGACTGGGAGCATGGTAACTGGGGGGCCTGGGTGGAACCAGAACCCAGGCCACTGCCAGCCAGTAAATGAGTTGGGCCGCCAGTAGCATTAGAATCACAGAGGACTGGATGGTGATGATGATGGTGGTGATGAAAATGATGCAGAAGCTGCTGCTGCTGAGAGGCAACGTCTTCATCTGCAGAATAAAAAAAAAAAAAGAAAAAAAAGGTCAATTTGTTAATTATATGTTAATGCCTTCAAAACAAAATGGTTCTATTAATAATCGTGAAAGACCTTTTTGCCTTCCATCAGTATGGCTGATGCTAAGCTCCAGGAGAGCAATTCACTGCGTCTTCTTAGTCTTAAGTTTTCAACTGGCATAAAATGAACCTGATTATATTGAATCAAGTCAGCTGCTAAGAAAGTCAGTTCACCATGTCATGCTAGGCAATCTGTGAATTGAATATTGTTGCCACATCTGGTTTAGTACTTCTGTTAGGTATTTAGAGAGTCTTAACAAAAAACCCAAAGAAGAATGTCCAATACTCACAGTCCTTTCCTGTCATCCTGGTTTCAGTCACTTTCCCTACCGCTGTAAAGCAGTTTCCCTGTGCCTTTTCTATAAACATCTTCAAGACCATTGTTCTGATGAGCTTTCCTCTTTGGTACCTTGACTTCACGAATCTAAACAGTACTAGGTTGGCAGCTAGGTTTCATAATTTCACTGTCATAATTGCTAGTTTTAGCCATGAGTCCAATGCCAATTTTTTCTTCTCTCTCACATGTGGAACTCTCTTTCAGCTTCCTGACAACTTTAATCTTCAGAAATTTAATGCAACATCAATCATCGCCTTCCACATTCCTGGATTCCGTTCTTTTGTGTCCTTTGTTTCTTTCACTCTCAATAACTTCTTGCATTCTAGAGTGTGTGTGGGGGGCTTTTATTGCCATACTTGGAGTGAAATCTAACCATGCAATCATATAAACTTTATATGCCAATTTTTAGTTTTTGGAAAGCACACGTGACAGATTTGGGGGTGGGGATAAAAAAAAAAAAAATCCACTTCTTTAGACTTTTACACTGTCCCCTGACCCCTCTGTACTATCTGAGTTAATGACAAGCTAAGGTATCATTTACAAATTACACTCCCATAAGGCAAGGGGAGGTGAAGGGATCCCAGCTATCATCCTAAAGAAATCTGCTCCCGAGCTGGCTCCAGTTCTCTTCGAACTCTACAACTATCGCTGATTCCTGCTTTCCATCTTGTTGGAAGTCCTCCTCTGTAGTTCCTGCTTTAAAGAATTCTGGAGAACTTTCTGTCTGACCCCTCTAGCTATTGCCCCATTGGTCTCCTACCACTTTTGGCAAAGTATTCAAGGATTTAATCAATGCTGAAGTGGTTAACCATCTTACTTCTCATGACCTACTCCCTGACAAACAATATGGCTTCCTTTTTTGCCTGGTCTGATGTGCGTACGGCCATCACTGAATACGTATATCAAGATCTTGATAATAAGGGCAAAGCTCAAGCTGTAGCTCTAGATATCTCAAAGGCATTTGAGAGGGTTTGGCATGCTGGTCTTTTACGTAAACTTCAGGGATACAGTATTAAAGGATGATTATTTGATTTAATCCAATCATTCCTATCAAAATGTGAAATGAATGTTTTGAATTGGCTCACTTCCAGATTCTTTTACACAAACGTGGATGTCCCCCTGACAATATCCTGGCTATTACGCAGTTTCTGATCTTCATCAGTGATCTCCCTGATGTCATCAGTTCCCAAGTTGGCATTTATGCTGATTACACTACCATTTATTCCTGTTTCAATAATAAATCCATCAGAGCTGACAAAGTTAATATGGATGCTGCTCTTGAAAACAACCTCCAATCTGTGGTTAACTGGGACAGGAAATGGCTCGTAAATTTGAATGCCTCCAAAACTAAACTGCTCTCATTTAATCACCATAGAGAAACTTCCCTGTTTGCGATCAAAACGGCTGAGGCTCGACTCCTAGAGAGCGACTTACTGTGCCTTCTTGGCCTCATGTTTTCAAATGACTTGAAATGGAACAACTGCATTGAATCAATAGCTGCATCTACTGCAAGGAAAGTTGGTTCATTGAGTTGTGAAAGAAGTTTTTTCTCGTCAGAGTCCACCTTGATGCATTGAAAACAGTTGCCATATCTGGTCTGGTGCTCCTGCTATTCATCTTGAGGTTCTTGACAAAATTCAAAGAAGGATCTGCAATGTGATCAGTCCTGACCTGGCATCTCAACTTCAGTCACTTTCAAAGAGATGTGATGTGGCTTCCCTCTGTCATTTTACAAATATTTTCATAGCAACTGCTCTGACAAGCTTTTTTTCACCTGGTGCTCCAACTACATGAGTTTAAGCGTGATACTAGACTGGCATCTAGGTCCCACTCTTTTACTGTTGAAATAGTTAAATGTAACCACCACTTCTACTCCAACAGTTTCTTTTCTTGCACTTCCCGACAGTGGAAGTCCCTTCTGTTTCTTTACTTCCCTGAAAACTACAACCATCAAAAATTTAAAAGCAATGTCAATTGCTATCTTCTGTTGTTGTCTTGAACCCTTTCTTAATCCCCCCTATACCCAGTCTTTTCATTCACTGTAACCCCCTGGTATACTAGTGGCCTTGCTTGAGGTGAAAAAAAAAAAACAAACAAAAAAACAAAACCCAGCCCCAATCAGACAAGGGACTCAGATCCACTTTCTATCCTTACCTGTATCCGTGTCCCATGCTCCTGGTGGTTGAGAGCCATGGTATCTGTCCCCTGCCGTGCTATTGGGGTCTACTCTGAGGTAGGCCCTGCGTAATGTTGGAGGAGGCGGCGTTCCCTGGAGGTTAGGGAACCGATGGATCCGCTCAATTGTGTCAGGTGGGCATTCACTGTCCATCAGACTGTCCTGACATGTGGCCTGTGGATGAAACGTCTGCAGTGTAGAGTGGTCAGCTGAATGCTCTGCAGAGTTTCCGCCCGTGTGCGTGCTGCTTGTGCTCCGAGAACTCTTTAAGGTGTCACTTTCACTGTTTGGACAGTGTAAACTTGATATGCTATTACCTGCAAAATCAACGCAGAAAACAACATTAGATTAGAATTCAATTTCCAAACCAATACGACCCAAAACATTAGCTCTAATAATGTGTAGTCTATATATTTGAGAGTTGAAGCTTTAACAGAAATAATAAGGAATCTCAAACCACTACCTCAAATCTTTAGAATAATTAAAAAAAAAAAAAAAAAAAAAAAAAAGTCATTTCTAATAATTAATTTTAATGGGCATCTCCTAAAAGGAAATCCAATAAATAATGCTTAAAACAAATAAAAAATAAAATTGTATGTTCATACTGAAATGAAGCTAAGAAAGAACCTAAACATGACGAAGAATTGGGTATATTTGATTAGGTTATCTTGGTGCAACAGGAGCTACATGGGTTATGCAGCCCAAATAATATATATATATATATATATATGTGTGTGTGTGTGTGTGTGTGTGTAAAAAAACCAGAAAAGTGATTGGCCAATAGGAAAAAAAATAAATACAAAACAAAGAAAATTTTTCAAGGGACTGACCAATACCAAACCAGTTAACATGTGGCACAAAAAGCTGTGTGTGAAGGTTTTGATAAGTCAAGGCCTGAATAAATGGTGGCAGAGGAGAAGTAGCAATAACTAAAGACAGAGAGAGAGAGTGTGTGTGTGTGTGTCTGTATGTGTGTGTAAGCTCAGATGCAAACAGCAGCAAAAAGAAAGAAAAAGCAATGTTTAGTTTAGCAACTCTGAAAATAAATTTGCAGGCATGACCAGACCAGGATACCAAATCCTAAAATAACAATTCCACTCGGCAGTTGTGTTTTGCATAGAGTTTCTCCTACCAATTCACCATTTCGTGTGTACATGTACACACAAACACACACCCTAAATGAAATTAGCTCCTTTGCTCAGGCTAGGAGTGTATAATAGCAGCTGTGTACACACACACAGAGTAGTTAAAGCTTCCAAGAGTTTCCAGTGTGAGTATATATATATATATATACACACATACACACACTATAAACAAACAGGCAGAGCAGATTTTTCTGCTTCCAAAGACTAAAGAATCAGCAATGTAATAGAAGAGTGGGCTCGTTAGGTAAAAAGAAATAGAAAGACTAAGAGGGAGGGGTGTGTGTGTGTGTCTTTTACTGATTAGGGTGTGATATGTTTATTAGGTTGCTACTAAAACCCAAATGGAAGTGCTTGGTGTTTTGGCCAGGGGGGGGGGGAAGAAAAAAAAAAAAAAAAAAAAGAAAAAGAGAAAGAGAGAATTTCTTGGATTTGGTCAGTTATGGTTCTCTGAATAGATAATGGTTCAGAAAGAAAATAAGAAAGAAATGGAGGTTAAAGAAAATGTAAAAGAAGATCCAAGTAAAAAGTGAGAGCAGGAGGAACTTAAGAAAAAGCAAAAGGGAGGTTAATTTAAGGAAAAAAGAAAGGAAAGGAAGGTTTATTGAATTTTTCTAAAACTGATATTGGATAGGGAAGTGAAATTTGAATGGGAGGGGAGAAACTGAACTGGGTGGGGGTATTTGAAGAAATGTGGGTGAGAATAAGGGAAGGAAAAATGAATTGGAGAGTGTTTTCAAATAGTGTTAGGATACTGGAATTGATAGACAAAGAAGAGACTACCATGAGAGGATTGTAGGTGGAGGAATACAAGAAGGCATAAAGCAAGAAAAACTGAAGAGGGTGAGGAGTAGGGAGAAAGAGCCAGAACTCCTACAAGAGAGAGCCCATCCGACCAGCTCCATCTGGTGCATAGATTTCATGCATGACAAAAACTTATACATAAATGCTTAGCTAAGCAGAACTGAGTGCCAGAAACAGGTTTGTTCTTCACTTCACCAACAGAGACATCCACATACAATAGCTCCTTCCTTCCTTCTCTTTACATAGTAAAGATCAAGTTACAACAACAAAGTAAAATAAAATTAAAAAAAAAAAAAAAAAAAGATGCTGGCAAAAGTTTTCTTCTGTTTAGAATGTCACCACCCGACAATAGGGAGAGCAACTGGCTCTAGTCAAAACTGCAAAGTGAAAGTTACGGAATTCAGATGTCAATAATGGCTGCAAATGCTTTTTCAACAAGAGGAAAACAAATGTGAGGCAGCATTCTTTATATATATATATATATATATATATATATATATATATATATATATATAGATAGAGAGAGAGATGGGTTAAAGAAAAGAGGGGGCAATATGCATAAAATAGAGCAAATGTTTGGTGACAATATGACAACTAATTCTAAAAAACAAGGGACACAAACATTGGCAAAGAGGAACACATTTAAAAAGAGGAAAGGAAGCCAAGACAACTGAAACTGCAAAATTAACAAAAGCAATATTTCTTTCAAAAGAAGTTGCCAGTAGAAGAGTTCCTCATAATGCAAAGAGAAAAAGCAGTACGCACAGGATGCCAAATTACCAGAGGAATATTTGGCCAAAGCATTGTCAAATTTGAAAATGAAAAAAAAAAAAAAATAAAAATAAAACACAGCTGGGGGTCTGTTCTAGCCAAAACAAAAGTCTTGTCATTTTGGTCTTTCAGTAATTAATACTAAT
>OZ010599.1:24846939-24881939 GCA_963932145.1 Acanthosepion lycidas
TTAAATCATTAACCTCTGTATTTGTTTTTTGTATGAATAATTCATGAATTTGTAAATTAATTGCACCTTTATTGAAATTAAAATAACTGATCCAAGTGCAACTTTCGGATAATAAGTGCAACATTACTGTAATTATTGAACAATATAGTTCATGCCACTTTGACAGAAAATCTACCAGTAAAAAAGAATTCTCTCATCACTATATTTGTACATAAACGCAGAACCTTAAAATTTAAATTCAAACTCAGCGTTGCGACAGCACGTTCCAAAACAATAACACATTTCTCATAGCATTTTTCAGATTACATCTCTATTTTCGTTGTCCACTTATAACAGAGTAAAAACAAGAACAAAATCTATTTCATACCTGAGGATGTCTGTAGGAACAGACAAAAGCTTGTAAAAATAAAAAGACCTATTGCAACTGAAATTTATAAAACAGGATCTTTTCATTCATAAACAGGTTTGGGGTTTTTGTATATTATTTGAATTGTTTGTGAAGATGGATTTCTCGCCATTTAAATCATTAACATTTGTATTTGTTTTTTGTATGAATAATTCATGAATATATATATATATATATATATATATATATATATATATATATATATATATATATTAAAGTGCACTAATTTCAGAATCCTGTAGGGTAAATTTATGTCCAGGAATGTACATAGCCCTTTCCTCATGAAACTAAATGCTGATATAATGTGGAATATTTGAATAAAAATAGGGGGTGTATAAAAGATAAAAGTGCTAGAAAGCTGAAGTTGGCTAGGTCATGAATCTAGATATACTAAATGTTGAAAATTTAAAGCCAAATGTCCCTGTAGTACCTGCCTAACCCACCACCATATATACAAGATAGTGTCTACTGATAAAACCATTATTAGGTTGAGGAAATTCTGTCTACAGATGAAACATGTCACTTAGGATTTTTATTCCATTTTGTCATTCAATGACACTTTAGTTTATAATGCCACTGGTGATTTTACTAGCATACAAGTGTACAAAGATTGTAGCATAAATTTCAGGTTGAAACTTTATAGGATTTCAACCCTGACCAATCTTCCTTCTCTCTCTCTCTCTCTCTCACACACACGGCTCCCTCCAACCACCCTGGTGTATTTACAAACAAAATAAAAGCCAAATTTTTAGCCAACCAACTCTCACACCAACCCCACCACTGCTCCCATTTTTATACTGCAGCAATATCCCCCACCCCCAATCCCGGGACACCAACACCAGCTTTCCATGAATTCAATTAATGGCGAGCAATCAAGAAAGAAACCAAATGAGAGATTTTGTCAAGTAATGGCCGGTTACGGGAATTGGTGTGCAGTTAAGTACGTTTACCACCTTAACTGAATTAGCTTATCTAGTCGGAGCGATAACAAAAGGGGGTGGCGGGAGGAAAGGGAAGGGCAGATTTTTCTTATTGTGTACGATTAGGTGCGGAACATAGACGGATTATCTGTTTACATCTACAGTTAAGCAGATTATATATATATATATATATATATATATATGAGTGTGTGTGTGTGAGAGAGAGAGAAGAATTAAAAGCACAAATGGTTTGGCAGTAAACATTGAAAGTACACTGAACAATGCATTCAGTTTCACCTGCATTAATAATGAAGTTTGGGGTGGGGGTTTTTGGCAAGGAGGAAGGGTGCAGTTGTATTGAATTTTAAATGCAAGTGTGCATGTGGCAGAATGGTTACCAGAATATAAAATGGAATCTTCAAAAAGAATTCACATTCTAGCAAAGATTGTTTCTTGTGCCACACTAATGTACTTGAGAAAGGCACAAATACACTTCCCCCATTGTGGTTCATGCCTTCACAATCTATCTTGGCCAAAAGAAAAAAAAAAAGAAAATCCTTAGTAAACTTCAACAATTGACAGAGTTTAACCTTTTGCTTACTGCTTTTCCAGAGGAGTAGCAGCAAGAACCAGTTACACCCACTGACAACTTTGACAGTGGCCAAAGAAATACACATATTTAAGCTAGTGTGTACATATGCATTTTACCCTTTGTACCAACTAGAGTAATATGTAACAAAATTTGTAAATTGAAAATACTGATATGGATGATTTCATTATTTTATTGTTGTTTTGTTTCTGTATTCATTTGAATTTTATAAAGATGAAGAAATGTAACAATACATACTTGAGAGAAGAGGCTATATACATACTTGTGTAGGGCAAATATTATATATATATTATATACACACACACACGTGTGTGTAAGCCCGATTACATCTTTTTTTGGCTAAAATCAAACTCACATTTGTCATTCTGGCAGCAGAATGTAAGACAACCAATCTATGCTGTCACACCTTACCATCTCCACCCACCTGACACTGCAATCTATCGGTAAAAAATTAGAACAGAGAAAGGGAAGGTGGTGGAGGGAGTCTACCCCCTCCCCAATTCTAATGTGAGAAAATGAATGTTGAAAATTGATAGCAATCAAAATACACTTAACAGTTGAGACTTGCTCTTCCCTCATCCACCAATAACCCAATAATTGCAGCTGAGTGAACAAATTGCAAGTCAATCTCAGGCAAGAGAAAACGACCAATAGCCACTATTTGAGGCCGAGATAGAATCCAAGAGGCAGAGAGAGAAAGAGCAGGAGCAATCTTCATTAAGGTTTTTACGTTCTCTATCCAAATAATCACTGAAAAGAAAACAGAGGATACACTTAAGAAAAACAAGGTGAAGAGAGAGAGAGAGAGAGAGAGAAGGAGAGAGAGAGAGAAGGAGAGAGAGAGAGAAGGAGAGAGAGAGAGAAGGAGAGAGAGAGAGAGGAGAGAGAGAGAAAGGAGAGAGAAAGAGAGAGAAAGAGAGAGAAAGAGAGAGAGAAAGGAGAGAGAAAGGAGAGAGAAAGGAGAGAGAAAGGAGAGAGAAAGGAGAGAGAGAAAGAGAAAGGAGAGAGAGAAAGAGAAAGGAGGAGAGAGAGAAAGAGAAAGGAGGAGAGAGAGAAAGAGAAAGGAGGAGAGAGAGAAAGAGAAAGGAGGAGAGAGAGAAAGAGAAAGGAGGAGAGAGAGAAAGAGAAAGGAGGAGAGAGAGAAAGAGAAAGGAGGAGAGAGAGAAAGAGAAAGGAGGAGAGAGAGAAAGAGAAAGGAGGAGAGAGAGAAAGAGAAAGGAGGAGAGAGAGAAAGAGAAAGGAGGAGAGAGAGAAAGAGAAAGAAGGAGAGAGAGAGAGAGAAAGGAGGAGAGAGAGAGAGAAAGGAGGAGAGAGAGAGAGAGAAAGGAGGAGAGAGAGAGAGAAAGAAGGAGAGAGAGAGAGAAAGAAGGAGAGAGAGAGAGAAAGAAGGAGAGAGAGAGAGAAAGGAGGAGAGAGAGAGAGAAAGGAGGAGAGAGAGAGAGAAAGGAGGAGAGAGAGAGAGAAAGGAGGAGAGAGAGAGAAAGGAGGAGAGAGAGAGAAAGGAGGAGAGAGAGAGAAAGGAGGAGAGAGAGAAAGGAGGAGAGAGAGAAAGGAGGAGAGAGAGAAAGGAGGAGAGAGAGAAAGGAGGAGAGAGAGAAAGGAGGAGAGAGAGAAAGAAGGAGAGAGAGAAAGGAGGAGAGAGAGAAAGAAGGAGAGAGAGAAAGAAGGAGAGAGAGAAAGGGAGAGAGAGAGGGAGAGAAAGGGAGAGAGAGAGGGAGAGAAAGGGAGAGAGAGAGGGAGAGAAAGGGAGAGAGAGAGGGAGAGAAAGGGAGAGAGAGAGGGAGAGAAAGGGAGAGAGAGAGGGAGAGAGAGAGAGGGAGAGAGAGAGAGAGGGAGAGAGAGAGAGAGGGAGAGAAAGGGAGAGAAAGAGAGAGAGAAGCAAAATTGATACGAGCTTCTAATTTGATTCATGCAATGAATTATTGACAAAAATATTTTAGAATCTAACTCCTTCTAAGTCCAAATGCCATTAAATACACACACACAGACATGTTGGACTTAGTATGTTCAAGATGAGGATTTTAAGTGGAGATTTTTCAAATAAACAGTGGGCCCTACCTCTTAGAAAACTGGTGCAAGATAATCTTTATTTGGCTTGAAGATTATCAAAGTTGAGTATAGTAAATATCTATATAGGCACCACCACATTATGCAGCATATGAAAAATGATATAGTGAGATATACTGGGGTTTATGGCTTCCTGATGAGAAGCATTGAGCAAAATGTGTGTGGCTGGTGTGTAATGGATAGCAGCTCAGAAGAAGAAATCTGAGAGCCAAGTCCGAATTCCAGTAAAGTTCTTTGCATTCATATATGTGCAAATACCCTTAGAAACATATCCATTCATCTCCCAACTATGGGTTAAATTGCGAGAGAGAGTGCTAAAGAGAGAGAGAGAGAGAGAGAGTGCTAGAGAGAGGGAGAGAGAGTGCTAGAGAGAGAGAGTGCTAGAGAGAGAGAGTGCTAGAGAGAGAGAGTGCTAGAGAGAGAGAGTGCTAGAGAGAGAGAGTGCTAGAGAGAGAGAGTGTTAGAAAGAGAGAGTGTTAGAAAGAGAGAGTGTTAGAAAGAGAGAGTGTTAGAAAGAGAGAGTGTTAGAAAGAGAGAGTGTTAGAAAGAGAGAGTGTTAAAGAGAGAGAGTGTTAAAGAGAGAGAGTGTTAAAGAGAGAGAGTGTTAGAAAGAGAGTGCTAAAGAGAGAGAGAGAGTGCTAAAGAGAGAGAGAGTGCTAAAGAGAGAGAGTGCTAAAGAGAGAGAGTGCTAAAGAGAGAGAGTGCTAAAGAGAGAGAGTGCTAAAGAGAGAGTGCTAAAGAGAGAGTGCTAAAGAGAGAGTGCTAAAGAGAGAGAGAGAGTGCTAAAGAGAGAGAGAGAGTGCTAAAGAGAGAGAGAGAGTGCTAAAGAGAGAGAGAGAGTGCTAAAGAGAGAGAGAGAGTGCTAAAGAGAGAGAGTGCTAAAGAGAGAGAGTGCTAAAGAGAGAGAGAGAGAGTGCTAGAGAGAGAGAGAGAGTGCTAAAGAGAGAGAGAGAGAGAGTGCTAAAGAGAGAGAGAGAGAGAGTGCTAAAGAGAGAGAGAGAGAGAGTGCTAAAGAGAGAGAGAGAGAGAGAGTGCTAAAGAGAGAGAGAGAGAGAGAGAGAGTGCTAAAGAGAGAGAGAGAGAGTGCTAAAGAGAGAGAGAGTGCTAAAGAGAGAGAGAGAGAGAGAGTGCTAAAGAGAGAGAGAGAGAGAGAGTGCTAAAGAGAGAGAGTGAGGGAAGTGCCTATTTTGATCTGTCTCTAAATACTCAATCATATCTTCCAAGAGAGGGCAAATGTGGATTTTTACTGATCAGGAATGATTGAAAGAGCAACATGAAATGGCATTTTGTAATTAAGCAGCAGACAAAATTTCGTAATATATTATATAAGTTGTCCAATAAACATACTTGTGTGTTTATGTGTGTGTATATATATATATATATATATATATATATATATATTGTATTTTACACATACATACATACATACATACATATTGGATGTCCCAATAGTCACCAAGGAATTTCAAAATGTCAAAGTAGATGTTTTCTTTGGAACTTGAATTAACTGAGGGAAATCACTCACGGAAGAATTCACAACTGAACCAAGAAGAAAAGTTGTGTATTTTATTTTGAATTTCATCAAACTTTTACCTACTCGATAGTTTGTAAAATCCTAAAATTTTATGACCATTAAGTTCTCCTGATTATTTTATTAGGAAGTGGGGGGGTGGGGGGCGATACATTAAGGTGGTATGTATGTATAAAAAAAATCAGCAACTCAAGGATGCCATTTATGCAGAAATTTGAGCATTTCAAGCATTATATATATTTAAGAACAGAGTCAATACAGTTGGTTGTGTGTGTGTGTGCTCACATACACACAGGTGTATGGATATTTGTGCAATTGTTAGTAAATAGCATCAGGTGTAAACGCCCAAGGCCAAAGTGTTGAAGAGGAAGTGGGGTGTGTGTGGGGGGGGGGATGAAGGTGAAAAAAAAAAAATCAAAAAAATCCGGTGAAATGGAATGCAATCCAAGACATTACAAAGACGATAGAAAATGGTTTTAAAAAGGTTGAGGGTGTGTGCGTAATCTGGAATGTGATTGTTGTTGTCACCCCTAATCAGATTTGCTGCTTTTTAAATCAAGTCGATGTTTTTTTTCGGGGGGGGGGGTGCAGAGAGAAAGAGAGAGAGGGGTGTGTGTGGATCAGAGTCCTATCAGAGTTTGTGAGCAGTTGACAAAAGGTGTGATAGTAGGCCTAAGCTTTTAATTGCATGTGACCATGCAGATAAGTGTGTAGTAATCTTTCTTCAGTCTGCCTTACAGAGGAAGTGTCTGGTTAGAAAAAGTCAAATTACGCTTCCTCTGTAGCTAAATAGTATAGCATGTCAGGCGATATGATGGTTCCGTGTAGGACACATGTTCGATTCCTGTTAGATGACACATATTTTCAATGAAATTTTTTGGACATTCAGGCTGGTAAATGTAGTTAATACTGCTTATTATAAACAGAGCATTTATATAAGATTTTACATGCGTATGCAGACTAAAAACAGAGCCTGTGTATTTCCAAATATTGAACCTCTGAATACCATTCTTGTTGTTTTTGTTTTCTTTTTCTTAAATGACTATTTCAGCCAATATATTCTTTGATCTTCCTCAGGTTGAAAACCACTTCCTCATAAATTTTGAGTTTGGTGGTAACATCCATGCTGATTACATTAATTCAAGAGTCATATCTTCTCAGTATGTGACAATGGTGATACCCTTTTAAAGGACGGACGATGTGTCCTATAATTGTTGTTGTTTCAGTGAACATAGTGATTTACCAAGCATAGTTTAGATGTGGCACAAGGCCGAAATTAGGGGAGCACCCAGTGAGGATCGAACTCACTACTCAGTTGTAATTGTTCTAGCGAGACAAGCTTGCTAACCATTACACCACCTTGAGGTGCCCCTGTTATTGTTTCAGTGAACATAGCATCCACTTCTATGCAGATGACTACTTTATTCAGCCATTTGTCAGACTCATTTAAGTGGTTTCCCTTCGCTATATGTTAACATTGCCGTCATTGTTTATCGTATCATTATCCTTCTTTCTAAATACGTTCAAGCTTAGAGTCAACCTTATTGCATTGTGTAGAAGATGATTTCTCGGTATTCTTCAAGAATAATTGACATACAATTTTGGGTCATATTTACCATAAAAATTATGACCTTTGGGTGGAGTTTGTGATTTATTAGTCAACCATTTTATACAAGATAGGTTTATTATGATTTTATAACAACCAGAATCTGCCGAGTATATTTTATTTGTAGGTCCTGATTTATTTATTAAAAAAAAAAAAAAAAAAAAAAAAGAGTTGTTTGGATGTTCCTTAGAAATATTTTTTATAAAGCTATTCACCCTGAATAAGGCCCAAGAGCCACTCAGTGTAGATGATTACAGATCAAGAGGCACATTTTTGATCAATTGAAATGTTGAAGTGAAACTATCTCTTAATTTACGCAGATAAAAAAATAAAAAAAGTGAAAAAATTCTTGCTTTTTATGTAAATATAAAATACATAAGTCACAGGAAAACAGCAAAATTTAAGGATAATTGTTTTATATATTTTATTTTTCTATGGGTGTGCCTATATATATATATATATATGCACACACATACACAACATTGAGCACTGTATTTTTGTAGTGTCAACACATACAAGCCTATTGTACTTTTTCTTTCCATAGAGGACTGTATATTTACACTGACAGTGTTCATTAGTCACACCAAAATATAAAAGGTGTCATCTTGGTAGATCAGCCAGATTGTGGACTTTTAATGGTATGGATTTAACACTTAAAAAATATTTAGCAAAATAAGATCTCATAGGAAATCATTTTTTTTTTTTTTTAAATATAGGGTACGCCCTGTACAAAGTCTGGGATGTGGGGACACTTGAGGTAGAGAGTTATGTTTGGAGTCAGTTCGTACAGATAGGAGGGGAAGATAATGGTTAACCCTAGACTTGAACAGGTTAAGATTGTAGTGATTGGGGGAAACATCCTCTTGGGAGTTGGTTCCACAGAGTAGTGGTTTGTGAGAGGAAATATATCGATCTCTATACAGAATATCATCAATCCTATCAGGCGGATTAATGCAGTCTGAAATAAGATCCGAGATCCAAATATAGAAACATCTGAAAGGAGGTGGATGTTGTTGGAAACATCTACTTGACAAATAATACACCTGAGGAAAGTTCAAGAACACATTGGCTAAAAGTTGCCCAGACAACTGTTGGAATATGAACTAGGAAGGCCAAAAGATACAACACAAGAACCCCCTCCAAACAATGTGCAGAATCAAAGGATAAGAAAAACAAAAAAATACCTGTGGGTGTGGCACTGTATTCTTCTGGCCGTTTTCTTGTCTGATAGATTATAATCACCCAAACTAGTGAAGTACCAACAACACAACACACTACAGCGATGATGATAATGCCTGTTGTTGTACTAGAATTGTCCAGTCCAGAACTGCTGTAAGATTCTGGATCTCCACCTGGTGCTGATGTTATTACCAATTTTGTAGTACCTCGCTCCATGCCCAAAGTGTTGGTCAGTTCACAAGTATAAATGCCAGCATCAGAGGCGACAGTATCCACAATGACCAGCAGTTGGTCACTTGCAGTGAAGTAGTGTCTTCGGGATGGCTTTAATATGAGGTTATCCTTGAGCCAAGTTAGCTTGGGTTTGGGGCTGCCAGATGCCATGCACTCAAGAACTGTAGTCTCTCCCAGTCGAACCAATTTCTCAGATATCATGGCCCTTGTAAATGATGGGGTTTCTGTAAGAGTTAAGAGAATATTCTCAGGTTAAGAATGCTTTGAACTACATTGGAAAAGGACAGACTTTCCATCAAAACTATCGATTGAAGATAAAACTGATACAGGACAAGGCGATTACCCTATAAATTATAGGGTATTGGCTTTTGATATGGGATTATGACAATATCAAAGCTGTCTCCTTCGGACTTGTAAAATGCAAAAAGAAATTTTTTGAAAATAATTTATATTAATCTACTAATGTCACCATAAAATCCAGTATTAATTATAAAAATTGAAATAAAAATCCAGCAACACTCCCACTCACAAGTGTCTAGAGATGATACAGTACTAGTTATAGCTTTCTATTTATTAATACTCAATGTCTCAAAAATGGGAAAGTGCATATTAATGGGTAAACAAAAAAACAATCACATAACATGCCAAAGTTTCTCAGACCTGATGAATGTCAAATATGCCAGTGGTTTATGATAGAGGTTGATATCGGTATTTAAGTAATCTCAAATCTTACACCCACCCCAATTGCAACTTAAAAAAAAAACAAACAAAAACAAAAAAAAAAACAAAAAAAAACAAAACAAAAAAAAACAAAACAAAAAAAAACAAAACAAAAAAAAAACAAAACAAAAAAAAACAAAACAAAAAAAAAACAAAACAAAAAAAAACAAAACAAAAAAAAAACAAAACAAAAAAAAACAAAACAAAAAAAAACAAAACAAAAAAAAACAAAAAAAAAAAAACAAAACAAAAAAAAACAAAACAAAAAAACAAAACAAAAAAAAACAAAACAAAAAAACAAAACAAAAAAAAAAAAACAAAACAAAAAAAAAAAAAAACAAAACAAAAAAAAAACAAAACAAAACAAAAAAAAAACAAAACAAAAACAAAACAGAAAACAAAAAAACAAAAACAAAACAGAAAACAAAACAAAAACAAAACAAAAAAACAAACAAAACAAAAAAACAAACAAAACAAACAAAACAAAAAAACAAACAAAACAAAAAAACAAACAAAACAAAAGAAACTTATAACTGAATTGTAAGTTCCAAACACTGCCTAATCGAAAATTGCTGATCACTTACCTAGAACTTTAAGAGTTGCATTTGTTGCAGCAGTACCAGCCTCGTTGGTGGCAGTGCAACTGTAGGTACCTTCATCAGAGCTCTTCACATTGACAATAAAAAAGACATCATCAGTTGGCATGACATGCATACGCCTCTCACGAGCAGCGGGAAAGTCGTTGCCTCCATCTTTTTGCCAAGATATTTGGGGCTGTGGTTGACCCCAGGCTGCACACTCCAACCGTGCTGTGCTTCCTGATTTCACAGTCACATCTCCTGGTTTCTTGGTGAACGAAGGATAAACTGGATAATAAAAAAAAAACAAATAACAATAATAGTAATAATAAATGTTCTTCAACTTTTTATATGGAACTCTAATTTACAAGATGAAAGAAGTCAGGAAACTAACACAAGTAGAAAGGGATTTAGAAATAAAAGAACCATTAATAGGAACATTTTCTTTAATGTTCCAAACAAGAGATAATGGAAGAAAAGAAATAAATCTTACTTACATTATTATGCATGACTTTTTGAAAATTAACTATACATAAGTGTCTAATGAAAAGGATTGTTCTCTCTTTCCAACAGACACACCGAGACCATCCTCTCTGGATGATTTGGTTTATTTTTTTTTTTTATTTTTTTTTTATGGCATATCAACTGCAATGGGCTATTTAATGCCAACAAGATTTTTAGGATAGATTTGTATAACAGAATACGTATTCTTTGTAAGAAATCAATTTGTAGGTCAGGTTTAATTGATGCATTTTTGTAAAGAGGTTTTTTGCCGAGAGTCAAATGTATTGCTGGTAATATTTTTTGTTTTCAAAAATGTATTGCTAGTATTTTAACTATAAAATTCTATTTTTATATTTTCATAGTGTTTTGACACCAGTTTGGGGGATTAAGTATTTGCCCATAACTGGGACCCTAACAGGTGCTACCACTCTGGGTCAGCAACAGCAATTAAGAGCTGGTTCCACACTCCTCAAAACCTCCTGAACAGAAGCCTTGCTGCCAGATGCAATTTATCATCATACCCACCTCCCTAGATGAAATGATCAGGAAGTCATTTTCCTGACAAATTAACCGGGTTTCATCTCTTCAAGTTGCCTTTTCTTTATTTATTTCCACCCAATTCTGCATGAGAGTGTGCATATATTACACTGATCCTAGGCAGAGTGGCGAATCATACATAGATAAGCTTATTTTTTTTTTTTTTTAAGGATAGTATGTTAAATATGGGCATATTTCTTGTTTTGAAAAGAGTAAACACTATTTGCTATTTCCATGGCAAATATTCAGATAAGCTCCAGTTTTTAGTTCCATGAATTCAAACCTTTAATGCTAGGACATGTTGGATTACTTACATTGACTAATTATCCTCATTTTATCTGTATTACATATGTAAGGAGGAAGCTCTACTTAGACAGACCCCCACCAAGAATTGCCACTTTGTGGAACAGACATCCACATGTTTGTTTCCATAAATGCTAAAATCAAACCTCAAGGGTCGGTCCCCAAAACCAGCCATCATATATAACAAAAACTAAGGCAAAATCTTCAAGTTTAACCAAAAAAGTCATTAGCCTTATTTGAAATTAAATAGTGAAACCCGGATATAAAAGAGATTTTCTCTGGTCCCAAATTAGAGCCATGCTTACCTAAACAAAATAGACCAAACCTGGATATAAGAGACTTCTTCTCCGGTCCCGACAACTCTCTTATATCCGGGTTACACTGTAGTTAATCAAATAAAATCATATTGGTTTACAACACTTAAATACTTCTGTTGATTTAACTATATCATTGGGTCAGAGGGTTTTTTTTTTTTTTTTTTTTTTTCTCTCTCTCCAAAGGTGTCTATTCATTGTACATTTTTAACAGAATTGATACTGACCACGGACAGTGATGTTAGCCTTCTGGGAGTAGGCAGAACCAAAATGGTTGGAGATAATGCATTGGTATTTTCCAGCTGTCTCATCTTGGACATTCTCCAAATGAAGTAGGCTTGTCAGGCGAATCAGTTTTCCTTCCACTGAAGTGAAGTTGTCCATCTTTGGATCAGTAAGAATCTGGAGAGAAGGGTAAAAGACAACACATCAGTTGAATGGGATTTTAAAGCAACTGGTGGAATTTAGAAGTTGACTGGTTTTTTTAGGAAAATATCCGTTTAAATTTGGCAACAATCCTTACAAGATTACAGTAATTAATACTAAATGAAGCAACAAGCAGATAAGGTAGATACCTTGTTTAACAGGAATTTCATTGTTCTTTTTTGTTTTGTTTTTTTTGCTTGTTTTTTTTTTTTTCCCCCCTGTTAATGATTGAAGTGAATATATAAAATATATATAAAATATATATATATTGATATAAAAACCGCATTTAGAAAGACTATTGGGTAGAGATCTTACCATGCTATCTTTTTTCCACTGGAATTTGGTATCAAAGAATCCGCTGCTGACAGCACTGCAATTGAGAGTTAAATTCTCCCCCTTAAGTGCTTTCTGAGACATAGGCTGGCTGGTGATCACAGGCTTTGGAAAGTCAGCTGGAAAAAAAAAAAAAAAAAAAAGAGTAAAATTCTATTCTTTAAAAATTCAATTCAATAAATAACTTGGCATTTTAATCATAGCACTCTTGTTAATCAACTTGACTGATTCAGCAAAATTTCAGTCGGAATGTTGACAAAGATTCAGTTTAAAGACCAAGTGCACTTTTTTGTAGGAAAATATTTTTCTCATCTCCTTTAAAAAAAAAAATTTCACCCCAAGCAAGGCAATAAAACCACTAAAATGCAAGGGGTTAGAGAATCCGATAAAAAAACAAAAAACAAAAAAAAACAAAAAACAAAAAAAACACTTAATGAGAGAGAACAATAAAAGAACAGAAATTATGAAGACAGAAGAAAGTTCCACAAGTGAGAAGGAATGGTTAGCATAGAACTTCCAGTTACATCTAGCTATTTCAACTGTAAAATGATGAGACCTTCCTGACCATCTAGTACTGAACTTCATTAAATTCATAAAGACAATGTATCAAAAAGGAAAACTCATCAGAATTACCATGAAAATATTTATAGAAATGGCACAGGGAAGCTACATTACAGCGATAGGAAAATTTCTTCTAGAAATTAACTTTAAGCTCTTGGTCACGGTGACTTGTTACTTTGTGCTGGCATAACCATTGATGGATCCCAAAACAGTCCTGTTTACCCAATTTCACTTACTAGGCTTCAGAGCACCTGTTGTATGTTTTTCAGGCACTTCCCAACAATATTGCATGCTGCGATTGTCTCTCCAGGCTGGTATATCAAAATGTCATCTTGATAAAGTGACTAGTTAAGATTTGAACCTGGGTCTAATGGTTAGATGACTAATGTTCTAGCCACTTGGGCATAGGCCCATTACATTATTCAAGGGAGAATGACATACACCTGTGAGCGTAGTAAAGAGTTCCATTTGACCATACTCAAAAAGTTAATAAGTAGAACTACAAAGTACAATACTGAAAATACTGTATTTTTTTTTTTAGTGGCATATCAACTCCTTATGGGTCATTTAATACCAAAATTTAATTTTCTTGGAAGTATTAGCAATTTCTTTTACAAAAATGTATTGCTGTTAATTAGTTGGATGTAGTTTATCATCATACCCAGGATGGCTAAGGAATTGGTAATGACTGACAAAATAGATAAAAAGTTCACTAGCTTGGTTTGAAATGACTCAGCAAAAAAAAACAAATTCTACTAACCTAGTAACTGGGAAAGAAGTACAAACCTTGTGAGTAACAGTCTTGTCTTGGGGTCATCACTACATTTGCTTAAATAATCAAGAAACATGTCACTGAAATTACCTATGTCTATGCACACAAAGACATAAGTAATGAATATGCTTACAGGACTGCAAATATACCCAAGCAGGACAGGGAGATGTATGAATGTGGAAGTGTGTGTAGAAGTGATTATTTATGTACATGGAATGCTCCCCACCACACCTATTCCTGGGGAGGGGGGGTTCTTTCGGCTTTGGTCCAGTCAAACAGAAGACATTCTTTAAAAGAGGGTCAACACCGACCTCTGAACTGTCTACATTTCACACTGACAATGCCGCACTATTTATGAAAAATTCCGTAAATAAAATTATTCAAGATAACAATTTAAAGAAATTGTGAATATATGTATGTGTCGGTGGAGGAGCGTGGTCAAGAAGGCTGACATTCCTAACCCCTCCCTGCATTAAATTCCTTTCCAACATTTTTTTTTCTTCTTTTTAACACAACCAGGTACAGAGTGTCCAAATTTATGGACATCTTAAAAATCGAGAATATTTGAAACAAAGCAAGATCTACACATTAGATATTTAAATTTTGAACAAAAAAAAAAAAAAGTCTTCTTGGAGGGGGTTAACAGACATTACTTTCGGCCTTGTGCCACATCTAAGTTATGCTTGGAAAATCACTATATATTTCTTATCCCCCACTGCGCCAAGATCTTGAAATCCAAATACGTCCTACATTATTATGCCTATTGCAAATGTTGAGATGGAGGAAGGAGGGAGGGGGTCCCAACAACAAACAAAAACACATCTCACCTTTCTCAAATCAAAAGGGAGGATTTAAAGGACTTTCTACTGCATTTAAACAGATGTTTTCCAATCTCTTTATCTCATTTGCTCTCCCTTTCCAACCTTATGTTTCATGGTTAGTACCTTGCAGGCCACAATACCACACATTGTTCCTCATCTATTTAGACATGCTTAGGCCACCTTGAGGCGGTGTAATGGTTAGCAAGCTTGTCTTGCTAGAACAATTACGACTGAGTAGTGAGTTCGATCCTCACTGGGTGCCCCTTTCTTTTGGCCTTGTGCACACATCTAAGCTATACTTGGAAAAAGAAAATTACTATATACATATGCTAACCAACCACTAAACAAATTGCTTTCTGGTTTTAAAAATAAAAAGGTGCACAGATTTAGAGAGTCATTTATTTTCTGCCCACTTCTTTAAAATTCTCATGTCACAGGGGCAGCAGTTTTAAAAATTTCTTATAAGTGTTCTGACCAGCTTGATGACCAATTTATTAATGCATTCCTTATTGGCTGAAAAAAAAAAAAAAAAAAACTATATATCCCAAGACACATGGAAATTCATAGATAAAGAAAGGAATCTGTGGAGAGTCATCTCTAAATTCAAAATCATGGAGAAGATAATGCCACACCATTCCATTCACTTTCCCAAGATGTCATAGCAATTCATAGATAGTGAAGAAAAAAAATCTGAATGGAATCTTGATTGCCTGCACCCTGAACAGACAGGACATTAAAAAAAAGAAAAAAAAATTCCTTGGAAGATATTTTAGGCAAGGTGATTACAAAAATTCAAACATTATATAAAAGGTCCAAGGTCTAAGATCCAACCAGAGTTGAAGATTCAAAAAAATGTACGTACTGCAAGCAAAGTCTTCAGGTTTTACTGCAAAAATACTTTTTCCTTTGGAGCTCTGGGGATGGGCACAGACTGCCGTCACAGAGCTACGGAAATCTTTATGGAAGAGCCACTTTGGAAACCATGCTAATTGACAGTCACAGAGTAAATTACTGCTGTTGAATTTTCTGGAAATATAAAGAACGTTTTCAGGTGAAGAAACAGTAACTTAATACATACACGTTGCACCTATCAATACTAAACTTATTAAAATGAAGTTGTACCTATCAATACTAAACTTATTAAAATGCAGTTGTGAAACAATTTTTTGTTGTTACTATGTTAGAATAGATAATTGTATCATGAAATTATCCTCATTTAAAAAGGTTTTGACAAATAAATTCACATTTCTAATTTAAAAAGGAGGATTTCTTTTTCATGATCAGGCTGTGGTTAAGAAAACTGAACAGATCCAGTCCACATTGTTTTAACCCCCCCCCAACTTATGCAGAAATCCACCTGCAAAGATGTTCTGCTCCATCCCACATCACGTTAGATCAGTTATCTATAATTACAACTGCCAGTGTGATGCTGAATATATTGGCAGAACCAATCAGAGGCTGGACACTTAGGATTTGATCAACATGTATCAGCTAAGATCCATCAAGGACAGCGTGAAAATTTGCATATGCTTGTGAATAGTTCTAGTTCTGCTATTGCTGAATAATAAATAATCCATTCTACATTTCCACTTTCTCCAGCATAATCAGCAAAGTGCATTCAGATTGCCATCTGAGAAATCTTGAGACAATTTATATTAAGTCTAAGCAGCCTCCTCTCTGCAAGCAGAAGGAATGGCTGCTGAATATAAATGTAATTAATCTCTGATTTATACTGATAGTAATTTTTTTTCTCTCTCGCATTTTTAGTAGTTGGGCATGTTTTTATCCTCAATTGGCTCTGAAGATAGATAACCGGATGCCCCGTTTTTGTCTTTTTTTTTTTTTTTTTTTTTTTTTTTTAAATCCACCACTTTATGGTGAGTCATCCCCTCCATTATCTTTGCATTTCCACCACTTTGTTTTATATTATTGTATATATTTATATGTACTTGTAAGCGATCTGGGATTGCAAAGGAAATATTTGTCACAGATTACTTCCACAAAGCAGAGAATAAATCACTAAGTTCAGACTCGAACATCGAGAGCAGAAAGAAGTGTCGAAAACTCAATTCGCAGGTACTATCTCAAGGCACACAACCAGTCAGAAAAATAACTCACTCTCCAGCAAACGTGGTAGCCAAAATACCCAAATTTTTCTCCCCGATTCGAGAACATCAACTGCTTTTATTGGCAGAGCATTTTTTCCATTTGTCGACAGCTGAGAGAGGATGCTCAATTTTTGCATATCAAAATACTTTTATGGCGACTCCTGTGATGGACTTGTTTTTTAATTTAAATATGCGATCTTCAGCATGTCATGCAGAATATGTGCCCCTTTTTTTGGGTAAGTAATTTTCTTTTTCGACACATTTTCAGTTGTAGGATACATGTGAAGCCCTGTCACTTGGTTTGACAAAGTAAGTCTCTGTTTTCTTCGCTATAGTACTTTTAAAACATTCGTTTTTAAAGCTTTAACAATAAGGCTAAGTTTATTTGCCAAGTCTCAAAAGAAGATTGTGAGAAGGACAGTTCCTGTTCTCAATGCTTTTTGCTCACATCATAAAACCTGATGCAATGCCTAACAAAGAATGCTGGAAATTTTTTAGTCTAAAACTGAAACACTAATACCAACTGTAATTGTGACTTGCTTACATGTGTATTATCAACATTATTGACTAGGGGTCAAAGGTCTGGAAGGAGCAAGGATTACAAATGTTGATCAAACACCCTCCATGGGAGACTGGCTTACCGTCTATTGCAAAATTATTACACTAGAGTCTACTATCATTTCACCTCTCATTTGGTCTTGTGCTACACTTAAATATCAATAATAATCATGATGCAAGAGAAAAATGATCTGCAAAAAAATTAGATGTTTGGTTGTAGAATTGTTATCAAAGCCATAAGAACAATGTAATTAAGTGTTGCATAT
Organism: Acanthosepion lycidas; assembly: GCA_963932145.1. Taxonomy (NCBI): domain Eukaryota; kingdom Metazoa; phylum Mollusca; class Cephalopoda; order Sepiida; family Sepiidae; genus Acanthosepion; species Acanthosepion lycidas. The sequence continues at coordinate 24,864,294 of OZ010599.1, forward strand.
AAAATTCAACAATAATGAATTCAATCAGTAGGAAGAGGGAGAGAGGAGGTAGAGAATGAGGAGGGTGAGAGTGAGAAAGTAACTTACAAATCTTGCAAAAATTGTAATGGTTTAAAGGCATTCTCTAGGATGGAGGCAATGCTATTATCCAGCAAGGACAGATACTTCAGATTATGAAGGCCACTAAATGCTTGTTTGGCAACTGATTTAAATCTGTTCCCATTCAAACCAAGCCGAACTAAACGGTCCAGGCCAGAAAAAGCTCCATCCATGTCTTCAACAGCCCAGGAAATTTCATTATGGTTCAGCTGCCTAGAAACAAAACAAATATATATTTATATAAAAAAAGGAAACAATACAATAGAAAATGTTTGGCATTCATCAGTGAATCCCAAGCAGAGATCTCTCCTTCCACCACTTTCTGATGATTTAAAATCATTATACATAGAAAAAATCATTCATAAGTTTAATATAAAAAATAAATTGCTTATCAAATTTAAAACAAAAATTGATATTACTTTCACAATTTCAAAGAAAAATGTTTAGTGTCTGTAAAGGATGTGAATAGATGTCACAATACTAACAAAATCAATCACACTTGTTTATTTGCTTTTCAGAACATCCTTCATTTCATGAGACTAAATTTACTGTAAAAAGAGAAAGAAACAACAAAGAGGAGAAAGAAACAACAGAGAAAGAAACAACAGAGAAAGAAACAACAGAGAAAGAAACAACAGAGAAAGAAACAACAGAGAAAGAAACAACAGAGAAAGAAACAACAGAGAAAGAAACAACAGAGAAAGAAACAACAGAGAAAGAAACAACAGAGAAAGAAACAACAGAGAAAGAAACAACAGAGAAAGAAACAACAGAGAAAGAAACAACAGAGACAGAAACAACAGAGACAGAAACAACAGAGACAGAAACAACAGAGACAGAAACAACAGAGACAGAAACAACAAAGAAGAGACAGAAACAACAAAGAAGAGACAGAAACAACAAAGAAGAGACAGAAACAACAAAGAAGAGACAGAAACAACAAAGAAGAAAAAGGAACAACAAAGAAGAAAAAGGAACAACAAAGAAGAAAAAGGAACAACAAAGAAGAAAAAGGAACAACAAAGAAGAAAAAGGAACAACAAAGAAGAAAAAGGAACAACAAAGAAGAAAAAGGAACAACAAAGAAAAAGTTTCTATATAAATTTATATCATTAATATTTTAAAAATTATATAGGTTGGTACATATTAGCATAGCAAATATCTGTGCAGGATGTGGGATCAATATGCTGAGTTTAAATTGTGTTTTAGGCTGTTCTTTTCCTAATAGGTTAAATAGCAGGGCAGGCTGTGCTTAGCTTTAGTTGGCAAACACTTCAGGTGGAGGACAACTGAATTCAAAAATCAGCCTCAAGAGGGATGGACTGTCATGTCTTGCTCTAGACAGATCCAATGCATGCAAAGGCTATAATATTTGAGGTACCTCAATAAGTGTAAGGAACTCATGATGGTGTAGAAAATTATGACAGCATAGATCTTATTACTCTAGCAAATAGAGAAATGTGACTACAATCTGAATATTAAAGTAATTTTTTGTGAACATCGTTTTCTAGAATTAAATTGGTTTTGAAATAAAAAATAAATTGAATTTTCAAAAAGTTTTCCTCTTGTTAATCAGGAACAATTTTTGCAAACTTGTAAGAATTTATGTCAAACAATTTATAGTTTTCCATAAAAAGAAACAAAACTTTTTGGAAAATATATAAACCAAATCTTGAACAAAAAAAAAAAAAAAAAAAAAAAAAAATTCTCAAAAGCCAAAATATATATTCTGATGTCTGAGAATAATTTTACTTCTTGAAGAATACAGAATATTCCAAGTGCAAGAGAAATTGTAAAGACACTATTCCATTTCAGGCTAATAAAAGCTAATCAAGAAGATTAGTAAAACATCAAAACGAAAATATTAAAAGAAAGTAAAAGAAAATGCTACAATCAAGCACAAATAGTTGTACTGGTTTGTAATTAAAGGCATTTTTGCTGCGTAGACAAAAAGAACAAAATAAGAAATTAAAAAGGGAAAAATAAAAAAATAAAAAAATAAAAAAAATAAATAAAAATCCATATATCAATCATTTAGCAATTTGTCCGTACTGCAATCTCTAATTTGGCTGGTCAGTAATCTCCTAAAATGCGTTTGCTCAGGACATCTGTCCTGCTTCTACTTTGCAGTGGAGAGGAGGCAGCAGTGAAACGGACTTGGTTCATTTTCAGCTTTGAGAGAGAGAGAGAGAGAGAGAATTAGAGAGAGAGAGAGAGAGAGAGAGAGAGAATTAGAGAGAGAGAGAGAGAGAGAGAGAGAATTAGAGAGAGAGAGAGAGAGAGAGAGAGAGAATTAGAGAGAGAGAGAGAGAGAGAGAGAGAATTAGAGAGAGAGAGAGAGAGAGAGAGAGAATTAGAGAGAGAGAGAGAGAGAGAGAATTAGAGAGAGAGAGAGAGAGAGAGAATTAGAGAGAGAGAGAGAGAGAGAGAATTAGAGAGAGAGAGAGAGAGAGAGAATTAGAGAGAGAGAGAGAGAGAGAGAGAATTAGAGAGAGAGAGAGAGAATTAGAGAGAGAGAGAGAGAGAGAATTAGAGAGAGAGAGAGAATTAGAGAGAGAGAGAATTAGAGAGAGAGAGAGAGAATTAGAGAGAGAGAGAGAGAATTAGAGAGAGAGAGAATTAGAGAGAGAGAGAATTAGAGAGAGAGAGAGAGAATTAGAGAGAGAGAGAATTAGAGAGAGAGAGAATTAGAGAGAGAGAGAATTAGAGAGAGAGAATGGAGGGAGAGAGAGAATGGAGGGAGAGAGAGAATGGAGGGAGAGAGAGAATGGAGGGAGAGAGAGAATGGAGGGAGAGAGAGAATGGAGGGAGAGAGAGAATGGAGGGAGAGAGAGAATGGAGGGAGAGAGAGAATGGAGGGAGAGAGAGAATGGAGGGAGAGAGAGAATGGAGGGAGAGAGAGAATGGAGGGAGAGAGAGAGAGAGAATGGAGAGAGAGAGAGAGAGAATGGAGAGAGAGAGAGAGAGAATGGAGGGAGAGAGAGAGAGAGAATGGAGAGAGAGAGAGAATGGAGGGAGAGAGAGAGAGAGAATGGAGGGAGAGAGAGAATGAATGGAGGGAGAGAGAGAATGAATGGAGGGAGAGAGAGAATGGAGGGAGAGAGAGAGAGAATGAATGGAGGGAGAGAGAGAGAGAATGAATGGAGGGAGAGAGAGAGAGAATGAATGGAGGGAGAGAGAGAGAGAATGAATGGAGGGAGAGAGAGAGAGAATGAATGGAGGGAGAGAGAGAGAGAGAATGGAGGGAGAGAGAGAGAGAGAGAATGGAGGGAGAGAGAGAGAGAGAATGGAGGGAGAGAGAGAGAGAGAATGGAGGGAGAGAGAGAGAGAGACACACACACAAATCAAATGAGTTGGATGTAAAAGAAGAAATAATTGAAGAGTGAAAAAGAAAAGTGAGACAATATTTTAATACTAGGAGTTTATTAACTAAAAATTAGAAGGCAATTTGCTTCTGGAAAAACGTATTAAAATTTAATTACAGATAAATTAAAGAGTGAATGAATGAAGGTTTCAAATGAGTAAGAGAAAGATGGAGAATAAGCACATACACACACACACAAAAAAAAAGTAGTAAGAACTCAGCAGTTAATTTTTGCTTAAACCAGTAAAATATTAAATTCATCAGGTACGTGGGAGGGGGAGGTAGTAGTGTTACACAATTTTACTTTCTAAGAATATTCAACCAAAATGTTCTGGGTAGAGGAAAAAAAAAAAAAAAAAAAATTTTTTTTAGCAAAATAGTTTCTGGCTGATTAACACTTGCACAAGTTCTGTACAGCCACGTATTATGTTGACGAGCAAATAATGTTCAGAGCTAAGACTGTCCTTTTATAGCCTTTCATGAATCTGAAAATAAGAATGCACTTTGGCTGGTAGTGCAATGAACAATATTAGAATTGGTCTGGCTTTCCTGGGTGGGGAAAAGATGATGATGATGATGGATAGTTGCAGTTATAAATGGAAACTGAAAAACAACAATGAAGAAAGTTTGATGAAATTGCTAAAATTTCAAAAGATGAAGAAAAAGAAATTATATCAGTGCCCCACAAAATTATACAATTTTTCTTTTTTCTTTAAATGGAACAATTGTGGACCAAAGTTGTATAATTAGAATTGTACCTGGGGAGAGATAGGGAGGAAGAGAGGGACAGAGTAGTTCTAATCTAGCATTTGTTCTAGACCTACTGACACAATTTCTTTTTTTGAGAGAGGATATTATTGATTGAAATGAAAGGGTGGGTAAGATGGAAAAGAAGATACAATAGAACAAAGAAAGAGGAAGAGTAATAATAAATATTGGAGAGAGAGGAGAGGAAGGGGTAAGAGAGAGAGGAGGAGGGGTGGGAGAGGGGAGAGGAGGAGGGGTGGGAGAGAGAGAGAGAGGAGGAGGGGTGGGAGAGAGAGAGAGAGGGGGAGGGGTGGGAGAGAGAGAGAGAGAGGGGGAGGGGTGGGAGAGAGAGAGAGGGGGGAGGGAGGGAGAGAGAGAGAGGGGGGAGGGAGGGAGAGAGAGAGAGGGGGGGGAGGGAGGGAGAGAGAGAGAGAGAGGGGAGGGAGGGAGAGAGAGAGAGAGAGGGGAGGGAGGGAGAGAGAGAGAGAGAGGGGAGGGAGGGAGAGAGAGAGAGAGGGGAGGGGGGAGAGAGAGAGAGAGGGGAGGGGAGAGAGAGAGAGAGGAGGGGAGAGAGAGAGAGAGGAGGGGAGAGAGAGAGAGAGGAGGGGAGAGAGAGAGAGAGGAGGGGAGAGAGAGAGAGGAGGGGAGAGAGAGAGAGGAGGGGAGAGAGAGAGAGAGGAGGGGAGAGAGAGAGAGAGGAGGGGAGAGAGAGAGAGAGGAGGGGAGAGAGAGAGAGAGGAGGGGAGAGAGAGAGAGAGGAGGGGAGAGAGAGAGGAGGGGAGAGAGAGAGGAGGGGAGAGAGAGAGAGAGAGGAGGGGAGAGAGAGAGGAGGGGAGAGAGAGAGGAGGGGAGAGAGAGAGGAGGGGAGAGAGAGAGAGAGAGGAGGGGAGAGAGAGAGGAGGGGAGAGATACACACACACAAATCAAATATATATCTGCACATCACACTCTTTGAAGACAATATAATATATCCATGATTACATGGTATGACTTATGAATATAGCATATAATTTGGAAGGCTATTAGAGTTATATTGTAGTTTGTGTCCAATAGACTAATATTGTCTCTAGCACCCAACCTTAACTTAATCTCACCTCCGTTCACAAACCCAGCCAATGATTGACTTAACAATTGTTCATTCTGCTAATTCACTTACTTTTTTAGAGGATGGATAGACACAAATCTGTGTATGTGTGTTGGTATCAAGAAAGAGGGGGACCTGCTTTGAAGAAAGCAAAGCCATCACAATTAGGAGGGGAAAATAGATGTGGATGGTTAGTGGGAGAATGTATGCGTTTCATTGCAAGAATGGAAATGAACAACTAAGACACATTTGAGAGACAAGAAAAATTATTAGGCTGGAAGAGAATAAAAGTGTTGCATTAGTGTGACTTTTTTTCCTTCTATTGGCAGTTTCATATATTATTTTAAAGCTTTGTATCAAACTCATTTCTTTGCAAGGTATCAAAGCAAAGATGAATAAATGTGATTTTTGTACCATTATGCTCCCTAATTCAAACTTGGTTGCTGTAATGTCAAAATTGCCAGCAATATCAAAAGTCCTTGGGGACTGGGGTCAGCTTCAGAATGAACTGTGTGCTGTTGGTTCTAAATATTTCCTGCTGGTAATCTAAATTTTCAGGATGAACCTGATTATGTCTGCAAGTCATCACAAAGCAAAGAACTGAAGGTAGCCATAGAGATTTCATCCAGACAAACACATGGGTGCCAGGATCAAAGTTGGGGTGGCCCATACAACAGTCGGAAGATATCTGGCTCAAATTGGCAAAGCAAAGTCAAAAGTTACCATCTCATGATTTGACAATCAACTTTTCTGCAGTTTGACCCCCCCACCCCAATCAAATCATCACTTCAAAAAGTTCCTTCTGATCATTTTAGTGCTGCTGTAAGGGATGAAGACATTACAGCCTATTGCAACCAGCCTAGACCATCATAACAGTCCTGTTGCTTTATCAAAAATGGGAAATATTTTAGCCAGTTTTGGATTAAAGAAATAAGACAAGACCTTATACTTCACAAACCACCTAGGGGGAAAGAAATAAATAAAAAAATAAAAATAAAACTTGATGCGGTGAACCACTAAGATCCTGCCCCAACCATTTTTTTCCTTCTTTAAACAATGGTTTTAAAGGAATGTACATTACAGTAGGTGTACACTAACATGAAAAATAAAAAGGCCAAAAATGCATTTTTGGCACTGTCATCTCCCATGGTCAGTTTTTATCATGACAGAAGAAATTCATTGCTAGGTCATTTGCAACAGTGCAGATTCTTTGACTAATAAAATTATGACTGAAACAAATTATGACATTAAAGTTTGTGATTAAAAATGGACATTTATTTTGTTCCAAACAGACATTTTCTTTTGCACAAAGCATTTTACATGTATGTGTGCTTATATAACAAACAAAACTTCTCGTTTTACACTGATAACCTCAGAAAGGTGAGAGAAAAAAAAAAAAAAAAAAAACAAACCCTGAGAAAGCAAAGAAGGAAGAGAGATAAACAGAGGAAAAGAGGTGGGGGACAAGAGGAAGGGAAAAATAACAAGTTTATGATTTATCAGAGAATGGACATCAGGCAGAGACAAATGCAGTTGCTGTTAAGACTAGGGAGGCAGAAATCAGGAAGTGGGGAAGGTCAGGGTGGTATTGCATTTGAGGTTGCATTCTTTGGCAGCGGTCAGCATCTCTGACAGCCTGTTGGGAGAGAACCAATAAGAGAGAGAGAGAGAGAGAAAAACCATGAGTGGAAGACTGCCTTTTCTCAGCAACACAGAAAATGAGAATGAATAAAAACAACAAAGAATGACAAAAGAACAGATGATGATGATGATGATGATGATGAACATGTTCCTTGCTTGCTTTCTGCTACCACTCACCCTAACCTTTTCTTTTATGCAGATCGGTCACTGTTCGCAATGTGCAGCAAGCCATCGTAGCAGGTGAAGCTAAAAAGACATCCCACCCAGGTTGGGGAGGGGGAAATGGAAGAAAGATGGTGGGTTGGGAGGGTTGAGGCTACTGACAAGTGTGGACTGAAATTCAAATTTCTGCATTTTCTGAGGTTAAGGAATTTTATTTATTTTTTACAGCAGCAAGCCTGCAATTATCTAGATTTTATTGAGTGGGTGTGGGTATGGTCAGATTTAAGACTATAAGGCAATGTTAGCAAAATTAAAGCAATTGGCCCTGAAGATTTTTCCCCTCCACACATTTCTATCACCCAGAAAAATAGCTCAGTGGTTAGAATATTGGACAGGAGGCTATAAAACAATTCAATTTCAGGTAGGTGAACTCTTAACTGAGAAATGTCACCAAGACATGGGTCTTAAAAGAAGTTAATATTGATCAGCATTAGGCAGTGCCAAACCATAGAATTTTAAAATTAAATGCGAGATGACAGTGATTTGTAATGAAGGTGGTGAAGGATGAAATAAATAGAATTAGAACTTTTGGAAGACTATGGAAACAAAAATTATCTTTAAACAGATTACTATGAAGAGGATTTCAGTACACAAGCCTGTAGTCATATGTCATTATATCAAGAACATAAATGACATATAATGAAATAAAATAAATAGAATTATCAGCTTAATATACGTCATTGCATATAAACCATTTGTCAGATGTTCAAATCCAAATGAGCCATTTCTGACAACAGGGCATGAAGAAAAGGAAAAAAAAAAATATTCATGATAAAAATATTAACATTTGAGAATGTGACTCTTTGCTATCTCCAAGATAAATTGAAGATAACCATTTCAATTCAACTGAGAAGCCTTCACATACCGAAAGGAGAGCTGCTAATTCCATATGGAGTTGAAGTTGCAATGCAAAACCTATCAAATCACAAGAGTGCCCAGCTAACAAAATTTTATGTAATTCCAACACAGACCGCCATTTTTCTTTTTTTTTTTTTTATAAAGGTTTTCATTTTTGCATACAAAAACCTGCAGGTTCTTAAGAAAAATGAAAAGGACTAACATGATGTAGAGCTGTCAGGATTGGGAGCTATTTCAAATTGAATAAAACACTGGGGGAGAGAGAGAGGGAGAGAGAGAGAGTCATTATTAGTCCTTTTCAACCAGAGTCAAAGCGGAGACTTAAAGACTGTCAATTGAATTTAACCTTGATTAGATTTTAAAATCTGATTATTTTCTCTATGCAACTTGCCGCCTTGTGGCAGTCAAAGAAAAAGTTTGGCTAATAGATTAAAGTCTGAGAATACACAATAACCATTTGATGGGCTTTAAATTGTAATATTGGAAAATAGTTATGAATTTATAGGTAGAGAATCAAGATATTAAGATGACAGTTAAACTTCTAAAAACAATATGGATAAAATGTAACCAGAAGAAAGATCATATAAAAGTTTTATAAAGAATTTAATTATCTAATTTAACTATTCTATCAAAAATAATACATATTTTATCAAATTCATTATATTACAGGACTTTTTTGATCATCCAGACACCAATCATTTGGATATGAAATGAGAACAAATGAAAAACATCTTTCAATCATCTGAACTAAAGCCATTCTGACATTTCAACTCGGACAAGTGTTTTGAGAACTTAGAAAACCTTCTTCAACATTTGATAAAATCAGTTCAAATAATTCAAATGTTAATTTCCTTGTTTGTATACAAAGAATTTGACTTATACCAGCTTTAATCCAGATTTGAGAGTTAATGGCAGAAAAAAACAAAAATGAGAAACGAAGTCAGATGGAAACTAACAAAAATCTTTTTCATCAAAACTAAACTGGACAAAACCTAGAATAAAGCATCTTAAAATGTTTTTAGAGAATATAAATGCTTAATTTCTTTCATAAAATTATTTTTCTTTTATTCTTTTTTTAATAATTTAGGTATTCAAAATCTTTTTTTTCATTATCAAATGTTTTTCAACCGTGGTTACAAGGTGCCTGGATAATTGAAATTGTCATAAATATTATCGTAAATATTATCTTTGTCATAAGGACTTTGCTACCTAGCGCAGCAAAGTACATCAAAAAGTTAGAAATTACAACAAAAAAAAATGGTTATTAGATTGAGTAATCAATGCTTTTTAGTTGTAATTCAAGTCAGCTTGATACCAATTAGTGATTGCAGATCTTACTAAAGATTGCAGCATCTTGTTTTTAGAGACCAGACCTAACCATTGGCAGCAACATTCTTCTATGGACAGGAATTTTTTTTTTAACTTAAATGTTCCCTCAATATAAGGCCCAAGAGCCACTCAAGTTAAAGAGTTACTGAACGTGGCATGTGATACGAATGTAAGAGGAAGTAGTAGAGATTGAAGATTACAAGAATATGGTGAATGAATAGCGACTGACCGTAAACTTGAAGAGGCTAAGATTGTCATATTCAGGGAAGCATCCACGTGGGTGCCTGTTCCACTATATAAGGCATGATCCATAGCAACAATTTGTTATCATATGCACCACCATATTTTACTACCTCTTCCTCATTCCAAAAGGTGGGATTTTTGATTGGATTTACTCCTTTAATACTTGTCAGATGGCCCCCGATCTAACTAACCAAGATAGTGGTTAACTTCAGTAATAAATCTTTACCACACTACAGGCAAAAATTCTTGCCATAGAATTCTCTTGCTTTGCTGTTATAGGCACATTCTGTTGCCTTGAGATGGTTTCTAAAAATAAACACTTGTCAACTGTTATTTTCGGTATTTTAAGCTGGAAATCACCTACTACAGCTTAGAACAAGGTTAAACTTCTGTTTTCCAATACCATTTTGAATTCTTCTAGACTCTACATAAGGTGCAACATCGATTAATCCCACGTTAATTTTTTTCGTGATATTTTGTAAACAAAAATGGTCACATCAATATCCAACAAAGCCTTTATTCAGGAGTTTTTCTTTATGACTCCAATGATGATCTTGAAGGCTTTACTTGAGTGGATATTGACGATGATGTAGTCAAAAAATGATAACCACACTAGTGACAGGAAAGTGATGATGACTACTAGTGGCTAATGTCATCCATACTTGACTAATTTTATGGAACCTACTCGATACATGTGATGGCCTTTCTGAAGGTGAATTATTTTGTCTATTTATAAATGATGAAAACTTTATTCATCAACGAGACAAATAAATATGAGTCAGTGAAAGAAAGCAAACAAATGCTTGTGTTTTCTTGTATATAAACGAGGAAACATCACTTTTTTGATAAAATGAAAGCATTCTTAGTGATTTTGCTTCTTATTACACCCCAGTAATAAAAGTTAAAGTATTTGAATTATTCATGTATTTTTTAAGGTATTTGTGTTTCATTTAGTGTTTTTTATTTGATGTTTCAGCTTTTTGTTTTCAACATCAAAATATGCATGCAAAATGTAATGCATTGCATCAAAATATTATTCATTCTTTTATTTGTGTACAAAAATTAAAATCTATATAAACTTAAAATTAAAATCTATATAAACTTAAAATTAAAATCTATATAAACAATGCAAAGAAAATTATAACAATTTTAAACCCGGTGTTCATGTTTTTGCACCCTCAAAAAAGAAAAGAAAAGAAAAGAAAAAAAGAAAAAAAAGAAAAAAAAGAAAGCAGTCGCAAGGGAAACAATATTAAACAAAAACCAGTGCTTTCAGCATGTTTTAACTTTAAACAATTAGATATAAGTAAGTATGTGCATGTCCGGTTTGGTCTCTACTTAGTACTAGGTCCCGGCTTTGATCAGTTAATGGTTCTTTATTGTTCACTTTGACTATCAACTGCTTTGAGTCAGTGTGTGTGTGTGTGTAAGTTGTGTATGTCCAGTTCGGACTCTGCTTAGCAATAGGTCCTGTCTTTGATCAGGTAATGGTTGTTTATTGTCCAATCTGACTGTCAACTGATGGTCATACAGTTTGTTGTTTAGAAACCTATCCTAAATTCTTTACCACTTTCTTTTAAATGTGTTGCATGATCTTATGTAACTTTGTTTGGGCAGAACGGAATTATAATGACTGAAATGTACTTACAGAGTTTCCAGGGATGAAAGATCTTTGAAGGCTTTTGAATCAATGTGGGCAATGTGGTTGTGATCCAAATAAAGGCATTGAAGAGAATTCAAACGAGCAAAGGAGTGAGCCGAGATTGTTGTCAGTTGATTGTAACTCAAATCCCTAAAACAAAAGCAAAGATAAAAGGGTTATTTTTTTAATCTTTTCCTTCATGGGTAAAGATACTGATGTGTGTGTGTGTGTGTGTGTGTGTGTGTGTGTGTGTGTGTGTGTAAAAATTCAGATATAAATGTATCTGCAAAAATGATACCAATAAAAAAAAATGGCAAAAGGAAAACCTTTGATGGTGGCACATCTTGTTCCTTGAGAAACCTTATCAAGATGAATGTTGAAGTTTCATTTGGGAACCGTTTCTGTGTTGATAAATATAATTTCTAAATTTGTCTTGATAAAATTCCTAAAGGAATGAAACGTGTGGGCATAAAAGGTTTTCCTATTGTCATTTCTTTTATTAAATAAAGAGAGTAGGAAGTGATTGACTTTTATAAAAATTGTCAACAAAAGCCGATTTTTTAAATTTAGGCAATTTTCTCATAATGGAGGGAAGAAACCATTTAAATATATATTTTTTTTAAAATCACACAATTTAAAACACACACACACACACACATTACACAGTGAATAAGAAAGAAAAAATATAGCAAAAGCAGGATTTCTGCTGCCTTTAGTGTCCATTAATAAAATGTGGCTTCTAGCAACATCGATAACAGTGACTAGAGTGAATATTAAGACTGACAAGGCACCCCCGCAAAAAAAAAAAAAAAAAAAAAAAAAAAACAACTTTTCAATCGGTGCCAATCAGTGCGTTTAGATATTAAAGAATATTGATGAAAAGTTTAAAAGTTTATTTTACTAGATTTGAATACTTTAACTGAATTAACAATAAGAATAGCTTCAATCTGTACAATTTTAGAAAATGGTATATTATGCAATTATCAGAAAATTAGGTTAACTTTGATATTTTAAGAACTTAAATAATGAATATATTTACATTTAAAAAAAAAAAAAAAAAAAAAAAAAAAAAAAGATTGTAGTGTGCTAAACAAGCATTTTTTAAGCAGATTCTCAGTTTTTAATAAAATAATCTGGTTCTATCCTTGCAACAAATTAGCTGGATTCTCAGAATGATGATAATAATAATAATAATGATAATAATAATAATAATAATAATAATAATAATAATAATAATAATAATAATGATCATGATGATTGTTGACCTAACTCACAAAAGATAGATACATTGTAAGCTTTGCCTAATGGTGACTATATGTTTAACAGCCCCAGAAATTTTCCCATGATTAGTGTGGTGGAATCTTCCTGGCAAAAAGCTTTCTGAGTAGAGCATTGAAGGGCAGAAAGAGGGGGATGAGACTGAAAGTTTACAGAAATAAGTCAGGCTATTGGGGAATTTGGGTACATTTGGTGTATAAAACAAGTTCCGCAAGAGTCATTAGTCAGAGGACTCATCTTAAGATCCCCAAAACACATGTAGCTCTCTTTTTCTTTTTTCCTTCTCTTTTTATATTATCAATTAGAGTGAAAGCAAAAAAATAAAATAGAAAGCTGCACTAATTAGTATTAATTTATTTTGCAGGTAAATGTAACAAGCAGACATGTCTGATATGAACATCAATTTTAAGGCAGAGTCATACTTGCAAAAGAAATGATGGTTCACTTGTCTGTAACCCTATTCTCCACTCCCTACCTCACAACACTTAACAGGGAGTAGCCACTTGAAAAAATAAGAGAGAAATTTAAAATATATCTAAAAATGTCAAGATATAGAATGTACACTTGAAGAACCAACAAATCGTATACCTTAAAACTTGGTGAAAATTAATTTTCTGGTAAGCTGATATTTATAAGGGTTGCACAGTATTAGATATTTCTTGCTACAGACAACATTAAATTATAATAACAATGGTGTAGTTGAATTAAGAGTGATTAAAATGTAAGGAGACAAGGAGAAAAAAAAAAAATTCCTGGTAGACAGACAGCTATACGAGTTACATAGAATATCTGGCAAAATTTAAATTTCATACCTGCAAAAAAAAAAAGAAAAAAAAATGTATGAAAAGGATGGTTTTTACCCTTTACACTGCTATTATTGTACACTCCCTCGGCAACAATTTTTGTTTTAAATAGTAAGGATTAGTTGAAACATTGCTGAATATCTTATAAATAGTAAGTATATGATGAACATGACTTTTGGGTTATGTTGCTGTTTAGACAAAGGGACATCATCATCTTTTCGCTATTTTTGCCTAAAGCAGATTGTGCTTTAGCATGTGATAGTTCTCTCTAAACAGTCCAAAATTACTGGAATGATATATTGATCAGCGTGGCCACACTGGTCAGAGACAGCTGGAGTGATCACTTGATCAGCGTGGTCAAACTAGTCAGAGATAGCTGGAGTGATCTGGGCAGCTGACCTGTTCTCCTGATTGCATGGGTCCAGGGATGATCTCTGATGGTCCAGAAATCTTTGGTCTGATATTCTCATACCATTTTCACTAGCCTACCTTACTGTGCTGGCTTAGAGCAATTTGGAAGATGGTGTCATACGCAGACTCCAAGGTCAACGTAATAGACATAAAAAAAAAAAAAAAATAGTTTTTATATGAGAGGGGAATGGCATTGTATATTTGAAAGCAATGCAAGATTCATAAATGGAGTTTTAGGAGGAGGTCTAGACAATGTTGAGTGGGATGGTGAGTAAACAAAATGATTTAATATGCAACAAGACTAGGATGAAATCTTTGATACAATAGCAACAATAATACTTCAAACAGCATTGAACTAATTTAAATCCAAGTGGGGGATGGTGGATGTGTGGGTAGCATAAAAGATACTGGCATGGAAAGTGGAATTGGGGGAATCTAGATCAAATTATGGACTAGCCGATTTCACATGAAAGCCATAAAACTGTCCCGCTTTCCTCTCCAGGTGTTGGTTAAACAGAAGGGTAGACTGAGCTTTCTAGTCTTGGGTGAAAGCAAGTTTCTGAATTCTAAACCACTTCACTATCTTTCCTAATAATGCATGGCAAGTTGCAAGCAAGGAAAAAGAATCTAGAGAATCAAGCTTACTTATGCCTTGAAGAAACATTGCATTATATATATATATATATATATATATATAAAGCAATAAGAGAAATTAAACAATTACAAAACTGTATTATCTCTTCAATTTAGACCAGGGGATTTGATTTAGAATTTTATATATATATATATATATATATATATATATATATATATATATATATTTTTTTTTTTTTTTTTTACAGCTTATCAACTCTTTAGGAGTTATTTAAAGCTGAAACATTTTTGAGGGAAATTGTAAGAATAATTTTCTTTTTTGCCAGTGAATATTGAATTAACAATTTTTGAAAGATAACAATGATACAAGTCTTACTATTTAATCCATTGTTGTGTAGGGATGGGGGGGTGGATTAATAACTTTCCCAAAGGCATATCCTTGGAGCAGGGAAAGGAAATGGATACAATATGAATTAAAAGCAAAATCACAACTTGTCTGCATATCAAATGCTTACAATACTTAATCATTTTTTCACCAAATACAACTTTTTTTTTTTAAGTGTTAAGAAAATTAGGATGTAAAATAATTGAGGATAAGACAGTTGTTAATACTTGAAGAAAAAAAAATGTTTTGCAGCTGTTGAAATGGTGGGGGGGGGGTGTAGAAAGTAAGAAGTTTTAAACAAGTAATTATAAACAGAATGTCAAATTGCCATCATCATCAGTAAATAAAGTTCAGCTTGCCCTAGATGGCCAACATATGGTCACATTTGTGCTCTGTATGTATGTATATATGTACACACACACACACACACGGTTGATGGACAGTTTCTCCCTTCTCTTTTGAGCAGCATAAATAAACATCTGGGGCCAGGAGGTGTGTCTCACTTCATCCCACATGTCAAACCATCTTCAGTTCTATCCAGAAACTGACTGACAGACAATGAATGGATGAAAAGGCATCCATTGCTTCCTTCATCAGCTTCATGATTTGGAACAAGAAAGAGAAAATGAAGGAAAGAGAAAATAAAAGCTCTGACGAAATAGGAAAGGGGAGGAAAGAGAAAAAAAAACAAAAAAAAAACAAAGAAGCTCTGACAAGATTAGAAACACACACACACTATATATATATATATATATATATATATATACACACACACACACTCAATATGCCTTAGAATCTGTAGCCCCTAATTCCTGCCCAAAGAAGAGACATCCAGTGTGTAAGAGATAAAGGAGAAGGCAGTGGGCCATGTTCCTGACAAGACAGAGGGCCACAAGGGATTGGAAGTGGTGGAGAGCCACGATCTTCCAGGTCCCAGAAGGACATATCACATAAAAAAGGAAAAAAAAAAAAAAAAAAAAAAATTCTGCATGACAGGGAACACTAAAATCACTTTTCTGACATTAGATTTCTTTACCTAGCCTCAGTAACCCTATACATGAGAAGGCTGTTGGAAGCTGAGAGAAGAGGTTGCCTATTTATTTTTTACTGATACAATCTGTGGTCGGTGCCTGTATCTAAGTAGAAATTTTAAATGCTGATTTTATTTTCATGGCACAGTGCCTGACAAATCTTTGCAAATACATACATACATACATACACATACAGGCAGACATGAAACAAAATCAACAATTAGGATGCAAATGAAAACAAATGTACTTACAGTTCCCAGAGTTTACTGCAGAATTCCCAATTGTCGAGTTCAATTGATTTGATATTATTGTGCGTCAAAGACCTGTTCAAGATAAAAAGATAAGATTCAGCTTTTATTGAGAGGGGTTAGTATGCAGAGGTGAAGGTGATGCAACAGATATTGGTATGAGGAATGGAATCTGTACAAGTATTTCAGATTCTGGTAGAATTCCACCAGGCTTATTTGTACTAGTGCCCTTGAGAAAGGCAAGAATTCATTTCTTTTCCTCATCAGCTATACATAAAATTCTAAATCTTGGTTAGGTGACCAGTCTAGAAAGAACGAAACGAATTCTAAATTATAGAGAAGTTAATAGGAATACACAACCGTTCCAAAAAAAAAAAAAAAAAAAAAAAAAAAAAACCTGTAGAGAGCCATGATCATCTACATCTTGGAGGGGTTGATTTAAAATTTTTTTTTTTTTTTTTTTTTTTTTTTTTAACAGCTTATCAACCCTTTGTGGGTTATTAAAAGAAAACATTTTGGATTGTAAGAATCTTTTTTTTTTGTGAGTGACTATTGCATTAAAAATTCCTTTTGAGATACAAGTCCTATTTTACCCATAGCTGGGGGGAGATGGATGTAGTATATCTTCCTCAAGGGTACCTGACTGGAATTTGAACTCAGCTCTTGGATTTCTCATTCTGTGCCACTCTCCCATGCATCATCTTGGAGGTACGGTTGTGATGAAGTGTTAAATGCAGATTGTTGGAAAGCAAATATTGATGAGAAAGCAGCCGACAGAAGTTCCGTATGAACAGCTGTCATGCAATTTCATTTGAAGATAATCACCAGCCATTTAGTAGCCAATCATGAATGAATGAAGAGCACATTTCAATGGCTAGACTGATTGTGTAGATGTATGACAAATAAAAACATGCAGCAAAAATATGTGCTTAAATTCTTCAGTGTTCCTTCAGTTTCCTTCCACAATCAAAACTAGAACAAAATTGCATAAATGTACATGATTGCATGTGCAAGTTAAAAATAAAACAGATTTGACTCAAGATCACCGTAATTTTCACTAATTAAGCAATTTAGACAATTATGTCGGTTAACAGGTAAATGCTATTTATCCTTAATTAGTGAGTTAATTTGCTTGCTGTAACAATTAGGGGTATAGTAATTCCCTGTAAAATTGACTAATAAAAAAAAAAAAAAAAAAAAAAAATTATATATATATATATATATATATATATATATATAAAATTGTGTGTGTGTGTGTGTAGCTCTTTAAAAAATAAATAACAATCTGATAAATTGTTTTTACTTTCAAAAACAAAACAAAAAAAATAATTGCAAAGATTAATGTAAATTCTTAGTAACATTAAATAATTAATGTAAATGTCAATTTTTACTAGCATTGTTATCCTGAAATAATTTTGTTTCCAAAACATAACCAGTCAAAGTTAGTAACGAGATAGGAACTTGTGGGCATTTTGAATTATTCAGAAAATAGCAAAGGTTTTGGTATACATCACATAAGTTTTTTAATACTGGATATTTAAGTGTATCTCTCTCTCTCTCTCAAACATAAAGCATCTGACATCAAGGCCTCTGATTGGAAGATTGAAGGTTTGAAGTGTGCGAAACCCCCTCTTAATTGCTGTTCCCAGATCCACCCTGACCCGGCG
>OZ010599.1:24886939-24949439 GCA_963932145.1 Acanthosepion lycidas
GGATAACTTAAAATAAAGTAACAATAACTGTTATCAATTTTTCAGAATTGAATACGGAAATCAATTTTTGTAGGTTCCTGAAGGGGGGTGAAAGAAAAAAAGCAAGAGAAGAAAGGCAAATGGAAAGTAAGGAGAGGGGATGACATAAAAGTGGAGAGTTTGGCCAAATAAAGACATTGCTCTATTTGCCTTTGACGTGTTTTGCTATTTGCATAGAACCAGTCAAGCTAGAATCCCCCGCACAACCTACAGTTTATTGAGAGGCACTTGTATACATGGAATGCTACTTGCTACAATTCCTCATAGATAGAACTTTCTAAAGGGGGTATTGGCGAGTTATGTTCCTCAGCAGTCATCCTAAGATTGCTTAATGTGGGTAACAGTTTAAGGCTCTATTAAATTCTAACACACACATTATATATATATATATATATATATATATATATATATATATATATATATATTATATATGAGCGTGTGTGTGTGCACGCATGGCTGTACACAGTTGAGAACGGAAGCAATAAGTAGGAATTGTCTTCAAGTAAGGTGGTGGGAGGGTAAGCAACTACACCTTTAGGGAAGGGAGTTAGGCAACCATGCCTTTAGGGATGTAGGTGGGGAGAGGCAACCGCGCCTTTAGTGATGGGGGGGAGGCAACTGCGCCTTTAGTGAGTGGGGGGCAGGCAACCGCGCCTTTAGAGAAGGGGGAGCTGGCAACAGATTCTAGAAGTCACAGAAGGACCCACATCATCCTTTAGGAAATGTAGGTAGATTCCACTGCCTTTAGAGGTGGTGGTGGAGAGAGGGATAGCAAATGCCTGTAACTTCTAATCAGACATGAGTGATAAAGAGAAACATTAAGGAGGTCTGTACTTGATTCATCAGATGAGAAATTAGTCTATAGTGTATACATTCTCATTGTTAGTATCCTGCATATATCAGGATGGCATTCAGAGTCACCAAGCAAGACTTAATGCAGATATTTATGGAGAAGAGGATGGAAGAAAGAGAAAGAACTTACAAATTCTGGATTTTTTTGAGCCCAAAGAAGGAGCCATCTTTCAAAGTGGTGATGGAGTTTCTCTTCAATTTCAATACTTGTAAGTTGTCTAATCCAAGGAATGAGAGGCCTTCAATAATGCTCAGTTTATTCCGTGACATCTCCCTTGAAGAACAAAAAAATAAAAAATATTTGTGAAGCGTCAACAAAGAACAATTTTTTTATAGATACATTTATACACTTGTGTCATTTTACCAAGTAATTTCCAAAGTAAAGTGGATGTGTGTGTGTGTGTGTGTGTGTGTGTGTGTGTGTGTGTGTGTGTGATGAAACATTCATAGGTCTGGAAAGTGGAATTTGCAGGCAGAATTCAAATTCTGGTTGTGCGTTTTGCTCACCTCACACTTGATACAGGGACTGAACTAATGAACACAAGGTAATTAGATTTATTTAGCCTATGCCTTTAATAACTTTTTTTTAGTTTTTATTCTAGAGTTTAAAAAAAGAAAAAGTGGCAGAATTCATAGCCTTAAATCTGACATATTCTTTGCCAAAAAGTTGTCTAATATAAGAGATGCTTGATTGATTTGTTTTTTTTTTTTTTATGGCTTATCAGAATTTTTTTGGAGAAAATAATGCTTTTACTGATACAAGTGTCCTATTTAAACCATTGTAATGATGGTGAGGGAGAGATGAATTCATACCTTTTTGCAAGGGTATTTTTGCACATAATTGAATATAACAAACCTGACTGAAATTGGAACTGCTTTCCAATTCTGAGTGGATATTCCCAAGTGTTCACCCATCTAGGTACTGACCAAGTGTAACATTTGCTTAACTTCAGTGATTGTATGGGAACCAGTGCTTTAATGCGATGTGGCCATAAGCCAAGAAACACTTGAAGGTTAGAGTGTACAATAACCCCAGTGTTGTAACGATAATGGGCATGATGAGGAGACGAGATACTGAATAGATCAGTGTATAATAATGTCATTTCCAAAATCCAGATGAAAATATATAATCTTTTGCAAGTAATTTGTCTTGCAGTGATTATTAACCACAATAAATGTGAAAAAAATAAAAATCTTAAATTTAATAACCACTTAATGTGGCAAAAATGTAATAAATGATTTTTATTGCTTAGTCTACAGAATTTTTTTTTTATATCTCCAATAACATTTTGCTAATAATAATAAAAAAAATGGATCTAGGATTGCAGCAATAATTGGAGATGCAAATTTGATTTAATCCATGGTTAGCCTTATAGAAAAAGGGCATCTATCTGTAGGATTTGGAGCTATGAATAATGTTTTCTTAATTCTAACAAATTTACTGACTTAACAGCAACACCCTTGGCTTCCATAAAGTCCCTGATGAATAGACTGCTAAAACTCAATTATATCATCAGAAAAATATAATCTAAATAAGGAATGGGAAGGAATTTTCTTGCATTTATAGAAAGGGTGGGGTTGGGAGAAAAAACAAAAACGATGGTGCACTTACAATCAGTGTGTGTGTATATGTTTTTATTTTTATATATATATATATATATATATATATATATATATATATATATATATATATATATATATATATATATATATATAGATAAAACAAACATGCATAAATATATACATGACCAGCAGAGTGCTGAAAAGCTCTTAGCCAGACTAAAAGATTCACTCCCCAATTTTTTTTTTTAATTTAGTCAGATTTTAGGAAGTGGGTCGGGAAGAGAATATTTCATCAGCATCCCCACATATATTACAGTAAGGATCACTCTGTACAAGGCCCGGGGGCCACTCAAGGTAGAAGGTTACATTAAGGTGTAGTTTATATGGATAGGAGGGGGGAAGATAATGGCTGACTCTAGACTTGAAAAGGCTATGATTGTAGTGATTGGGTTTGCAAGGAGAAGCTGTTTTAGTTGAACTTACTTCTCGCCAATGTAATATGGAGGGAATCAGGGTGGTTTGTTATTATGTAAGTGGCATGATGAATCCTAGCTGTGGAGGTCAGACCTGGTGAAACCAGGAGATACAGGAGTTTGTCCAAGCACTTTCCATGGTAGTAGCAATAGAGCAGTGAGAGACTTGCCACATCCCACCTGTGAGAGAGAGGTCAGAGGGTGGAAAATATTTCTTCTCCAATAAGGACTCTGAGATGCTTTTGAACTATCATGATCAGAAAATGAGGTTTGGTTAGCTCCTGCCCAAATATGGCAACAGTACTCCATTTTGGGACTGATCTGGCTCTTATAAAAGATAGAGGATAGCATGAGGAGTCAGGTATTTAATGGAGCAGTAGATGGAGCTGATCATTTTACTGCATCTTTGGCAATGGACCATATATAGGAATTCCATTTGAGGTAAGGTGCGAGTTTGAGGTTCAATATCCTCTCAAGCCAGGGGCCCTCAACAAGGGGATATCTGTACATTGTGGCTGGCTCTAGTTTAATGGAATGTAACTGGTTTGGTTTTAGAGGCATTAGATGTAACCAGACAGTTTTTTTTCCCCCACCACTGGAAAGTTAGATTGGAAGAGACGTTAGCTACCAATCTCTGATCAAGACTTTTAAAGGTGCACCCGTATGTCGCTGTATCATCGGCATAGACGTTTTTATATATATATATATATATATATATATATATATATAGATATGTATGTATGTATGTATGTGTATTAAATATAGTGATATGAAGAATTAAAGTTAAATAAAAAGAATATTTTAACTTGTTCTAAATATAAATGTTATGTTTTTAACAAAACTAACAATATGAATATCAAATTTAAAATTCATGATTAGTGTTTCTATTTGGAGGGGTATAAATCTAATAATAATTTCAATAGATTTATTGAACATCTGACACAAAACTCTGGAGTTGGTCAAGGATCCTTGTACATTTACTGAATATGTATATTACACACAATGTGTGTGTGTGTGTGTATATATATATATATATATATATATATATATATATATATATATATATATATATATACACACACGTATTTCTTGTTTAAATGTTCTTCTCAGAGAAACAAACACAGAGGGTGTGGCAGCCAAGAGATTTAGGTGGGAGGGTGAGCAAGTATGAAGAAACACTTTTGCCTCAAATTAGTCTCAGTCAAACATTTGACCACAACTTACCGACCTTCCCAGCAGCTAAAATGGCTGGTTGCACACCCACATGCACACAGCTGCATTTTGCTGTCTGCTTGGGCAGGCAGCATGATTGACAGACAGGCAAATAATCAGGCAGACAGACAAAGATCACCAACGGAATTGGAAATACCATTTGGCATATTACGGGTGTGGGGGGTGTAGGGGCTAAAAAAAAAAAAAAAAGAAAAAAAAAAAAAAAGAGAGGTTTTAATCTTTATTCAATCCATTGAATCTTCAGTCAAGCATGGACGGTAGCTATCATTGTATATGATTTCTTATCTACATTATTATTATTACTTTCATTTTATTTCATCACAGGAAATCCTTTTATTTTTCAATACTTTGTTATGTCATTATTTTATGGCATTATTATTGTTTTCTTTTATGTTTGGCCATTATTACTTGCCTTTATATTTTGAAATATTATTATTATTATTATTATTAATTTTCCAAACCACTGCCTTTGGATGAGGCTTCTGGATATAAAGATTATCATCAAGAATCTTTATAACAAAGAATAACATTAGGGAGAGGAGGAAAAAAGAAATGTTCCTCTTTCCTTCAAAATCCCCAAAATATAAAAAGTGAGAGGGAAGGTAATATATATATATATATATATATATATAAAATAGAGGCAAGGGGTGGGGGATACTCGTTCAAACAATTCTAACCAAAGGAATCAATTTGAAATCTCTTCCATTAAGACTTTTTTTTATGCTTCTTATAGAGATTTAATTAACTCCAAATTGATACAGGAAAAGTTAGCCAAAGTTGAAGGAGATGGAAACAAAGAAGCCCCTACTCCACCCCCAAAACATGAAACAACCTGACAAAATGAAAGCCGCTGTATACAACATTTTAGAAATCATAAGGGAGAAAGAAGGGGAAAGGTCATGAGGATAACTTAATAAAAAGGACCTACCCCCACAATGCCAAACACTTTCCTACCAAGAGGGAGAAAAAAAAAATGCCATTGTGTACACAAGAGAAGCCATCAAGGTTGACAGTTAGAAAAATGCCAATTACAGTAATGTAAATATAAAAGGGAGAAACGAACTGCCTTTCAACCCTCAAAAGACTGACAAGATGATGCCTTTTCTTTTTAATCACTTCACCCCAAACAAGGAATTAAAGCCACTAAGACACAAAGGGTTACCCAGTGTTAGAGAATATAAGAAAAATATACTATTAAGGAGAGAGCAATAAAAAAAAAAAACAGGAATTAAGAATACAGAAAATCATGAATTGACATTGCATTTAAATTTTTGAAGGGAATCAAAAAGCTGAAATAGTTCCACAAACAAAAAGTGTGAGAGAAGAAACCGTTAGCATAGAACTTACAGTTACATTGCAACTGTAAAATAACAAGACCTTGACGTCAACCTAATACCATCCTTAAATTCATAAAGTCTAGGTACTGTAACAGAAAGAACAATAACCATGAAAGTATTTATAGAAAAGGCACACAAAAGCTATATGATGGTGAGAAATTGATTGAAGCCAAAATTCCAGGTAAAGACCAATAACATTGCAGATTCATTGGATTTTATCAAGAATCTCTTAATACATAATGGGACGATCAGGCTAGGTGTGGCTGCAATATTCAAAGCAAGGATAAATAGATGCATAAATATGCAAGAAAATTGTCTAGCGCGACACACTGAACCATTTTTCCTAGCTGCAGACTTAGCGATTGATTCAATATACTCTTTCCCCTTCATGTTAATGGAAAAGGGGGGCACTGCAACACTCTCCTAGAGGTTAGCATCTGTTTATATCTCAGAGGAAAATATACCTTTAACAAGAGGAGAAAAAAAAAACATAAAATAAAACTTACCATTCAAGATCTAAATCTAGTCTTTTTATTTATATAATATTTGAAAAAGAACAAAAGGTATATGAAACAACTTTCAAAGGATACTATTTGACGTCAAATGAAATGCTGGGTAAAAAAAAAAAAAAAAAAAAAAAAAAAAAATCCAAAGATGAAGATACTAGTTTCCAAAAGGTTAATAATAATCATATGCACCATCTGGTGGAGAGAAAAAAATGAAGCTTGGAATAAGAAATCAGCAAGTCAAGTTTGAATGCTGGTCAAGTTTGTTACGTCCACATTTGCAGAAATAGCCTCATGAAAGATATGAATCCATCTATTAGCCCCAGCTATGAGTTAAATAGCAGGGTAGACTGGGTTATTTAGCCATGACTGGCAACCAGCCTAGAAGGACAACTCTTAGTATGAAACTCTGGAAAAGCACATACTATGCAGCCATTGATGAGATTATGCAGTTCACAATGACTATGATTTTGATTGCAGTCAATGAGGTAGATAGGTCATCTGAAAATTAAAAAGGATCACTTTTGCTAAGTCCCTCTGCCTCAAATGATAATTACATGTCAAGCCTGGCTGTGATTTTAATACAAGAACAATAGAAGTATTTATTCTATTAAAAAATGACACTAGCAATTCTAGTTTGTATACAAAGACATTTATATAAAATGTAACTGAAGAAAGAAAAAAGAAAATAAAAGTTGAAAATAATAGACACTAATTCCAGTAAGAAGTGAAGTAAACAGATTGTTTAGACAATCTGTTAATGAGACTTAACAGATAATTGGAAGCTCAATAAGAGAGAATGAAAGAGTTTGTTAAAAAAAAAAAAAAAAAAAAAAAAAAAAAAAGTATGTGGAGAGAGAGGGGGGGGGGCATTTTTATTCCACTCCACCCCAATGTGAGCAAAGCCAGAAAAGTTAAGTGAATGAGGGTCGGTTTTTAAGCAGAGGTTAACTGCTATTATCATGGCTGTAATTACAACATCACTACACTTGACA
Source organism: Acanthosepion lycidas (assembly GCA_963932145.1). Classification (NCBI taxonomy): domain Eukaryota; kingdom Metazoa; phylum Mollusca; class Cephalopoda; order Sepiida; family Sepiidae; genus Acanthosepion; species Acanthosepion lycidas. The sequence continues at coordinate 24,893,938 of OZ010599.1, forward strand.
CTACATCACAAGTCAAAGCAGAAGAAAAAAAAAAAAATAAAAAATAAGAGGGAATTTAGTGGGACACTGCTGGGAGGAGGTGGGGGGAAAGGGGAGAAGAGAAATTTCCTTTACCTTTTTGTCTTTCTATTCAAACCATGATGGCCATTATGATGTTGGGGTGTGGGGAGGAATAAAAAGGTGCTAAAAAAAAGTTTTAGTTAATTTATAAATTTAATTTTTCTTGTAAGATTTCCTGCTTGACCAAATCAGGAAGAGCTGAAAGTGTATGGAAATATATAAAGAGGATGGGGGGGGGAGTACGGCAAGTATTTCCTGTTGGTTGAAGGAAAGGCCATTGATCATCTTCCACTCCCACCCTACAAACATTAATGTCTGTGGCATCCCAAACCTCAGGCTTACTCAGTCATTTTAGATTCCAAAGAAAACAAAAGGACAACCTGACAGCAGCTAAAGTAAAGGTTAGAGATACTAATTTGTAACCAATTTATTCACTTACTAGTTTGACATACCAAAATCAAAAGAGATTATATATATATATATATATATATATATATATATATATATATATATATATGTATGTGTGTGTTCTTATATATGACCAAAAAGAGAATGAGTTTTGATATTTGGTCATTTGTGAAGTAGGTTTTTTGCCTGAGAACTTTTCAGTACTCTGCACACACAATTGTGTACTTGGGCAGCAATCCCTCTTTTATACAAGTCTCATAAAAAATTAATGACAAGATACTGTGGTTAATTTTTTTTTTATTTAAGGTTTCTTCTGTTATAATTTTCTTCTTTGCTCAACATAAATTATGTAGAAATTTTCTGAATATTCTGTATGCTTGAGCACTCTCAGCTATACTTTTAGCCATTATCAAAGATGATTTTATTTTTACTTTTAACTAAATGTAGGGATTTTTTATGTATGTATCTAGAGTTATAGGAATGTTTCATTTTCTGACCGTGTTTTTTTTTTCTTTTTAATTAAATCCTAGATATTTTATAATCATCCTGGAGAGTTAGGAAAAAAAAAAAATTATTATACTTGTAAAATCTACAAAGGTGGTGTTTGGGCCAATTGAATTGGGCTTTTTTTTTTTTAGTATTTTTTTTTTTTTTTTTTTTTTTTCAAAAAGTCTTTCCAGATTCATTTAAAAATCAAACACTCATACTTACAAATGTTTCAACTGTGACAGCTTCTCAAATAGGGGCTTAGGCAAGTGACTCAACTTATTCTTATTTAGTTTGAGCCATTCAAGTGAAGTCAAATTATCCAGGCAATGTGTTTCAAGCAGCTTCACTTTGTTGTTGTTTAAAAAACTGGAAAGAAGAGAAAAATATGATTAATAAAAACAAGTCCTTAGGATAGCATTCAAACATTATATATTTTCATTAAAACAATGGCAGCCAATTTTAATTCATTGTTTTTAACAAATTCCAAAATAGGACAGCCTTTTTAAGGCAGGTAGATGAAAGGAGAAATTCAGTTTTCTGTCATTCAGTGTTCTAAAGTTTTGATCAATAACTAGAGTCAATATTCTACTTCAAATCATGTCTGAATCCCCCATTCCATTATCACTCAAATGCGTTTCATATTTTACCAACATTTGTAAATATTTTAAAATGTTCATTTGTTTTGTGGAACTGAAAAAATTCACTATTTTGTTTTTATTCCATAGAATTACTGACTAATGAATAAGTGCCAGAGACTTCAACATGTGCACTTGAATATCCATTGCAACAGGTCAATGTTTCTTTTTCTTCAAATTAAAATAACAAACGGTGTACTGACCACCATCCTTGACACTTGCATTTCCTACAGAAGCTACCGAATGATTTAGTAAAAAAAAAAAAAAAAAGAAGAATCCTTTCAAGTCTGTATCTTTTCTCTAAATCCTTTCATAGTAACTTTCCACTATGGTAGCTAGACTTCATGAATTTAAGCGCAGTACTAGATTGGCATCAAGGTCTCATCATTTTAATGTTGAAATGTAACCATAAGTTCTATGTTAAATTCTTCTATCACACTTCTCGCTTGTGGAACTCTTCTAGCGTCTTGCTTCCCAGTTAACTTTGACCTTCAAAAATTTAAATGCAATGTCAATTGTTATCTTGTCATTTAATTCTTGTTCTTTTATTGCGCTCTCTCATTAATAGTAGTTTTTTCATATTCTCTAACACCTTGCTTGGGGTGAAATGAAATGATGACAAAAAAAAAAAAAAAAAAAAAAAAAAAAAAAAAAATCGAGAAAAAAAGAAAAGATAAACTAACAAGTTCATGAAACTTTCAATAAGTACTACTTTTCAAATCCAGTTTTGAAACATTTTTTTTTTTGCCCCTTTTTGAGGTGAAACAAAACTGAACTGCCTTATCACAAAACTCAACTGTCATTTTATCTTACTTCAACTGACAAAAAGTACTAGACCATTTGTTGCAAAAATGGTAGCATATATGCTGAACATGCCAGAGCATGACCCCCACCCCATAAATAAAAATTCCTTAATAGATCTTCTGAATATAACCATCTAGTAGAAACTGTGCTGGCATATTTTTAAGAGAATTAACTTATCTGCCTAAGTCTGAATTTTAAAAGTAAACTTATCTGTGTTTTCATGTGTGTATAGAGTGACCACATGCTTGAAAAGTCACTTTCTTCTTTTTTAAGTCTTTCCAGATATTGGAATATATTATCTAAATATTGATAAAGAGAGAAAACGAAAAGCGGAAGACTTGAGAATGAAAAGGTTGCATATACGCAATCAAATGAGTAGAGAAAAAAAAAATGATTAAATCTTTGTTGTTTCACTGTCTTAACCATTTCATCCTGTGGCCTATTGATATGCCAGCCCCTTGCTCTGTCTCAAAAGCCAGTGAATAGATGTCTTAGAAAAGCAGAGTGCAGAAGCAGCCAACTAACTCTACATGTGGCTATCAACAACTTTACACCAACCAATTTGTCTTTATGCCTAGCACCAGTGGTATTCTTGAAAGGCTAGCCTCTCCCCTTACCAATGAACTCAACCCACAATATACAACGAACAGAGACAGCCTCTGCTCTGACAGGCAAAGCACAGTCGTGTATGGAATGGAGAACAGTTGAGCTCCCAGCTCTACCACCACAGGAGCAGTGCCTGGGAGAGGGAGAAAGTATTTCACTCTTGCCAGTAACAAATGATTAAATGATAGTGTTATGAGAGAAAACACCAAATGTGATGGACATTCACACTTTGACAAATGGCTTGCCTTGTCCTTGGGTGACATATGTTTGCTACCAAGAAGCAGCATCACTCTCCTAAAGGAAGGAGAAAGAAGTAGAGAGAGAACAGTGAGGTGGAGAGAAGTGCAAATTGAAGAGCCTTATCCCAATATTTGTCACCTTTGACGATTTAAAAAAAACAAAAAAAACAAGTTTTGATCTAAACATTTTTTTCTACTTCAGAAAGTAACCAACAGACAATACATTACATACATCCGACTTGTTAGTTAAATTTTGAGTCAACCATCAATATTATCAAAATAAAGGTAGATCATAGTAAAGTTAGAGAAACTGGCTTTGTTTTGGTATCCATAGAGAGCCTCAGTGAAACAATATTTATTATGCAACTAGTAAGAATAAAACCATTAAAAACAGAATATGTAAATTATAATTTACTGAAGAGAATATCCAAAATGAAAATAGAATAAAATTGTTCAGGGTATTAAAAAAAAAGAAAAAAAAAAAAACTCAATTTTATTTCCTACAAATAAACAACAAATTACTTTTCTGATGATGATATGAATAAACATTAAAATACCACCAAACCGAACCGAACCTATTCTTTTTGACCATGAAGTAACTAGTTAATTACTCTTATTTAAATTTTTTTTTTCTTATTTTCTTTTTTAAATTGTTTCCCCCCAAGCAAGGTGATATGGCCACCAAGATGCAAGGGGTTACCCTATGTGAAAGAAACTTAGAAAACATTACTGAGGAGAAGAAACAATAAGAAAAACAAAAAAAACAAAAAGTACAATTCAAGGAGACAGAAAAACAAGAAGCTGGGAGAGCTCAACAGGCAAAAAAGTGCAAATGGGTAAACTACATCCACGTCCTGGGTATGGCGATAAACTACATCCAACAGCAAGGCCTCAGATAATGTTTTCAGAAAAATAATGATGCCAGCTATGTTTTTGAAACAATGTTGACAGCTATACTTTTTTTGAAACAATAATGTTGCCAGCTATACGTTTTTTTGTAAAAAAATGTCAGCTATACATTTTTTGTTAAAAATAATGTTGCCAGCTATGCGTTTTTGAAACAATAATGTTGCCAGCTATGTTTTTTGGAAAAAAAATTATTCCAGCTGTACGTTTTTGAAACCATAATGTTGCCAGCTATACGTTTTTTGTAAAAAATAATGTTGCCAGTTGTACGTTTTTGAAACAATAATGTTGTCAGCTATACGTTTTTTATTCCATACAAAATAGGCATTTAAAATTCATATAAACTGGATTTGGCATTAAATAACCCACAGTGGTTGATATGCCATAAAACCCAAACAAACAAACAAAAAGAAAGAACAGTAAGATATATTATCCGGTGTTCTTATAGATATTTTTATTTTTACAAAATAGTGCTAAATGTAAATTTACAGAGCATTAATATTATAAATTAATTGATTTAAAATGTTTTTTTTTTCGCTACACAGTTCTGACCATGTTTCAAAAATGGGAGCTAAAAGCTTTGAATTTAATTTTGTAATTAAATTAAAGACATTAGTTCCATTTCATCCTCAAGTGAATTTTGGAGTCCAGACGCATTTTCATCCTATTTTATTTGATGATTTTTTTTTTTTTTTTTTTTTAGACTATGTGATAAGGTTTTAGAAGAATTCATTTTTCCTTTAATTTGCAGAAAGTATGCTTATAATAGTTCCTCTCATTCCTATTCACCTTTATACAACAGGACAATAATTCCGCTTTGACAATGCATCACATGCAAAACTGGGACACCTCGATGTGGTGTAATGGTTAATAAGCTTGTCTTGCTAGAACAATTGTGACTGAGTAGAGAGTTCAATCCTCACTGAATGTAACCATATTTTCAGCCTTGTGCCATATCTAAGCTGTGCTTCGAAAAATCACCATCACATGCAAGACTCTTTTTGTCAATATTGTAAATAGAACTATGGTAAGAATTCATGGTTATATTTCCACGTTAAAATTTTCATTAATATCTTAAACACTTGTTATGCTGTGCATCAATATGCTTTGCTCGGAGTGACCCTGAGATTAGAGAACGTATAAGAAGCAGGGTTACTTTACTAAGTAAAATGTGAGGGGGTGGGTTGGTTGGTAAGTCCAAGAGAAGATACTTGATCCTTGCATTTGCTGTTGGCTCGACTTGGTCTGGGTGGAGGGAGGGGACATTTCAGCGTGTATAAGGCTAAATGGAAAAGATAGGTAGGGAGAAGAGTCGAGCTGAAGTTGACTCTAGCTAGAAGAGATTAAGATGTCAAACTGCAAAACCCCCAAGAGACAATCTTTTGGAAGAGGTACACAAATGGGAGTTGGGTGGGAAGGCTGCCAGAAAGTGAGAATGGTTAAAAGAAAGTCTTGGATTGCAATTGAAGAACCAGGTATCAAAATGGTAAATGAAATGACATCCTGGCACCAAAGAAGAAAAAGTGCACAGACTTAGAGAGGGGGGGAGAGAGAGAGAGAGAGAGAGAAAAAAAATATTTGAAAGATAAATAAGAGAATGGGGTGTTGGGGGTGGGAAAATGGTAGCAAAGAAAACAGAGAAAGATAAACAACAAGAGAGTAATGAAAACTTTGCAAGGCAAAAAGACACACACGGAAAATGAATTGGGTCCAATTTAGAGAGATGCACAAACACAAATGAATAGGAAAAACAGTTGTAGGGATTTCTTGCCCAGCTGCAAGTACAAAGATGGTGAGTGAGCTGAGAGAGAGAGAGAGAGAGAGAGAGAGAGAGAGAGAGGTGCAAACATATACAGAAGAGAGAGAGAGTATATATACATATATATATGTATATATACATACACGTTTCATAATCCTTGTAAATATTGATGTAATAAGAAATCTTCACCCTCTTTCTAATCACATTCTCATATCTCTCTTTTTCCTCCCCTCTATTATTGCTGATCTTTCATTCTCTTCAATTTCCGTCTAACCAGATCCTCTCCAGATTTTGTGTACTTTTTTTTTTACTCTACACCATTCATCTGTAAATGAGAGATGGTGTAGAAGAAAAAAAAAAGGTGGGTACACAAAATCTGGAGAGGATCTGGTAAGACAGAAATTGAAGAGAATGAAAGATCAGCAAAAATGGAGGGGATGAAAAAGAGAGGTGAGAATGTAATTAGAAAAAAAGATGAAGATTTATCAATATTTACAAGAATTATGAAACTATATAAAGGGTGTTCCAATAACTTGTACTGACTTTAAAAGTGAATTAAGTTTAAAATTGGCCCAAGGTATTGGAACATTATATATATATATATATATATATATATATATATATATATACACACACAATGAATGTCAAGGACCCAGGAAGTGTGTTATGAGAGAGGAAAAAAAAAAAGGAGAGATTATTTTTATATATATATATATATATATGGGTATGTATGTATGTAAGAGAGATTAAGTGGTAGAGAAAAAGAATTTGAAGAAATCCAACAACTTAGGAGAGAAAGGCTTCAAAACAAGAGGCCATCAGTGATAAGTAGATGAAGAAAAGAGTTAATGGCAATGGATGGAAGGCAGGAGAAAGAGGATGAAAGTCCAGAAAAGAGAAAGAAGGCAAAGTGGAAAAGTTTCAAGAAAACTAAGTTTTTTTTTTTTTTTTTTTTTTTTTTGATGATTTTAACAGTTTTCTTTTTTCCCCCTGTCCATCTCCACCCCCCTCCTTATAGCAACAAGAGAAAAGTGCAATATTTGTATAAGAGCTTTAAGTAAATTCTGCCTATCAATCTGGCTGTGTGAGTCGCTCACACACACATATATATATATATATATATATATATATATATATATATATATATGTGTGTGTGTGTGATTTTTTTTCCTGGCCAGGCCCCAAAACCAGTGTCTGGGGGCCAACAGATGAGAAAATGTCCGCAGATGTCAGGATGGAGGAAGTGACGTTTTTGCCAAGTTGTTTTCTAATGTGTTAATTGTGACTATATGAAAAACAGGAACGAGGCGAGATAACCTGTTTTTGTAATCATGGCTAATTTTTACTTCTAGAGAGACAAGAAAGAGAAGGCATATGTGAATGGCTGACAGAGGCAGATGTTGCAGAGGATGAGCTAAAGTTACCCGCACGGGGACCTGGCCAAGCCTTGCATACTCATGTGATGAAAAGGGGACAGGGGAAAGAAAAAGGAACGGAGAAGCTTAGCAGTTTTAGTTCAAAATTGATTAAGAAAAAAAAATTCACACACACACACACACACACACGTGACACTTAAATGTACGAGTTTTGAAAAATAATGCAAATAAAGAGATAAGGAAATGGTGGTTTTGAGATCTGATCAGTTCCTCACCTCCTTTCTTCACATTCTCAAAGAACATTGAGCAAGGAAATTTTTACTGGGTGTATTTGATTGAAATCCAATTGGAATGACTGCTAAAAACATCACCTGCCTCAAATTTATAGACAAATCATACAGATGACATGCTGGGATTTCTTCTTAGCCAATAGGATAGGCCACTTTTTGGTTTCTTCCACCATGCTTTTTGTTCTTTGTCTTGAAGTCAGAATACTACAATAACATGACTGTATCCCTTTTGGTATGAACACAATCCTTTGTGAAATTTTTACCTTATTATGATTGCATAGTCTTGATTTGCATATATGCTGTTTTTTTTTTTTATATTATCCCACATCAAGCAAGGCAATAAAGCAATAGGACACAATGGGTTACTGAATGTTAGAGAATATGAGAAAAAAAAAACTACTATTAAGGAGAGAGGACAATAAAAGGACAAGAATTAAGAAGACAGAGGATAACAATTGACATTGCATTTAAATTTTTGAAGATCAAAGTTGACTGGAAAGCAAGAGACTGAATGAGAGTTTCACAAGCAAGTGCGATAAAGAAAATTTTAGCATAGAATTTACGATTACATCTAGCCATTTCAAGTGTAAAATGATGAGACCTAGCTGCCAATCTAGTACTGCGCTTAAATTCATAAAGTCTAGGCACCATAGCAAAAATTTTGTCAGAACAATTACCCTGGAAGTATTTATAGAAAAGGTACAGGGAAGATACGTTATGGTGGTGAGAAAGTGGCTGAAACCAAAATGCCAGCTCAGGATCAACAACATTGCAGATTCTTTGAATTTTATCAAGAATCTCTATATAGCAGGAACATCAGACCAGATGTGGCAGCAATATTCAAAACATGGACAAATGATCGACTTTGTTTAATATTATTTTACTCTGTTCTTTTTCTTCCTTTTCTTATTTTTTATTAAGAACTTTGTCAATTCTGTTTGTTGAGAATTTTATCAATTACACTTAACTCTGGCCAATCACTCCACAAGGTAATAACCCCACCCATTAATTTTTTTTTGCTCTTGTTATCCACAACTAGAATGAGAAATGTATTCCAACTCTAATTTTAAATTCCAGTTCTCCTTCTAGACTGGCTGCCAACCAAGGTCCAAAGTCCTAGTCTGCACTGCTAGTTGCCTATAGCTGGGACAAGGAAACAGAGTCATACTTTTCTCCAAAGCAATAGTTCAAAGTAAGCACAGATTATTTCAGCCAGAATTGGAACTCTGCTTACCAATTCCATTATCAGCGTTAACCGTTTGGCCACTAGCACCTCTCAAACGATCCGAGAGCAAAATTTATACACTGATGACATTTCCAAAGGGAACATTGACTTCAACTGGGAACCGACTGAGTCACACATTCGGCTCTTTGCTCCTCTTTCTAATAGGTTTTTAAACTGTAGGAGACGAGAAGAGCCAATGGATTCGTAATAGGTTTCAAGGACTCTATAGAAATATAAAATATATTTGTTCTCGAGAAACTGCCTCCTCAAATAGGCCTAACAGTTATACACATCAATTGCTTTTTTTCTTCTCAATATAAAGCATTTAATATTGTGATGCTAATACACCTGTTTATATGCAAATATTTGTGCCATTAAAACATCTCAATCCTGACAGGTACAAAAAGAATCTGTGACACCAACTTTTGTATGTTATATCAGACAGAAGTAGAGATAGAATGAAATATTCCTTAAAGAATATGCAAATAGTCGCAAGGTGTGTGTGTGTGTGTGTGTGTCATTAATATTAAATTCCTACAACTGTCTTGCTATATAACTGTGGGTAGAGTGTTAATCATCACTGATAGAGATATTCACTAGATACCCTATCCTGTTGCCTTGTGCCAGTCTTAAGTTATTTTAGGAAATAACTTTTCGAATCTAGAAGTGTGATGGTCACTGGGATAGGTTTTAAGAAATGCTAAGAACCACACAAAGCTGTAAACATTTATATTTTGAATTTTAAGATAGTTTCTCCTATTGGGGGTTAATATATTGGCTACAGTACTTATTGTGAGAGGGAGATAGAAGGACGAGATGAAAAATCTAACAATTACTGTGGTTACAAAAGTTTGTGGCTAAACCTGAACTGGCTTGTGAGTGAGTGAGTGAAATGTGGCAGCAAAAAAGATTTCAGTATTTGGAACATCTCTTGAAAGGTTTATGAATTAAGCTTGCTATGACTGAAAAAACAAAAAAAACAAAAAACCTCACACACGGGTTCTATTCTTCAGGCTAAGTCCAATAATTTGGTTTGGCTTGGATAATTAGAAGAGAAGAATGATGCATTAAGACATTTTTTTTTTATTTATTTACATGGAGTGGGGAGAATTCTTGCTTCACAGAGATGCCTCTGAGCTTACATGATAGGGGAAGAAATTTTCACCAAGCAATGGAGTTCTCCATTAGGATTGAACCCATCACTAATGGCCTATAAAACCAACTTGCTAGCCATTACACAATGATAAAGTGTCCAGCTTAATGAATTAATATTACTTAATTTGAACACAAGCTTCTTTTTCCCCTTTAATAAAGATTTCCAAGTGTAATCCTGCTTAGACATTTGCTTTCTGAGGATCTGGACCAGGTTATGATTGATTTTATATATATATATATATATATATATATACACGTGTGTGTGTGTGTGTGTGTGTGTGTGACTTGCAAAAATAAGACTGATGTTCACACCTAGTTAGGGAAGCATGTTTCTCAATGCTTATTATTATAAACTGTCAATAATTCTTATCTTGGTAGATGTCTCATCTCTGCAAGGGAAAACTCGGTCAAGAAAATGTGCTTGCACCTGTTATCCTAATGTTTGTTAGTCAGATTTTTTTAAAAAAAATCATATCCCACTTACAAAATGCGAGCCTTATAAGATTGTGAGTCTTTAACATTTGAGATTGTTGTTGTTGTTGTCTCTTCCATGTGGTATGTATTTTATACAGCTACAGACTAGCACTACACTTGCTTTGTTTGGTTTGTTGTTGGTTGATAAGAGAAAGCCGAGATAAATGAACATGATAGAACAGAAACAGCTGAAAAGGATTTTTTTCCCCTCCTTTTTAAAAAATCACAGCCAGCAAATGTTTTTCTTACATCTCCTAGGCTTTGGTCAAAGCACTGATAAGGAACTGGTTTTGTTTCCAGATTTTTATATCAAGGGCCAAAGTACTTGGATTTAGCAACAAGAACCATAAGGAGAGGGGGTGCAAAAGTGTTACATGAAAAAAAATAAAAAAGTAATGATTATAAAATACATTTCAGATTTATAGTTTTAAAAGAGCTGATGTGATGGCTGACTGAAGTGCAGCATTATTCAGTCTCTTACAAAACCAGTCCTTCACGATTTTTAGCAGTTGTAAAAATAAATTAAAAAGCAAAATCTATCTTTAAACCATTGAAAACTTAAAAAATATATAAAGAATATTTTTAAGTAAAAAGAATAAAGTCAAACTCCACTGAGCATCTTTTGCTGTTAAAATATTTGCCCAAATCTATGAGACCTACAGGTGAACCTGTGGCCAATTATACTAAACAAGTATATTTACTAATATATTTACAGATGTTATAAAAATCATTTAACAATATCTTTTTTTTTTTTAGATTATAGTGTAAATCATCCCTTCAGGGGTAGATGCGAGAAATTTAGTACATTTTCCTAGCTACTGACTGTATACCTCAGGTAGTAAAAATAACTTTTTTTAAAAAAATCCCCAGTCTTTGTTGCTTGACAAAAAGAAAGAAAAATGAACACTATATAAACTGATTTTCTCTCCTATGTGTGACTGGTTTAAACCAGCAAGTATAATTAATTCCATGCTAGTTTTATTCTAAACTGTAAGACCTGCAACAGCCACATGGCCAAGAGTCTGCTACTGTCAATGATATTACAATCAGTTTTTACAAATTGATCAGAATTTGAAATACAGTGAATCAAAATAGTTGCATTACTTCATTTTGAACTGAAGAAGCCCAAGACCAATAGATGGTGTCAAAATATTCTTTTTTTATTGCTTTTCTATTTTGTCTTATCTCTACATATACTTTGCATAAATACCCATGGCAAAGGCATAAATATGGGACAATAGCCTAGTGGATTGATTCAGGAATTTGATAACATTGCAATTGTAAGTTCAATTCCAGGGCCAGGAAAGAGAGTGGGGACAAACAATAACAGATCAGTATTAAGAACTAGATGAGATATCCCTAGACATTATCAGCAAAATGAGAACAATCAACCCAGGGCAGACTGGGCTCCTAAGCCATGGTTGGTAACCCAGTCTAAGAGATGGACATCTCTTAACTCAAAATGCAGACCCCCTGAAGCTGTACAAAAGATGATTAGACAAAGTGCAGATATATGTCTGTAAAACAAAAATCTAATAAAAACCAAAACAAACCAATCTAATGGATAATCCCTTGATTATCCAGAATCCTTTAGGCACCAATGGGTACCAGCACCAAAGAAAGGTGGATAGATTGAATGGAAATAATTATGATTTTTAAACAAAATAAATGGTAATGTTATTTTTACAACTTTGATATGGGACGTTGATAAAAGTCATTTGGTCAGATTTTGGGATGACCATTCACTGAAATATGCTGGAAAATTTCTAAGTTTTCATTTGAAATCAGGAAAATATGAACTTTAAGCAAAGGATTATACTATATACATTTTGGGTGAAATCTATTATACTACAAAGGCAGACAGCAGGAATGGGAAGGGGAAGTGTGTTTTACGCAGGAAGTGTTTTCGGAGCATGAATTTGAAGAAAGGGTTCAGTGTGTGTGTGTGTATATATATATATTTATATATATATATATATATATATATATATATATATATATTACACACAGTCATATTAAAGTGTACATTTTAAAAATACATAGATACATTTTTATATCTTCATAAAAAATTTCAATAAATTTTTCTGGATCAATATACAGTGTAACCCGGATATAAGAGATTTTCTCTGGTCCCAAATTAGAGCCATACTTACCTAAACAAAATAGGCCAAACCTGGATACAAGAGAAACCCGGATATAAGAGACTTCTTCTCCGGTCCCGACAACTCTTATATCCGGGTTACACTGTACTATTAAATTTTGTTACACATATTTTCATTGTATGTAGGGTGCTTTTATTGAAATTCAACATTTACTGCGAGAAAACCTTCAACGAAGGGGTCAGATGCATCCACAATATATTGCCACTAAATGTCAATATTGCTTTGTTAAAAAGCCATGACATAGTCAAATAGTCATATTGCATAAAACTGGATGAAATGAACAGTTGCTGGGATAGATTTTTCTGACAGACAGATGTTCTGTTAACCACATCAATCATCACCAGAAATTGGAAGTTTGCCACCGAAATTAAAATAATCGAAATTCCAACAAACTATTAGGTTGGTGCAAAAATAATGACGTAATAATGTCGTTTTTTGACGTATTTTTTTAACATAAAAAAAACGACATTATTACGTCATTATTTTTGCACCAACCTAATAGTTTGCAAGCAAATGATAATTAGGTGAAGAACATGTACAGATGTATATTTGTTATTGAAGCAAAAAAGTTTATTTTAGAAACGAGAGAAACTGCAGGATTCATTTCAGGCAGCCAGGTGGTATTTATCCGTCTATAATTCAAGTTTCTACAAAAGAGAGATACACATCGAGTGGTTGTAAATAATGGAAGGTTCGGCAATGATAGCCAGAAACGAACACTATGAGGTTTCTAATAACTGTTTTCCAAAATTTACCCCAAACTATGACAATTACAATGCAAATGGCTTATGTCTTTTAGGAAGATAGAAAATTACTTGGGGTATACGCATAGAAAGGTGAAGAAATGAGAAAGAGATCCGGGGGGTGCAATATAAAATGAAGGATTTAAAGACAGAAAAAGAAAGAAAGAAAAAAGATGTAATGTAAAAATAATACCTAAGGAAAGAAACCCGTGTATGAAGAGAGTAAGAGTTGAGAGAAGCGTTAATTCTTAAATGACTTGTTATTAATGGCACCCTGCTACTAACACTACAGATATGTCATTGTTAATTATAATGGAAACTGATGGCTGATGTAGTAGTAGTAATACCCAGGGGCTCCTTCAGATGGTTGTTGGGATGTGGGTGGGGTAGATTAGATTGAAAACTACACACACAAAGATCAGCATCATCTTTCACCTTCTTAACAGTTAGTAAAGTGCAAAATTTATATCTGCAGTTTTACAAAAGAGATCAACATGAAAACAACCAGATACAAACAATAGAAGCAGAATGTCATATTTAGAAAATAAAAATAACCATATCATTACAACCGTCAAAGGGGGTGGAAGGTAGCGTTAAAAGCCCAAGAGATATAATGATTAAAATAGTTGCACTGCCTCCAGACAAATTAATAATGAAATTTCTCTGATAAAGTAATGTGTGTGTGTGTGTGAGTGAGAGGGACTCTCTCTCACCCAAATTCATATTCAAAACCTGTAATAAATAATTACAGGTCAGAACGCATACAAAGGACGATATGTGGTGAAGTCAAAATTTTGATTTATATATTGTCACACTGTGTGTGTGTACATATATATATATATATATATATATATATATATATATATATATATACGCACACACATATGCATGCATACACACACAGTGTTCTCGGAATTAGCCAAAGAATAGTTTGCATAAATCTTTCTGAAAAATCAGTGTACCGTTTTCCTTATTGTATATTAGTCACATATTATTGTGGTTGAGATGTATAAATGCTAATTCAGAGATGTTGTTGATATCAAAGAATAAAATACAATCTAGATTTTCTTGATTTGCTCTTTGTCTCCTCACACTCTTCACCCAACATGCACCACCCTAGGGGCACAATATAAATGGCATTGCACACAAAGTGCTTGTATGGTTTATGCATCAAAATATAGATAAAAATCTGCATTTATCTCCCTTACAAGAGAAAAAAAAAAAAAAAATTGTTGACAGAGGCAAATTGTGAAATTTTGTGTCCTAATCCCACTGAATAATAACAAAAAAAAAAAAATCTTATATTACACCAATTATACAGAAAATAAATTGGAAGGAGGCGACTACAATTCTTTTTGATAAAGAATAAAAAAAAATAAAAAAATAAATCACATCTCTTAAAGACTTTAAATAGAAAACAGAAATTATTGGAAGCTTGTCAAGGAAGATCCAATCTCATGAATAGAATGAAACTAGCATATCTGAGTTAAGACCAAAGCCAATTTGAATAAATTGGTAGAAGCAAACCTTTAAACTTTGGCATTGATTTTACAAGCATAAACTGGATCAAAATAACATGAGAAACTATACAGACTTAAAATAAAACAATACTTTCATTATTGAAGTTCTTTTTATATATATTATTTTTTTAAAAGCTGAGAAAGTTCAGTATTTGATCTAAACAAGATACAAATACTGAAAAATGTCAATAACTGTGCACGGAATAAAGCATTGTTTCAAATATAGAAAAGTGTAAAGATTTCATAGCTGCAAGCTTCCAATATTATAGAAAGATGGTTGGGTGCACTTTTATGCAGATATGTCTGTGAAAAATCATTTTCATTCTCTGCATTTTAAAACTATTCTTTAAAAAACAAAAATACATTCTAGGATAGAGCAGACCCCAACTGTAACTAAAATTTGATTAATTCCTGGTGGGCTATCAGAGATTCATTTAAACTGGAACTAATTTCTTTCCTAGGTTTCTTACAAAGTATGTTATGTTTGCTATTTCCTTTGTGACTGATCTTATATTGGTATAGTACTCGTTAGCCAATTAGTTAAAAAAAAAAAAAAAAAAAAAAAAAAAAAAAATGTCATTGTTAGTGTAATCTGGTTGTATCAAAACTGCAGTTCATTATGTTTTGCTCATGAATGGCTTGCATCTTTGACCTCTAGTCCCAGAACAAGGCTCGGTTTTAAAATGTAACCTTGTAAAAAAGACAGGCCTTAAAACTCAAAGTTAACTGACTAGCCTATTGAACTCTTCCAATTATACACTTGGTATTCTATGAAATAAGTGATATGAAGCACTGTTGCAGTATTAACGAGAGAGTGTCCAAAACTTTGTAGGAATTCACTGGCTTAAAATGATTGATATTAGTCAACAAAACATTTTATTTTGGACTTCATTTAAGAACCCTTATGTGCACTTCCTTTAATTAAAAGGAGCGATAATTGCACATGATTAGCTCTCAACAAATAGAATGAAATTTTATTTTGGAGAAACATCAACTTGAAATTTACATCTAATGAGTGAGAGACAAGCAAATACAAACTAACCTGCCACTATCTGCTGTAAATTATAAGAATTAATATTCATTTCTAGAGAAATTTACATTGAGACTCGATATTCTGAAGCTGGCCATAATTATTGTTTATGTATCATCTGGCTCACTCCCCTCCCCTGCCTTTTGAAAAGGGGAGGAGATTTATCTCTGGTTTCCTCTTTAGAAGTCTTTGCCTTCTCTTTCACTCCTAGTAGCCCCTTGCGTCTTAGAGGCATTATCACCTTGCTTGGGGGTGAATTGGTTAGAAGAAAAAAAAAAAAAAAAAAAAAGGTTTATAGAGTTAGGTTAGATACAACTATTAATAATTTATAGTGAATAGGTAAATATTAGTCTGCTAGATACTCCAACTTTGCATATAAAAGCTGGGAGATATTTTTGAGCCTTTGTTCGAACAAAGAAAAAAAAGAAATGGAAAAGAAAAGTATGCACATGCGTATGGGTGGAGAAGGATTCTTGTATACTGGGGAAGTCCTTAATATTCAAAGAATATTCAAAGGATATATAAAAAAAAAAAAAATAAAGATAAAATAATGAAAGAAAATCTTTTTAAAATATTGAGACCAAAACTAGCACTTAATGAACCCCATCAATAAAGATTTATACGTGGCACCTTGATAAAATGGTCCAGAAACACCAGGCATGTAACAGGTCTCTCAGTTCTTATCTACTTAACTTTTAGCACTTTGCATTATTAATATTATTTCCTTTTCCACTATATTCTTTTTCAAGGCCTTTCAGTTGTAGTAATATATTGTTAATTTCACTCAAAAGTATTTTCTGTTGCCATAACAGGATATGGCAACACAACTATAAAATTCAAACAAATTCAAATTCAAGGATCAGAGTCACCTTCAGTGGCAGGATAAACTTTTTGCACAGCAAATGAAATCACAGAGTGATAAAGGTTAATAATCCTAAGATTAAATGTGAGATTAAACTAGCTAGTCAATGAAGAGTGATTGTGATGGTGGGCAGGACAACAGAGATAGAATTAAACAAAGTAAGGATGAGGAAACTGATCTCTTCCAAAACCATCTAATTTCCATGTGGTAACCAAATAGAATCAGCCGACGGGAGAAAAAAAGTGATAATTCAGCTGCCTGGGAAGTTCTAAATTCTTTCAGCTTTAAAAGAAACAATGAAAAAACAAAATAGCCATAAATAACAGAAAGGAATTTTTTCTTTCTACTTACAGCTGTTGTATGCTGAGACCAGCATGGAATGTTCCAATAGTGATACGGCAAATCTGGTTAAAGTTCATGTCCAAGATTCTTAATTTCGGTAAGCCATTTAGCACTTTGGCTTCAATTCTTTCAATCCAATTGTGTTGCCTGAAAAAATTAAATAATTTAAAAAATTAAATAAAAGCAATACATTTTAAAAAATAATTTGTAATTATATAAATAAATATAGTGAACAAGAAAGTTATATTTTTTTATATTTACTAAACTTTTCTAAGTTTGGTACAAGGAAACAAGTTGCTAAATTTATAATAATAGTATTAGCCTTAGTGAAAACCAAACTCAATGCAAAAGTCACTTGGTCTTCAAGAACAGCTTATTAACCGTAACACTATGAAAGGTACCCAAAAATGGATACATTTGGTATTGTCTTGAATAAGTGATATTAAGCACTGTTGTAGTATTAACAAGAGAGTGTCTAAAACTTTGTATTGGGTCATTCTGCCTCCCATATATAGAGGGGATGTTTACCTTCTTAGAAAGACAGCATTGTTAAAAATAGCGAGCTCAAATACAGGCCGAGAAATATCTCGCTAGTCCAACAAAAATTTTCTGTTTAATTAATTTTGGTATACCATGAAACATCACTGCTTGATAGGGTCAGGTCCCATTAGAAGGGTCCTGAAATATGTAATATTATATATGATAATTTCTAAGGAATTAATGGATTTTATTTTTAATCAAACATCTTTTCTCATATGTAATTCACTAAAAAAAAAAAAAAAAAAAAAAAAACAACAACAACAACAACAACAACACCCCATCTCCATCCCAAAATGCATCTACTCAAACACATACATCTACTAAAAATAGAACATTTAAAGAAAGGAGAACAAACGGTAGAATGGAAATTTAGTAGAATCGGTTAAATATGACTAAATTATTTAATGTTATAATTTTTATCTAATTTTATTTGATATAATTCAATAATATAATACTATTAAATATAAGTAGAGATTATTAAATAGATATATCATAAAATTGACATATGGCAATTTTAATGAAGAAACAAACATGATTAGTTATTGTGAAGAGGTTGTGTGATTAATTACTGTAATCAGTAATTTAAACTCCCAAACTCAAGATGATTATCTGGCTTTTCAATTGTTGTGAGGAACTTGTGAGATCAACACTTGTAAATGGAGACTTTAAATTTGAACGTTAGCTTATAAATATGCATTTATAAAATAGATTTTTTGTGATTAATACAATCATTCATAATGAGTAATAAAAAAAAATAAAAAAAACTCTTAGTGGACCTTTGATAAGTAGTGAACTTTTTTTTTTACTTCTATGTTAATAATATTAATGTGTGTACTTAGATTTGAATTTTTAATTTGTAGTAGTTTCATTAAACACCTTTGAAAGTTAATTAATTAAAGCTTATTAATTATTTAAAAAAAAAAAAATTTATCAAGTTGCACTACATTTAAAGCTGATGTATGAATGTTACTCATAATATGATGTTCTTGTAATGTTTGGAACATATTTTTTGGGGCCACTGTCAGTAATAATCAGGTTTTGGCAATTTTGCCCATCCATACCTCAACTGTCTCATGAGAAGCTTTTAAATTTAAGCAATGTTTTCATCATATACGAGTTAAAAAAAAAAAGAAAAGAATTAAAAAAAAAGAAAAAAAGGAAAGTATAAAAGCCTGACATATTTTTTGTCTGTTGCAAAGTAACTAGACACACTATATATATATATAATATATATATAATATATATATATATATATATATATATATGCAATACAGTTGTAAATAAAATGTTTGCCTATCACTTTCCCATTCTTAAACAAAAACTAATTTCAATAAATGACATTTTTTGGGTCCCATTCAACTCCAGGTTCAGTATATATCAGTCATTTATGTGCCATGCATGATACATGCTTAGGTGATCATATATCGAAAGATACATGACTAACGAGGTAGATTTTTTTTCCCCCTGCAGTAGGTTGTCATTTCTTTCTGTGGTAAACCAGTTGGCATCCAACCTGGTTTGTCCTGCTATTTACCCGTAGCTGGGAGAGAAGAGGAGGATTCATACCTTTCCCAATGGCAGTGAATGTAATGGATTTGACTGGAATTTGAACTCGGCTCTCAATCCAAGCTGCTATCCATTACTCCACCATATTTTCAAAGAAAATAAAAATTACTTTCCAGAAGCAAGAGTTGAATTTTCTTCATCCAAAATTGACTGTTGATTCTTTAGGACCTTACTATTCTTTAAATAATTATTAATTTCCAGAAAAACAATTCAAAGTTACTTTCTTTTTATGAAATTTGTTTAGCAAAAAGCTGTTGATTTTACTAAGGTTTATTTATAGACAATCCAGTTTAACTTACAAATGACATTCACAGTTTTCAAATAGGAGAACCATACCAAGGTATCTGGGGATAGTTGGAGAGGGGGGAAATCGGGGAATTAGTGGGAGGCTGAAGAAAAGAAAGTCCTTAAGCTTTTTATAGTTCACAGACACAAATCCTATTATTTCTGCCTACCCCATGAATATATTTCACGGGTGTGAACAGGTTTTCCCCTCACCTATTGTTGGGTTATTAGGGTTGAAGAAAGCTGAAGTTAATCTTTGGCCCTTCTCACTACTTTATGGACAGATTTCAACAAACCAATGATTTGACCAAAGGAAAAAAAAAAAAAAAAAAAAAAAAAAAAAAGTGTAGGAAGGGAACTGTGATATATGCAGTGCAGAGACATTTAATTGCTTGGTAGCTTTAATTCTGATGGAGAGGGGACATGTTATCTACCCCTTTTAAGGATAGTCAAAATTAGTAGTAAAAGATAAAAATAATAGGGAGTGGTGGAAATTAGTTATGCAGACCAGACTGAATGGACTTGCGAGAACAAGAAAATCCTTTTGTTGCCTTGGCATTATGGGAATAGAATGGGGTGGGGGATAATTTTTGTACATTAACAATAACATTCTTCAGGTATTCCTTAGGCCATGACACTTGTCAGAATCAAAAATATATTGATATCTTTATCATTTTAGTAAAGGTGGTCCTGTTCATAATACTGTTACAGTGTAAAATCGAAATTTGTTGACTTATTTAAAAAATTATTATTTAAATTTATTATCAGGTAGTGTGTGTGTGTGTGTATATATATATATATATATATATATATATATGCATTCATGTCGTATTTGTCATGTCACTTATGCAGTTATGGGCCATTTACTTAATCTCCCAGCACCTCAAAAACACATCAGTGTTAAAAATGATTTTCTGTGATATTTTAAAGGTAAATAATATTTGTTTTAATTAAGATTAATTAAACTTTCCATCAGTTAATATTCCATAAATAAAGTTTCACAAAAGTATGTTTTATTTTTTAAAGATTTTTTTATAAAAAAAGAAAAAATAATTATGTTGTGTTGACAGATTTGTCAATATGGCCGATTTTATAGATTAAAAGAAAAAAGTTCCAATCAATTTAAATTCGGTCTGAAATATACCAAAGTATTTTCTCATTAGAAATATTAAATTAGTCTTAGTTTGGAATTAAAACTAAAATAAAAGCTTCAAGAAATATTTTATGGGAGCGAGGTACCAAGTTAACACCAAGGGTGTATTGTATTTTCTCAGTAAAATTCCAATCGAAATCTGGTTCTGTGACTGAACACAAACAATAGCAAGGAAGGAAATATCCATTTCTTAAAATTAAAAATATTAAAAGGAGAAAGAAAGAGGAAAGCAAATCTATCTATCATAATTTACGCACGAACACATGCACCGACAAACATCCTAAATAAATAAGAACAGTTGGAGTATCTACCGCCCCCCTCCTCTTAATCACTTTCTGCCAGCTGAAAAATATCGTGGTTTTCGTTTCAGAGGTTGGAGAACGTTAATGCCCGTTCCTGAAAACAAACGCTTTTCACATCTTCCCAGATAAATATTTGACTGGTTCCTTTGCCCCGTCGTAGTGTGTAGGCAAACATTGACAGGTAAAGCAGATTCTACGGGTTATATTGGATTAACATATAATGTTAATCCAATTTATTAACATTACCTTTCTTTTTTTTTTTTTTTTTTTTAACCTCGATAGTTTAAAAAAAAAAAAAAAAAAAAAAAAGACCGGGAAAAAAAAAAAAAGGAGAGAGAGAGAAGCCAGTGAAAGGGATGTTAGGGGGAGAGGACATGTCAGTGGATATATATAATTTAGTAATAAAGTTTCGTTCGGCCATAAGCCGGTTAGATATGGAAATTTAGAAGCGCCGTAAGGGGGAGAAAAAACAAAAAACGAAAAAAAAACAAAACAAAAACACGATGACGACGGCATGCCACAATTCGTTAGAAGCAGTCAGGTTCCCGTTGTTAGGTTATTATGCACGTCTTCACAATCTTTTTTGACACAGATCAACAAAAACACTCATCGTGATACTGCGGCCAAGAAACAGACCATGGCCAGGGGGGGAAACAGAAATAAATAAAAGAAAATACTGATAGATTCATTTTTTTTTTTTTTTTTTATAGAGTTTATTAACCCTTTGCAGGTTATTTAAAGTCAGAAAATATTTTTTATTGTAAGATTTTTTTTTTATCGAGATAATGATTCAAGTCTGTATAATATTGAAGTGTGAAACTGACTGCCGCCATACTCCACACTGCTATGCCCACACTGCTTACAAAAAGAAAAGAAAATAAACTAAAAATAGGCTTCATCATCGGTATTGAGATGAACATTCTTATGATATCAAATATGTTTTTTTTGTTTAAACAATAAAAATTATTGAAAAATTAACATTTTCAGATACACTAGGTTGTATTTTTTGTTTTATTTCAATTAGGCTCCTCGACTAGTTTCGGCCAGCATGGCCATCATCAGGAGAAAAAAATCCTGCTAGAGTAGCAGTGAACTACAGGAATGAATATAAATATAAAATCTGTCAGCCTTACAATTGCATCAACATAAAAACTGACAGTCGCGGAGAGGTAAGATTAATTTTTTTTAGGCTTTGTATTAAGTTTAAAAAAAAAAAAAAAAAAAAAAAAAAAAAAAAAAAAAAGAAAGAAAGAAAGAAAAAGACACTTTTACACTTTTCTGCTATGACCTTAAAAAATGTTTGCTTAGATCTTGGGGAATGGATCGAAAAGATTTTTTTTCTTAGTATCCCCTCGTAGTGAGTATGACTGTAGGGTCAGCAGAAGGTTAATACGTGGATAGAAAGTAATGCGGGGAGTGGGTGACAGAAGCGGAGAGCCCTAGGATGGTAGATTTGATAATGACCCATATCAATCCCGGTTAGGAGATAATTATTAATATTATTGTGCTGTGTCGCCCGCTGCTACAGCGATGTCTGAGTTGGGAGCTAGGACATTGAAAGGACGAAGAAAAGAGAAAACACATATACACACACACACACACACACACACACACGGAATGAAGAGGTTATAAGCCAAGCTAGTTCACACCAAGTTGACCAGACTGCCCGAGAGGTTGCAATATAATCTACATTAGAAAAACCAGTGCAAATTGAGAGGAAGGTAGATTATGTATTGGCAAATGGCGATCAGATGCACAGAGGCTTAACTCTGACAATCTTACGTCTACATATATAAACATGAAATTTTAGACCAAAGTTACTTTACAAGTTGTCATCTACGGTCGTTGTTGTATTTGAAAAGTAACGCTAAAATCACGTTAATTACAGTCATCACTGGATATCACAGCTTTTTTTTTTCTTTTTATCATGTCTCATCACAGATCCCCCTTTATGTAAAAATATTGTCAGGAATTCCCAAGATAGTGAATTGGTTTCCCTGTTGCCTCTCCAATTCGGAATTACGAGTTTTCTTTTTCAAGGCAGGGAACCCAATCATACTCTGTTATTTTAATTGATAGCTCAGGTGGAGAGGTGAGAAGAGACGTATCAAGGCTTTTCACAAGGCCATTTGTGTAAAAGTGAATGCAACAGACTAGACCAGAATTTGAACTTGATTCGCCGACACACATTAAATAGGCAAAAGAAATTACATCTCGCATTGGAGAGAGAGACAAGGGGAGAAAGAGAAGGCTGAGTGGAATTTTTTTCTTTGACGTTCAAAAAACGATTTTCAACCGAATGTCATTCGTGAATTCGAGCTTGAATCTCATTCTTCATTCATTTAATTGATAGCGTTAATAATTTCTGCAAAACAAAATAGTAATTTCACTACGCCGTGATATTTTAGTTATTGCAGTAGTGAGTTCGATCATCTCTGATTTCTCTACTTTAGTAATCTTATGCCAGACTAAGCTAAACTTAGCAAATAACCTAAAAAAAAAATAAAAAAAATAAATAATATATATATAATCTAAATCTTACACAAAGAAAAGCTTTGATACATTCATTTTGTTTGGGACACCCGCCACCCTCATTCACATGTAAAATAAAAATGAAATATAAAATGTTGATACAGGCAGAATAAAAGATCGGCAAAGATCAAAGAGAAGTTGTTCATTGACGAGGAACGGATATGAATTGGATTTATGATTCGCTGAGAGAAGCAGTGTGGGAGCGGGGTATTGGAGAATTAAAAAAAAAAAAAAAAAAAAAAATCTTTCCTCCCCATCTTGACAAAATCGGCGAAAAAAACCTTATATTAACTGATTGGAAAGAGGAAAAATGTTTTCTAAGTAATCCATCTAGTAGATCGGTGACTGCCCCCCCTCCCCACATCCGTTGGCATTGACACACAATTCACAACTTACTATCCTCTTTTCGGGCATCCAAGTATATGAGAGAGAAAGAAAAATACCGAGGCCGGTTTTATCAACTTGGGGTTTTTAATTACTGTTTGTGGCCATACAAATTTTATTAAAGCCCACTCCTCCTCCTCCTTTTTTTTTTAAGGAAAGAAAAATAAAGAAAAAAATGAAAACAAACTTTAGTATAGATTCTTGTTGTATCAAATTGTCAGTTTGGCGCTAAACAATATATATATATATATATATATATATATATATATATATATGTATGTGTGTGTGTGTGTGATGAAGGCTATAGTTCCTTCAAATTAAGCTTTCATTATCATGAGCTCGAAATTTATAAACCAGAAAGGTTATTTTTTTTCGGTAGTAAAAAGACAAAAAAAATATTCAAACATTCATGTGCTGCATTCAGTATCGTCGGCAAGGTTGTGTGTGTGTGTGTGTGTGTGTGTGTGTGTGTGTGTGTGTAGGTAGGGGAGGGGTCGTGCTCCAAAAACTCATTTGCCCTCCTCTATGAAAATGATGTTAACTAATTTCAGTGTATGAATTCTTACTCTCCCTGCATCGCTTTATTTACTAGCGCATCGTACCCCACGTAATGGCAGGCATGTGTCACACATCCTACCACTATGGTGGTTGGGGAGTCTAAAAAAAGACGTTACTAGATGTGTAGATGGCCATAGCTGACAATGAAATAACATATGAATATCTGTTTGGAAGACACCGAGCAGAGAAGTGTTTGCTTCATATGTAAACAGTCACTCTCCAATGAGGTTACTCAGTTGGTTGTGAGATGCCATTAAGTGAGCTTGTGTCCTGTGTGCTTAATACATTCGTAACATCTAATTTAAAAAAAAGAAAAAAAAAAAAAAAAAGAAAAGAAAAAGACATCACCCAGATTTGTCAATAAGAACAAAATCTAAGTTCTAAAAGATCTGCTACAAATATTTGCTTTCCTACAAGAACAATTCTTACAAAAATCAAAATAAATTTTCCAGTTTAAATCATCATTTCATGCACAAGAAAATTGTACATTCTTGGTACAAAGTTGTAAACAATTTTGTCTTTTCTCTTCAAGAATACGCATTCATACAGAACAGTCTTTGGCACAAATCATCATTGAATGATGTATGTATCATTGGAAAAAGTGATAATTGATGAGGTTTGTGATCCCCCTACCAAAAAAAAAAAAAAAAAAAAAAAAAAAAACAACATTGGATATCCGCAGTTTAAG
This sequence comes from Acanthosepion lycidas, assembly GCA_963932145.1. NCBI lineage: Eukaryota > Metazoa > Mollusca > Cephalopoda > Sepiida > Sepiidae > Acanthosepion > Acanthosepion lycidas. The sequence goes on from OZ010599.1 coordinate 24,919,031, forward strand.
AGTAAAAGAAAAAACAAAAACAGAAACAATGTAATTTAGCTCGGATTTATGTATGATTAAATTCATACAAAGAAATTGTTTATGATTTTCTGGTAAAAAAAAAAAAAAAATCCACACTGTCCAACAAATAAGTATCATTGCCTGTGAAAGACGAACATTACAGGTTTCCAACTATTTTAAACAGGATCAGTCTTTAAAAAAAAAAAAAAAAAAATGGTGTGAGAATCGCATTCCTCGAGCATTTAAGAATCTGGTAACTTTTCAATAGAAGGAATGCTGTCAATGTCTTCAACTCTTTTCATTACCCTCAACAACAGTGAACTGATCACACAGGTTCATTACAGAAATTTGCTCGTTTTGTTTAGATTAAAGGGGAGTGTAGAGAGAGAAAAAAAAAAACAAAAAAAAAAAAAAAAAAAAAACACATTTTACTTGTTCACGTTTTCTCGAAAGTCGCAACTGCTCAGTTTCGTACCCAAAACGCAAACAAAATAATTTCTAAAGAATTAATGGATTACATGGTCAAAATATGTTGGATCAAATAGCCAGGTTGGGGCGCCTATGTGACATAGGCCGGAGGGCATATTTTCTTTAATGTACAGACTGGTAGATGAAACTAAATACTGTTTAAAATAAATGGAGTGTGTACTCAAATATGGGCACCCACTACAAATAATGTTCAAAGTAATAAAAATAAGATTATAATAATAATAATAATGATGATGATGATAATGATAATGATGATGATAATGATAATGATGATGATAATGATAATGATGATGATAATGATAATGATGATGATAATGATAATGATGATGATAATGATAATGATGATGATAATGATAATGATGATGATAATGATAATGATGATGATAATGATAATGATGATGATAATGATAATGATGATGATAATGATAATGATGACGGCACAAGTGTGTGTGTGTATATACAGTGTTTTTTTCCCAGGTCACAGTGTTAATATCCTTATCATTCTTAAAAACATATACAAGAGAAATTGGTAATATTCTATTTTACTTCCCAACTTCCTTTAATTAGACTGTCAAGTGAGTTTGAGTATTACTGTGTACCCTATGCTTGAAGCCTTGTGCCAAACTAAGCTTAGTAAATATCTATTATTGTTATCAACACAGTCAAACTTTCTTTCAGCTTAAGGTTCAACTTATGAAGAGGTTAAACTCTTCACACCAGGATATTTGAAGGTATTTACAAACAAACTCGCAAGCCTTTCAGATGTACACCTGCTAAACTGGCTTTGTGGGTAAAGAGAGTCAGATTGGGTGAAGGGAAGTGGAATTAATTTTGCCAATTTAAAGACTGAGTAAAAGAGTCAGAAGAGGAGTTTGAAGCAAAACTCATCTGAATTAATAAACAATACCATGGCACACTGATATCAAATGAGTCTTGTGATGAGCATTACTACTTTTTATTAGGTTGGTGCAAAAATAATTTCGTTTTCTCACAGAGTAACATATGTTAGAAAACGAAATTATTTTTGCACCAACCTAATATTTAAACAAGATTATTTTTGCAGTAGAAGAACTTATCCTAGTTCAGCTAATTTTGCCTCGTTTTCAATGAATGGCAGTGTGAAGGTCTACTAATAATAGAGCAAACAAGTATATTCTTTTGGAATTAGACTGCAGACAAGATGTCTTAACTTATTTTGATAAATAAATGAATAAATTAAATTCTGGAGAAAGTTGGCTATAACCAAAGCATGCAAGACTTTCCAATTAAGGAGTGAACTTCCTGGAAAATACCTAAAAGGGGTATTTGGATGAATTTCCAATGGCTTCTTTCTGTTTGCAAAAAAAGAGAACCAGAGACAAGACGGTTCCTAGCAGGGTATTGGAAACAAGAGAATACATTTGCTCACTTTAATATCCCCCTCACCCGCAAAAAAAAAAAAAAAAAAAAAAAAAAAAAAAAAAATCTTGAGGATGTGAAGAAACTGGTTTCTTGTGCTTGGGTTTCCTTTTCAAAAATCTGGTGTTGTCTGGTTTCTTACCTTAGCATCAGAACATTCTAGACAACTCTCTCAATAGCACCAGCCCCAACATTAATTCAACCAAACCCGGATCTAACTTTTATTTCTTTTTAGCCTAGACACAAACTTTAGTTGTGTGTGTGTGTGTGTGTGTGTGTGTGTGTGTGTGTGTGTGTGTGTGTGTGTGTGTGTAAAATAAATAAAAATGGTATGGAGGAAAAAAAATGGCCAACGATTTGAAACATAATGGTTATGGCTTTTACAGGCTACTACATATAGAAGATGTTCGAGTAGGGGGAGGTGGTGGAGAGACCAGGGTTAGGGAAACGTGTTTAGAGCGGGTGGGAGTATGAACAGGAACAGAAAGAGAGACATAAACCGTTCTCTTTCATGGCTTGCTCGTCAACAACATACAGACACACAATTCAACCACACATAAATAACGATTTCTCAACACATCAACATTTTTTTTCTGACAAAAGATTTTTCTTTAAGGGAGGGAAAAAATGTGGGTAAGCTATTTTATTGGGAACAAGAGCATCCTTAGCCAAACTGGAATAGACAAAGGGGCGGATTTTGTAGATATATATTATACAGTTGAAGTTTTCAACGTAAAAGGAAAAACTCAATCCCATCAACGCAAAGGAAAGAATGTCACTGAATGCAGCACTGGAAATGCGGTAGAATTTTAAAGAAAACACATTTTATAGCTAAATTTACCAGAAGAAAAAAAAAACCCAATAGGAAATATGAAGCGAATGGTACCGTATTTTCTTGTATAAATACGACCCCGTGTTTCTGAAGCTAAAAATTACATGCCTGGGTAACACAACCCTGTAGTATATTTTGAAAAGTTTTACCATTATGCATTAAAATCTCAATGTCGCTCATATATTTCACTAAAAATATTTAATTTTTCACAAGATTAAAGAATAGGAATGAACTGGATGCTTAGCCATTGCGTTTTTCATCTCTAATTTCTGTTTCAAAACTTTGAATTTTCGGAGAAAGGTGCTAATTGGACATAGCTTGAAATTAAAACCAAAATAAAAAAAAAAAGCTAACATTCAAATTTCTAACAAAGCAAAATACTTCAGCTGTATTTCAAACTGAATTTAAATTTATTATTGGAAAGATTATTGAAATCACTAAAATCGTCCATATTGACAAAGCTGTCAACACAATATAATCCTCTTTATTAAAAAAAAAACTTTCAAAAATAAAATATGCTATACTGAAACTTTGAGGAAGATTAACTGATTTAATTTAAATTAATCTGAATTAAAACAAATTACTTGTGATTTAAAATATCACAGAAAAGCATTTTTAATGTGGATGTTTTTATGGGGTTGTTGACAGATTTATCAATAATTTAATGTTTGACATTTTTAAAAAATAAATTGCACATAACCTGACAAGTACAACGTGAACACTTTTTTCTTTTTAAGTAATTTTTTTTTTTTAACTATGCAATAATAATCTTTAAAAATTAGAAAAATATTCTAAGTCATCAAATATTTTATTGAATTTAAATACTTTGGTTTTATAGTCTTACTTACAAAGACCCTGCTTGAGGAAATGTTGGAAAATTACTAGTAAAATTTATTATAATTACCGCTTTTATTTTCTGATAATGTCGTGCAAGGATGTCTATATTTACAAAAATGCTGACCTTCCTTCACATTAATGGGAGATTGAGTTCTTTTACAATTCAGTGATGTCCACACAAAAGGAATTTCAAAATTCTTTTAATACTGGGCATTGCTGAATTATAGTAAGCTTTTCCATTTATGAATAGTTTTTACTATAATATCACCCAACTACTACAAATACAGAATTTTAAGATTTAAAAGTTTATAAATTATAATAATTATATAAAAAAAAAAAGAAAAAAAAAAAGAAAATTCCTGTAAAAATTAATTATTTATAGACTTTTTCTTAAGACAATAGTGTCCACCTTATTCATAAAAAGCAATTAAAAGCTTTTCTAATTAAATATTTTAGTTTTTTTTTTATTTTATAATCCAGAGCAGATGGTCTGTAACTGGGGAGGGGATATGTAAAGAAAAAAAAAAAAAAAAAAAAAAGTTTCTAAAAAAGAAACATTTTAAAAATAATTTCATTCATTTGTGACTAAGTACTGAAAGTTTCATTAAAATTTAATAATTTATGGTCACCTGCCAACACAAGAAAAACAATACTTTTAACCAAAATTTTGAAGGTTCTAAAAAGGATTATTTTCTCTCTTAATAACCAAGATTTTGTTTTAAATTTGGGGCATTTTTCATCATGTATGCTGATTTTCTAGTGTATCTTTGGCAGTGCCTATTAATTTTTAAGTTGTTAAAAAATTAATCTATCATACTTCTGTTTGATATGACTTTTTTTCCATAGTTTATTCATATATAAAGTCTTTATATATTAATAAATTATGGGAAAAAAAAGTCTTTCATTGAAAATGAAGAGAGAAGACTTTATAAATTATCTTTCAAACAAAACAAGACAGTGTATTTGCAATCTTGCTGTTTCAAATAAATGTTTTTTAAGCAGAGTTAAAATATCTTAAATATGAACCCCCTTTTTGCCTTTAATCTTCATTCAAAATTTATCATTATAGTATATGAAAGAAAATACAGTAATCCTGCTGAATAGTGGAAAGTATTTGGGACAATGTTCAGGTAATAAGCAGTCATTCGTCTTGACCACTGTTTACAGGGCCCTCAACCAGGACGTATGACAATGATGTGAATAAAAGAGTTGATTAAATGCAAATAAACCTAATTGACTAAAATAGTGATGCAATCTCGTCACAATATTTTGACAAGTACACCTCAGGGGTCATTGAACAATCAGATCATCATAATTGAATTATTGTTTAGCACTTCATCTACCGTTAATGTTAATCTGGTTGAATATTTGTTGCTTATCACAATACATAGATGGGTGACCACTTGGGAATACCAGGTGCTGTAAGCTTTGATATACGGGTGGTGTAATGGATAACTGCCCCGAAATCGGAGAGCCAAGTTCCAATTCCAGTTGGGTTCATTATATTCACTTAGGTTCATATGACCTTGGGAAAGGTATGTATCCACTTCTCCCTCCCACCAGCAATAGATTAATAAGCAGAACTTTTATTAGCAAATCATTATCCCCCCCAAATTCTTACAATATGAAAATATTTTCTTGATAAGCCGTTAAAAATACAATATAAACAAACAAAAAAAAAAAAAAAAAAAAAAAAAAAAAAAAAAAAAAACAAAAACAAAAAAACAAACAAATCCAATTTTCCTTCAGGATCGTGTGTCCGGGTAAATGGTAGTCAAGCAAGTTCGCCTGTTAATCTGGAAGAGCATCGGTCCTCGCTAATCTTTTACGTTAATGATTATATATATATATATATATATATATATATATAAAGGTTGCAGCATGAGGCAGGGTAAAAAGAAAAAAGAATAAATAAGATATGCACGACAGAACAAGAGAACAAACCGAGAGAACCTCCCCCACTTTAGAGATAGAGAGAGATAGAGATAGAGATAGAGAGAGATAGAGATAGAGATAGAGAGAGATAGAGATAGAGAGAGATAGAGATAGAGATAGAGAGAGATAGAGATAGATAGAGATAGAGAGATAGAGAGAGATAGAGATAGAGAGATAGAGAGAGATAGAGATAGAGAGATAGAGAGAGATAGAGATAGAGAGAGATAGAGATAGAGAGAGATAGAGAGAGATAGAGATAGAGAGAGATAGAGATAGAGAGAGATAGAGATAGAGAGAGATAGAGATAGAGAGAGATAGAGATAGAGAGAGATAGAGATAGAGAGAGATAGAGATATAGAGAGATAGAGATAGAGAGAGATAGAGAGAGATAGAGAGATAGAGATATAGAGAGATAGAGAGATAGAGATATAGAGAGATAGATATAGAGATAGAGAGATAGATATAGAGATAGAGAGATAGATATAGAGATAGAGAGATAGATATAGAGATAGAGAGATAGATATAGAGATAGAGAGATAGATATAGAGATAGAGAGATAGATATAGAGATAGAGAGAGATAGATAGAGATAGAGAGAGATAGATAGAGATAGAGAGAGATAGATAGAGATAGAGAGATAGATAGAGATAGATAGAGATAGATAGAGATAGAGAGATAGATAGAGATAGAGAGATAGATAGAGATAGATAGAGAGATAGATAGAGATAGAGAGATAGATAGAGATAGAGAGATAGATAGAGATAGAGAGATAGATAGAGATAGAGAGATAGATAGAGATAGAGAGATAGATAGAGATAGAGAGATAGATAGAGATAGAGAGATAGATAGAGATAGAGAGATAGATAGAGATAGAGAGATAGATAGAGATAGAGAGATAGATAGAGATAGAGAGATAGATAGAGATAGAGAGATAGAGAAAGTTTCTTCACAAAAGTTTTTCTCTTCTTGCATTCTCCCCAATCCTTTTTAATTATTACATTCTTCCTTTCTTTTTCTTTCATTTTTATTTATAACTTCACTGCCCCATGGACGGCTACCATGACAACTGAACTGAAACCCTTTGAGGCTGCTATATAGAACTAGCCCTACTCTCTCTCTCTCTCTGCCAGTAGTCGCAGTAATGAGGCTGGAGCAAACAGCTAAGTTATCTTGGACGAGAAACAGTTTGTTTTCACAGGTGTGATTTCCAGTGGTTAGCTTGAGAAAAGTCATCAGAGAGAAGCAAAAAAAAAAAAAAAAAAAAAATATAGGGGGAAGGTAAGGGATGAAGAAAACAGACACACACACAAAGTGATACCAAACGGGTTTTCTCTGGTTAGTTCTCAACAACATAGAACCTTCCAGCCTGTCTCATATTCTCTTTCCTCTGAAATATTTTTTTTTCTTCATGAAGTTTGCTGGCTTTTTTTTTCTCCCATTTATCAAATGAAGTACGACTTTAGATCTATTCCCAGAGTAATGAAGACAAGGAGAACACAGGATGAAAAGTTGGTATTATTCAGAAGACAACACAACGAAAACAACAACAAAAAAATACTATGAAGAGTGCTAGCGTACTGAGGAGACTTGCTATCAATTCTCGTGTGTAGGCCATCAGTTAGAAAGAAGAAATAATAAAGTAAAAAGTTACAGAAGAGGAAAGATTTTTCTTTTCGTTCGACAAATTATATACGACGCACAAACAAATAAAAACATACAGGAAAGCAGTTCATTTAAATTGGTCCATAAACCAACTTATCATTCAATAATCGATTCCAGGTCAAGCTTAAAGTCCATGACTGACGACGAAAAAAAAAAAAAAAAAAAAAAAAAGTGAACCCTCCAGAATTAAAAGTAATCCTTACCTAATCACATTTTTTTAAAAGTTTAATTTTAATTTTATTTTAGACAAGGTTCTCAGCTGGGAACATAATGCTAGTGTAAAAGAGTTAGAATTATGTTGGACACGAGAGAGAGAAAGAGAGAAAGTATTTAAAAAGCAAATGTCACTAAAAAGGGCGAAATGAATGATTGTGGACCGTCAGTTTTGTTGGAAAGAGAAACCTGATCAAATCAACATTTTTTTTTCTCTCTCTAAATTCAATACCGAATCACATATCAAATATCTCAAAAACGAACGTGATCATGGAAAAGAATCTGTACAAGGACTGATGTATCAGATGATACACGTGTAGAATAATAAACTACAGATTGCGAAGGCCATAGTTCAATTCCCTACATCAGATTTCATCTTAATGTTAAGAATGAAAGCAATGTCTTCAAGAATACACATCAGTTGCCCTTGGTCAAGAAACTCAAAAGCTACAGTGAAGCGCTGACATCATCCTTCTTAAATAATTTTTTACATTAATTTATTTCTTATACACAGAAGTATTTCTTACATTTTAATAAATTAACATATTACTATAAGTTAAAAAGAAGAAAAGAAACTGAAACCTTTTCAAATGTTCTTAGCAATTTAAGAGTCACATTTAATTTATTTTTCTTGGGGTAACAAAAACGAAAAAGATGAGTGTAATCAGTTACAAGATTTGAATTTTTTTTTTTTTTTTTTTTTTTTTTTGAGAAGGAAAACCTGAAAATCTTTCCAACTTGAGCAGCCACAGTTTAAAAACTGTTTCTGTAGGCATAGATACCAAGGGTAATAACCAACATTTAAAATTTCACTAAAGATATACGCTAAGCAGGAAAAAAAAAAAAAAAAAAAAAAAAAGCTCAAAATCATGACACATTAAAGGCGAGAGATTTTAGAGAGAAAGATAACGTCAAAATCAGAAATGGCTTGCTAAAGAAAACCTGTATCAGTAGATTAAAAAAAAACAAAAAATCCGAGTGAGCACAAAGAAAAAAAAAAAGAAAGACATCCGATGCTGACAAAACCAAAACCATGCACGTGAGCGTCCTTCTTCCAACCTAAAAAACAAAAATGAATTCCCCTATCCAACTCCCTCATCTCCATTCTTCACCCAAATTGAAATAAATATCCGAAAGAGATTCTATCTCTCCCTCCACCCCTCCACCCACAGTTTTATAGAGATAGGAGGTACCGCCACGGACTTCCTAAAAAACCGAAAAATCATTTTAAAATAATTTAAAGAACTTCTTTGAAGTTAAATTTTGGTTTCATTGAAAAGATAATAGCCCAAAACTAATTTGTATTAAAAACGAAAATTTTTTTCATTTTAAAAACATTGGTATGTTTAACAACTAGTAACTCATCGAACCACCATAGACGAACAGTGTAAACATACAGTGTAACCCGGATATAAGAGACTTCTTCTCCGGTCACAACTCTCTTATATCCGGGTTACACTGTGTGTGTGTGTGTGTGTGTGTGTGTGTGTGTGTGTGTGTATATATATATATATATATATATATATATTATTGAAATAATATCTTCAGGGGTGTTTTTTCCTTATATAACTAAAAAGAATTCGCTAATATCCCATAAAGTGTTGTTTTTTTTTTATAATAAAAGACCCATTCAGTATACAATTAATTCATGAAAAAATAAATTTGTACTTAAAATTTCGTTTAAATCTGATAATTCCCAAATATTTTTTTGCAAATTTTTAAAAACGGAGTAGCAGCAATTTTTTCATTCATTTTTGAGGGGAAAAACGCATTAATTTTTGCTGTATCTAGAACTGGTATATATCAGTTCAATAAACGTCTAGGTTTCAAATACACCCACGCTTAGTACAAGCATCGTATCGAAGGCAAAAAAAAAAAAAATGTTGAACAGAAGGTGACAGCATTGAACAAAGTGTTCCTTCTTTTCTACAACTTCTTCTGCTCTCTTAATCTATTACCTCACCCCTTACCGCCTGGTAGGCTGGTAAGTTGCCTTGAGAGACCAGTAACTACTTCCTTCTTAGGACAATTTGCACATGGTCTGTCTCAATTCGTAAGGCAAATAAATGAAACTACCCACCACCCAAATCTCCCTTCCCCCAAAATCATCAAAGGAAGAAAGAGGGCAAAGAAAATGTGGTAGGCAGATTACGGAACACACAAGCTCAAAAATAATTTGAATTTGCCCAAACAAGAAACAGTTCGTTCAACACAATATAACTGTATGCAATGGCACCTGTTTTATCAAGTCTGCTAACTATATAAAGTATACTACCCATAAAAAATGTAGAAAGTAACTGAAGTTATACCGAATATTACTGGTTTCATTAATAAATTTAAATAGGACTTATAATTATTTTATGAAGATATATTAAAATATTACTTATTTTCTTTCACCTTTTCGTCTACCGACAAAACAAAAGTTATTATTTTTTCTCCAAATAACCAATTTTTAAAGACTGGTCATTGTTGGGAACAAATTACTTATGCTTGTGTAACTGATTGATAGATTCGTTTTCTATGTCTTATCAACCCTCTCCATTTAAAGCCAGAAAATTATTTTTAGATTGTAAGAATTTTTCTTTCAAGATAATGGTTTAGTGATACAAGTCCTACTAATTAACCCATAGCTGGGGGAGGTGGAGTCATACTCTTTCCTTTTATTTGCACATAAGCGAATATAATGGACCCAATGGGAATTGGAACTCTCCTCTCTGATCAACAATTCCAACAGCATCTGATATTCCCAAACAGTCACCTATCTAGGCAATGACTGACCAGGAACCAGTGTTTCAATGCAAAGTAGCCATAAGCCTGCAATTATTTTATACATCACATCAAAAGGCAGAAAAACTTAAAAAAAAAAAAAAAAAAAAAAAAATAAATAAATATTAACCAACTTAACAGAAAAATCTTCTTTATGTGCTGTGTCCCCTCAGGAGGTAGGCTCTCCACAACTTCCTGTCCCTTGTAACTCGTAATAAATTTTATCTGATATTTCTCCTAAACCCTGTTCTGCCATCCAAGCTCATCAAGTATGTTACATGCTGTTTTTCCTGGGTCCCTCTTGCCTTCAAATCAGTCCTGTGAGTATCAGATTTTCCAAGTCTCCCTTCCTCATTATGTGCCCTAGAAACCTCAACTGTCTTTTCCTGCTGTAACTTATACGTTTTTTTTTTGTTTTTTTTCTCCATTTTCTTTAAAACTTTCTCTTCGTTTTGGATAATTAAAAGTATTAAAAAAAATTATTAAAACTTTAGAGCAAAAGCCTCCAAGCAGAGCAAGTTCTTACATAATCATCTCTTCTAATGACCTCTTTTTGACAATAATAGTTTGGACTGTGGTTGTTGCAAAGACTTTATGAATAGAGTAGAAAGAAAAGTTGATACGTCTAGCAATAGTTCTAGCTGGTGTCTAAGCAAACAGCTACCAAATTTGTAGTTCGAGCTTTGATAAATTTTATTGGTAAATATAGTACAGCCAAAGATTCAATGAAACTTTTTTTATACAAATTCTTACAACTTGTACTGCAAGCATTGATTCTTGCTTAAAGATATTAAATATCTCCCTAAAAACAGGTTTGAAGGATGTCATCGTTCCTAATTGAAGTCACTCTTGAATTTATATATCCCAATTTAAACTTTAGATTGAAATAGATGGTATCAAAGAAATACTAACTATTCCAATCAATAATTCTAAGAGGAAATTCTCTGAATAACACCCCCATTTCCCTCCTTCCCCTAAAAGTTTTGCTATGTAAGCCTGGAATTTGCATTAAAAGTGGTATAAAAGCTGACTAAGTTTAGGGGGGGGGGAGTTGAAAACAAAAACACAACAAAGAATGATAAATAACAGGGTGTGAGAAGAGGCAAAAGGTGGGAAGGGCACAAGTTCTTTATTATAATCAATGTATACTATGCCAAAGTACAGTATTTCAAACTTTGATTCTTTTAAAAAAATAAAAAAAAAAATAAAAAAAAATCAGACAATAGGAAATGTGAAATTTTCAGTCAAGAATAATAAACAAGTTTTTTTCCTCTCTCTTCTGTTTAGGTTAGTGCAGTATGTTACACACACCTGTTCAGATATGCACACACCTACCCAAGTTGACTCATTGTGTACTGATGTACAAGCAAAAATATACAAGAGGAGTCAGAAATAAGCCCTGATTAACCTTTTACAAAGACAGGAAGCACAGTACTTACTAAATAAACTCATAGTTAATTTGACACAAATATTTTAACAGATATTGAAATTTCTTAAATTTTTTCCCCTTAATTAATTCACTTCAAGCAAGGTGATAATGGCACCAAGACACAAGGGGCTACCAGGAGTGAAAGAGAATGAAAAGACTTTAGAAGGAACTGTAAACCAGATCCTAAACAGCAAACAAGGGAAAAACCTCTACTCCTGTTGAGAAAAAATAAATAATAAATAAAATGTCAGAATTATAGAGTTTAAAACTTCAGAAAGAATTCAATGAAATAGTTTGGATTTAGTGAGTAGGAAAAAAAAGTTTTAGAGTTTAATAATTTATTATTGATCTTTGATGGTAGGTAATAAAAAGAAACCTGACAAAATGATACCTTTAATATGGATTATTTTTCATGCTACTTATTTCTCTTTATAATCATTTTATACAAATTTGGCCATTTCAGTTTGCTCTCAACAGATGTTCATTGGATAAAGCCTGATCTTGAAAGAAAATTTGATTTTCATGTAAGAAATGTATGGATTTTACTTCACCCTAATAACCATCTAACAAAACTAAAATGTTCAAATATAAATGAAAATAGCAAGAGACATTTGGAAAAAAAAAAACACAAAGAGAGTAAGAAATTAATCTTATTCTTTTTCCAACTCCCTAAAATTATCAATGACATCCATTACCAATGCTATTGTATATATAGAGATCTTGGAAATATATTTTTCTAAACCATTCCTTAAATTATAACTATTTACATTGCTCGGATATCATCCTTATCTTTGTTGCTATATTTATCACAATGTTTTGTCCGTTGTACGCTCCAGCCTTCTAGACAGATACTAGTATTGAAATTTTTTTCTTCTTTTTAATACTGTATTTAATTGCTTTCTGACCAAAATAGTAAAAGAACCAAAAAACAAAACTGCAAAGTGGAGGCATTTTGTAGGCTAACGTTTACAGAGACATCAGACAAGTACTAGTGTACCCTCACTTTACAATGTGAATATAAATGTTCTTTAAAATTTACACACACACACACACACTTCCAAAATCTTAGAAATAATTTTAATAAAAAAACAAAAAAAAAACATGCATTTGAATATATTTTAATAGAAATTGGTACCTCCACACAAAAAAATTGACAAAAGTGGACTCAAAATAGAGTGAGAGAATATGCCTATGAAATACTATTACTCCAACCATAGAAGAGATCAGGCCTTACAATCTAACCCCTACCTAACACCCATTTTAAAGGTGATAGTGTCCAAAACTAACTGGGACAGTAGTATCAGCTTTATCACTCCCACTACTGCCTACTTGATATCCTAATTCCCTCTTATCAGCAAGCTGACCCCTGACCCAGATCCTCAGTCTAATCATCTGGCCCAGTAGTTCTGTAAGGTAAACTCAAAAAACCAAAGTAGTTCACAGGTGAGACAAAAATCAACCACAAGATAAGGAAATCAAAAACAAAGTGGACAGAAAAAATGTGGGAAGTTTTAGGGGGTGTGACAAAAAAAAGAACTAAACACAAATTAGGCAAAAAGATTGTTGGTCTGGTAGTTTCATAATATAGCTTAGACATTTTGTGGAGAATTTGATATTTATGCACCAAGCCTGCTGAGGAGATTAACATATGTATGATGATGATGCTTCAGTAACAACTGCAGCCCAATCACCCAGCTGAATTTTAATCTGAAATGTTCACTCTGTAATGTTAATTCTGATTTATTATTCCCACTTGATCCAAGGAAGGAGATTATGTTGTAAAATATTTGGGTAGAATAAATTGTATTTTCATCATTTGGCTTTGGATGTGTGTAAAAGGATATTAAAGATTCCGTAAGTATCTGAATGTAGATTTTGTAACTTGATTTCATTAGTTATGTTTGAACAAAAATGAATTAAATCAAAGTTTGAAAAATTTAAGCAAAATTGTTATTTTGAGATAATCTTACTGTGTGTGTGTGTGTATATATATATATATATATATATATATGAGAGATGGATAGAAAAGGAGAAAAAAAAAAAAAATCAACAAGCAGGTGTGTTGTTATCATAGAAGCTATTTGTAGCCTGGGAAGTGAACAGTGTGGAGGGTGCAGAGGCAGTGTGGCTGGAGTCATATTCAGGTGTTGGGGAATAAACACATTCAACCCTGGCAGCTTTGCAAGTAGATTACTGGCAGATTGGGTGACTAAATGTCATTTTTATGCAGATAGGGAGATGGGGGTGAACTGGGAGCCTAACAAGGGGGTGGTACTTAAGATAACATGGTAGATATAACTTGATTTGAAAAATAAAAATTACTGGATTGGGGGAGAGAGAGAGAAAAGAAATATGCTTTGTACAAAGGTTTTACCCCCCATATTAGATTTTGTAATCTAGATTCCTCAATAACTCACACATTCCATTGTTCATCATGAGTTGACCGCCCACCATTACAAGTTTAAGATCTGCAACAGTACAACTATTTCCAATGTCAAACCAATTTAACAACAGCTAATTGACACTGCCTACTGACAAGGAAGAACAAGGCTCATCTGCCATTGCATTGTTATGCATTGTTTTGAAGGAAGTGTTGCTAGGACAGAAGATGGAACAAATGCTTCTTCAATATTCTAACAATACTATGTTATAAGTGTATTCAACCACTTGAGAGAGAGAAAGAGAGAGACGATTTGACAAACACAGAAGTGGACAGACTAGAGAAAATAGAATCAAAGCTTATCTCGATTGTTGAGCCGAGATTCAATTATGAAGACCAATTTAAGATTGTTATAGGGTTTATTAAGAGTGAGAAGGGTACAATAGAAAAGATAATGAAGGAGAGGCATGATGGTGTATGTAACATGTAGGGCCTGCCTAGGCCCTACATGTTGCAAATTTCCCACTGCCATCTTTGGTGAAGGTTCAACTAAAGAGTGGGTTGGTTGGTTAACTAGAATATTAGTTATTTTCAAGGCTGCCATGCTCCCACTTGAAAGGCTGATGCGACACAATCTTCTTATCCTCATTCCCAAGAAACAAACTAAGAATTGTAGATGTCAAAATCAAACAAGTACCAGAGTTTAATTATCTAGGATGTGTTTTAACAGCAGACGGAAAAATGCGATACTGAAATCCAAATGAGCATTGGAATAGTGAGAGAAGTCTTCCAAAAGCTAAGCATAATATTAAGAAACAGAAAAAACTGATAGAAACAAAGAAAAAAGAGTACTGAACTATTACATAACATCAGTCCATCTATATGGCAGGAAATCCTAGACAATCTCCTCATAGATGAACAAGAGACTTGAGGTAACAGAAATGTGGTTCTACAGAAGGATGCCGAGAAAACCAGGGATGGAGTGTGTAAGCAACAAGGAGATTCTAAGGAAAATGGAAACAAAAGGACACTTACAAAATAGCTGAAATTTCTAGGGCATTTGAGGAAAGATTTGGGAAACTTGGCACTCATAGGACATATTGAAGGCAGACAGGACAGGAAGAGGCAATGGGTCACCTACCTGATGAGCTTATGTGAATGGATGGCAAAACATGAAGCAAGAGGGATGGAAAAAAATGACATTACTATGGGCTACAAAAAATTGGAAGTTCTGGAGAGACTTGATCGTCTACATCCTGAAGATGGCACATTGAAGGTTAAACGAAGTTTAGAAATGTATACAAGTAATAGAGAAAGAGAGTAAAGAAAGGAGAAAAAAGTCTTGGCAGGAAGATAGAGAATAAAGTGAGAGGAGGAAAGGAAGGAGAAAGGAAAACTAGAAGGAAGGACAGAGGGGGAAGAAGAAAAAAAAAAACAAAAAACAGAAAGAGTAAGAAAGGTGGCCATCTTTTATGACCACATGAAGGCAAGCAACTAGTAAAGTCTGCAAGCTGAGCCCAGAATTGGGGTTAGGGTTAGGTTTTATGCAGACATTTCAACACAGGATACCATTACCCTTGTGCGTTGGTCAATGATTTACTTTACACACATGGGGGCCAAGCCATGACGATGAGGGTGAGGAGAGTTAAATCTGATCCACCCTATACTTCTACCTCACACAAACTTCTTCAGCTGAGAATTTGCTTTGCATTTTTATTTTTTATTTTTAGGGAAGATGGTTTATATCATTTTGTTTTTGTTGCTTTTACACCCACCCCACCCTTTTCTTTTGAGGGATGGCATTACTGCCAGTGATTTAAACATTTATAGCAAGCTTAAAAAAAAAAAAAAAAAAAAAAAAAAAAAAGAATAGGGAGAGAGAAGTTTCTATTGAATTTTCAAAATTCTCAAACATGAGTATTTTTTTTTTCTTCTTCTTTAGGGAGCCTCCTCGGTTTAAGTTGACCAAGGGAGTGAAGGAGAAACTTCCTGAGTAAGTACCACACAGATTAAGCAACCCAAAGCTATTATGACCCCCTCAAAAAATGGCTTAAAAATTAACAATGGTTACAACCACTTTTCAATCAAAGTGGTATAAAAATGTCTCATCATAAACTAAACTTTTGCTTCCATAATCTAAATATGCAATGAAATAAGCTTAATTTTCAACTGTTACTCCCAGCTGAGAATCTAATGGGGTAGTAAATATAGAAGAAAATTTGTAAAATTTTTTTTATTTGAAAAGGTTTTGCTAATCAGTCATTAAAAAAAAAAAAAATAATTTTGTCTGAATTTTATAGGCGTTATCATTATTTACGCTATTTTATATCTGGACTATTGTACTCATCTGGCTTGTTATCACAACATTTTGGCCATTATGTCCTCTGGCTCTCATTGGGTGTATATTGATCTGGGTAACCTATAAAGAATTCTGAACTGAGGCTTTATTTAATCTAAGGGGGGGGGGAGAACTGTACTCATTCCACTGCTCATGTTTAGGGATATTATCTAGTTCTTATTTCCATTTAGTATTTCCTGTTTCCACTGATTGTAAGTACACTGCCTGACCCAAGGGCTGAACTCACCACCACTATGTCCTCAAATTCACAAACCAGCAACAAAGAAAATCTGTTTTTTTTTCTGATCAAGTTCATTGAAACAAATCAAAATAAAAATTGTCTTAAATGCCATATCCCCTCAAGACGTAGGCAATCATGGCTTTCTACAATATCACTTTCTTTATTATGAGTGGATCCTCCAGGAAAAGATAATTGAATAGTTTCTTGTCCCACCTACTTAAAAAAAAAAGTTAGTATTCCTTCTCCTAGACTGGCTACCGCTCAAGGTTAGAAAGCTCATGCTACTTTTCTACTCAACCCATAGCAGGGGGGGACAAGAGGGATTTATGCATTCTTCAAGGGTATTTGTGCAAGTGAATGCAATAGACTAAGCCAGAATTTGAACTCTGCTTGCTGATTTTATATTTCATGCCATCACACACGCATATATCTCTTTCTCTAATTTATGTTACACACAGAACATGCTCCCACTTCCAACTTGGCTTTTTCACAAGTTTTCACACAATACCAAATAATGGTTGTGTCCTTATTTGCAAATAAAATGGTGGCATTCTGTTGAAAGTGAAGAGCTTTCACTTCTCTCAAATAGTCAACACCAGTACTAGTATGTATGTGCATAAGAGTGTGCGCACACACACACACAGAGCCAATCCAGTTTCTGTATAATCTACTACAGCCTAATTATCATAATGCCAAAAGGTTAACTTTGGCAGAAAGGGCAGTCAGGCAGATCTTATGAAAAGTATCAGGGCTCTGGGTAGGGACAAAATAGTGGAATTTGGTTTCTGACAGTTTTTGTAGGCAAAAAATGAGTAAAAAGTAAAACAAAAAAAGAAAGAAAAAAAGAAAAAAAATTTGGAGGGTGGGGGTGTATGAATACAAACATCTGTTGTTCAAATACCAGCTGTGACAGCTAACTGACTGGACAGACTAGGTTGGTTGATTGGTGGAGATTCTTTTGGTCATTAGATGAGAAAAATTAGGCATAAAAAAAGACATACATGGGTCACGCAAAGCCAAATCATATGCTGACATTGATATTAATGAAATAATCAATTCCTAGGAAACAAGAGTTATTTTTATAAAGCTTTATATAAACTTGTTACCTTCAATAGATTAAAGAGGAAAAAAAAAAGTTTTGAAATGGACTTAAGTAATTGAGAAAGCATTCTGTAAATCTTTGACCTTTCTGATAGGAATGCTGAGATAGTGGGGAAGGTTGTAGAACATGACATATGGGGAGGTGTAAAATATTTTGGCACAAAATAACCATGGTTAATAAATAGAGTTTAATTTGCCCTTACTATATCTAGCTATGAATATGTCTTGCATGCAAGCTTGCACAAACACACACAATGAAAGAGAAAAAAAAAAAAAAACAAAAAAAACAAAAAAACAAACTCTTACACCAATGAAAAGTGTATAAATTATTTTTTTAAATTTCAATATAAAAGAAAAACAGTCAATTGCAGATATCCCTTGACTAGTGGATGGAATGACCGCTGAAGAAACTAGTTGGGATGCTGAAGGCAACATCAAACAGCTAGGTAACAAATTTTATATTTGTATTAATCATATATTTATATTTATTGATTACACACACATATGTGAGAGATCAATCAGTAATGGTTATATTAATTCCCGACCAATTAGAATCCTTTTATGTTTGGTGTTCAAACAGGGATGTGCAAGCTAGAGATGAGGAGTGGGGGGGGGGACAAATCCACAAAACATGATATTGATATTCCAAATTACTTCAAATAAAAAGCTAGGAAGGAAGTCCCCATCAA
The DNA here is from genome assembly GCA_963932145.1 of Acanthosepion lycidas. NCBI lineage: Eukaryota > Metazoa > Mollusca > Cephalopoda > Sepiida > Sepiidae > Acanthosepion > Acanthosepion lycidas. The sequence goes on from OZ010599.1 coordinate 24,937,340, forward strand.
TACAGGACAGAGAAACATATTTTTATGAAAAAAAAACTGTTCTAAGAGAAAGATTTTATGCATCGTTTCTCAATTAATTAATGCTGGATGTTTCCTTATAAGGAAACAACTAATATTAACATTACCATCAATAAAAAAATATTCAGCTGAAAAAGTCCTTTTGAAGGATGAAATGTATCACAGTGTTTCATTGTATCATCCAATTACACATATTTGTTTGTTATTTTGACTATACCGGTTATATATATATATATATATATATATATATATATATATATATGTGTGTGTGTGTGTGTGTGTCACACACGCGTCAGTGGTGACTTGGGCGGTGGGGGGCAGCAAGTGAGTCAGCATTCAGATATATCTATTTCAAAGCAAACGAAAAAATTTTCTTTTAGAGTGTTGTTTTCATTCTTGATATCAGCTGGATCACAAATTGTTTTAACTCTCTGCCTCAAAATATTGACTGAAATACATTTTGTTGATATTGTTTGTTGGAGGGAGGACAGAAGGAAGGAAGAAAGCAAAAAATGAATGCAATAAAATTAACATGGCTAGTTGGGCTGAGTATGCCCGAGCCTGATTGAAGCTGGAGTCCTAGTTAATAGGCAATGTATTTCTTGCTTTAATATTATAAGTAATCTTTTAAAAATGTCTAATGACCTGTTTTTCAAAGAGCATATTTTAATTTCAACTTATTTTTTTTTAAAATGTCCATTTTAAATAATTTTATTTTGTACAGTATAAGGTTGTTTTAGCAGAATGTATCTTGAGAAAGGGCAAATTAAATTTAGTCTGACTTAAATTCAGAGAAAATCAAAGAAAGTGGAACACTAACTTGAAGACTGGAGGGTTTTACGGTGAGGAGTTTGTCTAGGGGTAGTGTCAAGGAAATATGATATCAGTAAACAGTAGCGATCATAAACGGACAATAAAACAGAGTGATACATAAATATACAGACAAAGAGATACATAAACACACTAATGCCTAGACATAAATACAAACATGTACTCAAAATAGATACACATGTTATTCGTAAATAAAAAAAAAATATAACTGGCTTTATCTTCAATCTTTTTTCTTATGTCTGTAAAAATTTCTTAAAATAACTGTTTATTTCAATAGAATTATTACAATTAGTATCAAAATACCGAAATGTTTTTTTTTAAATTTCACGAACAGAGATTTTTAAAAATTATATATTTTAGCTAGAGTAAAGGAATCATTTTAGCATCTAAGTTATACCAATATAGTATATTTTGTTAAAGATTGTAATGAGCCTGACAAACTGCCAAGTGTAATGAAACTTTCTTTAGATTTATATACCTTAGAACAATAATAATTGTCAATAATCTCAAAGAGCTTGCACTAAATGTAGCAACTAAAATCAATGTTGATTTTCCTGACAATTCGATTCTCAATTGGTCACTACTGATGATCTAGAGTAGCCACGGATCATATATATATATATATATATATATATATATAAAATACAAATAAAAATTTGTCACTTAGCTAATTGATGTTATATTCTGCACCTCAACTATAGAGTTCCATAATTCCCCAGTCCTCTCTTCAGGAGTTTTTAGCAATTGACTACTGATTTTCTCATTTTCCGTTATCTTTACGTTAAGTTTATATATACACTATAGTTCAAATGTTTGAAGTAACCCCCAGGATTAGCATGAGATGAACTTGACAGAAGTGTGAGGAGAAAAAATTAAATTAAAAAGAGCTCTTAGAGTCATTGAAAAAAGAATGGAATCAATTATCAAAGTTATCCTTTGAGAAACTTTTGCAATGAATGCCAAAAATTTGTGTTGCAGGAGGCTATTTTACGAGAGCAAAGTTCAAAAAAAATTTTTTTTTTTTTTTGTCACAATAAAATTTCTAATAAATCATATCTCACTTTCATTTTTTAACCATGTATAATAATTTTCTCTTAATTAAATGACGAAACAACTTTTTGGGCCAATTTAGAAAATTGGCCAGCAGTAGTCTCAAATTTTTAAACTGTAGTATATATAAAGTTATTAGGTTGGTGCAAAAATAATGACGTATAATGTCGTTTTTTGACGTATTTTTTAGCGTCAAAAAACGACATTATTACGTCATTATTTTTGCACCAACCGAATATATTTTCATCATACAGAAAGCACCTCTGAAAATAGTGATTTGCATATTGACTATATATGTATTGCATTTGCTGTGTAAGCATTAAAATATAAAGTTTTGATGTATGCCTGATAAATCCTACCCATGTAACATTATTAATAAACAATATTTTTCAAAAGTAAACTGTTACCAAATGTATGTTATACTAAGCATGTATTGTGCACAGCTGGTCTGGTATACACACCAACTGGATGGCTATAAAAGATCCTAAGGGTAAGATTTTCAATGAGTACTTCTTGGCTAACAATGATTCCACTAGGTTTAACAGAAAAGCCATATCAGCCATCAAGCAGGGCAAAAAAAAGATTTGCTGTGATGCTGAGTAAGATAAGGTAGAAGATGAGAGAAATGCCACACTAAACACCTATAAGCACAAGATTTATTGATCATCTGCAGATGGAGGCAATTTATATATATTTGTTTTTGGAATATCTATCAGATATACAAAACCTAATGTGTGCATTTTATCACACACACAGATTTGGTCATATAGAGCACATGTTTGAGAGAAAGGCGCATATATGCAAACATCTACACATATTACACCAACACATGGATAACAGGAAAAAAATGTGTTGCAAATGGAAATGAGAACCCATTTCTCCAAGCAATAAAACTAGTATGACCGATGGGCTGAGAAATGGAAAGAGATAAAGGTGACTAACAATTGACTAATAAAATATTCTCACAAATCTGATATGCTACGTATATATCTGAGCAGTTTCACTAATGTCTACAAGGCCACCAAAAACAGTTCTTCCAAAAGGCAGTGTGTGGAGAGAAGGAGAAGAAAGTAATTTTCAAAGTCCAGCCAAGTGTAATGAAACTTTCTTTAGATTTATATACCTTAGAACAATAATAATTAATTGTCAATAATCTCAAAGAGCTTACACTAAATGTAGCAACTAAAATCAATGTTGATTTTCCTGACAAATCGAGATTCTCAATTGGTCACTATTCACTGTTCAGAATGATAATATCCCACATATATTAGGGTAGATCTGCACAATTACAAAAAATGTATAGAGCCACATTCTTTGCAGAAAAATTAGAGAGGGGGACTGCAAGTATGAAGGGCTCAAATGTACTAATATATCCTAAATGACACAGGTTTTTTTTTTTTTGGTAAAGGTTAAGAAAGGTATTTTTGAGGGGGGGAGGGTAGATATATTTTTTGATATTTTGCCAAATGCTTCCTTAGCTTCAGTCCCCAGGTTATGTGATTTTTTTTTTTAAAAGATAACATTTTGGACCTTTGTGTCTGCAAAGTCAAAAAGATGTTTTTCCATTGACACTGCTACTATTTTAACTACCTTCACTCCTCAGCAATGTTTGTTTTAAGAAACAATGATTAGAATTGTAATAAAACGGAAACATATGAAAGCGAATTTATACATTTTTTTTTTTTGTCCTTAAGAATTTACAACAACAATGTTAAACACTATTTTTTAGATTGTTTATTTACGAGAATAATTTTATATTTACAACACTATAAAACTAATGCAATATTTATTTTTTGTGGGCCCAAAGGTTCAAGTTTGCTATACTTTTAAAAGATCTTTTTATAACTCAACAACAACAGAGTGGCATTGAAAAATTAATGCTTTTTCAGAGTTGTTTCCCCACAATGGCTAAAATATAAAGTCTGATTTCGACAACCTTTCCTCCAAACAAGGGAAAGGGGAATGCCAGCTCTCTGTGTACCCTACCCGATCTATTTCCAACATTTACACAAAGTTTTGAAAGAGTTTCTTCACAGTGCTTTTGAAAATTTGAATTGAACCTAGTTGTGATGAAACCACTGAATAGGAATTTCAGTAGGTGTTAGGTATATAGAGAGAGGAAAGGCAAGAATTTTCTTTTTCTTTTGAGAGTGAAAGGGATTAATTAGATACAAAGGCAGTGAAATATTGGTTGAATAAAGTCATGCTTCCATAAAACTGATCAGTTTTCTAATTTATTCACTAATTCTAGGTTGCAAAGAGTTGTCTTTACAGACTGCATTTTGTGCAGGCCTGGATTAAAGAATACCTTTTCTTCAAACAATGAGCATACAATCCAAGCCGACACCTGTCCGTTTGTCCATTTAAAAGGAAAATAGAGAAAGTATTATTATACTCACAAGTGAAGCTCTACGAGGCTGTAATTCTTTCCAAAGTATGGCATTTTGCTCAAGTGATTATGGTTCATTTTCCTGGAAAAAGAAACGAGAAAGGGTATATTGAGGTATTTTAAATGACAAAGGCAGCACCAAAAATTTATGAGTGTTAATAACAAAGTTTGTGAGGACGGGTAAAATGTGAGAAAATTATTAATCACAAGCTCCCTTAAAGAATGAAATTGGCAGTTTTCCAGATGAAGGTTTTAACTGTAGAACATTGGAATTCTTAAGTAGCAACTCATTCAATATATCAAATAATTTCCTTCAATTATATTAAAAAAAAAAAAAGAACATAAAGCTCCAGTGTGTGGGTGTGTATGAATGAGCAAGGAGACAGAATATGACCTTTAATTGACCTGAAATCAGAGTTGGTTCTTAGTCATAGAATCAACCAAAGTCTACTGTCTTTGATGTTTTTAGGTGATTATCAGCTAAAGAATCAAATTGAAATGCTGAATTCTAACTCCCCCCACCTCCAAATTTGGGGCTTTTTATTTTGCAAAAACAAAAAAAAAAAAAAAAAAAAAATACAAACATGAACACACTTTTACACACACACACACACACACAGTAGTAGCTTTTAACAGGAGTGATATTTCTTGACTTCAAAAAGAATTCAATGTAGAGTGAAAACATTTTAAGTGTGAAAATTAAAACAATACAACAGTAATTTCTCATCCTTAAACTTTTTTTTTTTTTATATACAGGGTCCTTTTGATGAAGGGGTTCAATGTTTGGAAATGTATGATGACTAACAAAGGGCATTGATGACTGGTAGTTTCTAAAGGTGGGAGGTATATTAAGAGTAGCGGGGAGACAAAGGAGTAACTAGTGTTCTATATGCTACTCTTTCACTTGTCACCCAGTTAAAAAAAAAAAAAAAAAAAAAAAATTGACCTTAAACATCACCTTATTTACACGCAATGCATGTAAAGATATCCATATTAATTCAATATTTAATTAATTAATATATATATATATATATATATTAGAGAGAGAAGCAGGCATGGGGTAATATATAACAGCTCAGATTGAAGAATTATATGCTAATACTCTTGGGAAATGAATGAATCCACCACCCATAAACAGCAGGGTCCTATAGCCTTGGGTGGTAAAGGAGGAAGAGAACTCTGAATTCAAAACCTGTGGTGGTTGTTTGGGAACCTTGTGGCATACTGTGCACAAAAAAGTATGCCTGATTCTGCACAAGCCTTCACCACTATAATCAAACATGTGGGTAGTCTGGTTGTTGATACTATGATATGAGCTGCTTTGACCCTCATATTTAAAAAATGTGAGAGTCCAGTGTGTGTGTGTGTGTATATATATATATATATATAAAAAAACTTGTTTCTGTGTGTATTTGGGCAGCATTCCCTCTTTTATATAAGTTTCATTAAGATGACTGATAAGGTACTAAGATAAAACTTTATATTTAATTTTTCTTTTGTTTGTAGGAGTGCTTTCTTTTCTGGACATAAAGTGTGTAAAAATTGTCCAAATGTTATCCAAGCACTCTTGGCTATTCTTTTAGCCATTATCAAGGGCAATTTTTAGATTTAGATTTTTAATAGAAATCATTCTTGGAATATCAGAGTCCTTAGGCACTTGATCCTGTTTTATAAATAACTGAATTTTATATATATATATATATAAATATATATATATATATATATAGATATCTCCCCTGGCAAGTGGATGGATTGCTAGAGGGTCCATGCCTATAAAACTCTAGAGTCGGGATGCTGAAGGTAACATCTATTATCTAAGTGACAAATTTTGTGTGTGTGTGTATATATATATAAAAACACACACATTTGTGATGCAGGACAGGAGCACAATTCTAAATATTGCCCTCTGGCCTACGCTTTTTGCCACTGATGACAGGAAAGAGAGAGAGAGAGAGAGAGAGAGAGAGAGAGAGAGAAAAAGCGAGAGACCAAAACAATTTACAGAGCCATACACAAGACCACACAGATTTTGAGTTGTGGAGAATGCTTCAGGTCATTTGGCACACCTAAATTCCAAAGGCTTAAACTGTACTATAAGTGGTATGTAAGATTTTACAAACACAAGAGTGGTTGACAAAGATTTCTTGTGCTTGAATTTAAAATGTCATTAAAATAAAAGACTTGGAAATATCCCAATGAGAGAAGTGCATTTCTTAAACAGGATAACTGAACCTTGATTTGTAATGATGGTTTCTCTATGGCCTGGTAAGGCACACTTTGCTTAAAAGTAGTTTTCGTGTGTGCGCATTGGGGGGGGGGAATACAAGTTGGTGTCTTGACAGGAGGCACATTTCCTTTTTTTTTTTAGGACTTCTTGATTTTTAGGCAGGGTGGAGTAAAGGATAGTGGCTCGGATTGAGGAATCGGAGAGCCGAGTTCAAATTCCAGCCAAATCCATTACATTCACTTATATGCTAATACCCTTGGGAAAGGTCTGAATCCTCTTCTCCCCCCAGCTATGGGTAAATAACAGGACAAACTGGGTTCTATAGCCTTGTATGGTAACCAGTCTACCACAGAAAAAATCTGCATTGTGAGTCATGTATCAAAAGATACATGATCGTCTAAGTGTGTATCATGCATAGCACATAAATGACCAATTTTTAGGCCTGTTGACATAAATTTCACTGTTGAAAAAAATTTATATATGAAAGCCATGTTTTTATATGTGAGGAATCCAATTTTATTACATTCTGCCACAAGGCAGACTAAGCTTAATAGAATTGAACAGTGATCCCACATTATTGGCCTTGTGGCAGACTAAGCTTAATAAATGCTGATAAAATTCCATTTAGCACTAAGAAGTCAGGAGAGATATGTGAGCAAAAGAAAAGCTGGAAATAGTTACCGATCCAATAACTGAATGCAAATGCACTTTGACCTTTGCTATTTGTATAGTGAAGCAGATCACTCAAACATACGTGTGCATTGCATCTCATTCCATCAGGAAACCACTTAGACAGGCGTGTGTGTGTGTGTGTGTGTGTGTGTGCGTGCGTTCTTTTACTGTAGTAACAGCAACAACAATAATGAACAACATAATTCTTTCATGACACCCCCCCCACTTATTACAAAGCTACTGAACCCAGTAATGTTCTACATATCCCTGCCAGTACCAGCTTCTTTCTACACCATAAACAGATTTAATAAGAACACCACCCCTTACATTGTACCCTGCTTCTTTCTTTTCTGCCACTTCACACTAAGGGAAGGGAGAGAGAGAGATATATAGAGAGAGAAGTGGGGAGGGTGGCATTGCAAAAGAAAAAAAATCGTCTCTTATTACAAATTAACTACAAGCAGATGACGGCCTATCAAAAATGTGGAAACAAATTTATAGTGGCACAAGTTGGAGTTCATACCAAGTAGAAACTGGAACCCATACAGCCACCCCCTGGCCATTCTTTTTCTTTGTACTTTTACAACCTCCTCCCACCATCCGGAAAGGGTGACAGGAAAGAGAGAGAGAGAGAGAGAATTCCATAAAACAGAGAAATAAAATAAAGGTAAATTAATATTATGTAATGTAGAAGAAAAATTAGATAAATAGTTACAGAAAAGTAGAAAAAAAAAAGATATCCTCAAACAAAATAAAAACAAGGTCCAATGACTTATTTGTTAATCAAATTTGTATGTTTATATATATATATATATATATATATATTATGAATTTGAATAAAACAAAATAAATAAAAAAGAATTTCCACTAAATGTTCCTAAAAATATATGAATGGGAGAGAAAGATTTAAACGGTACCTCTAATTAACCTTGTTGTTTTTTTTTTTTAAACCATCATTCTTTACTCTCATTGTAAAGTCTGACGTGACATCCACTTTCAATCTTACTTATCCATTCCTGAATTTATTAAGATTTCAGATATAAAATTTATCTCAAACAACATGCCATGTACAACTAGATGATTCTAAGGGGAAAGAAGATGCACTAGGATTTATTACTGTCAAACTTAATCTTCCCTTAGATACAATTGGGGTGGACACTATTGATGGCCGACTCAGAAGGAAACCTGAAAGGACTTTGGCAAGAAAGCAAGAAGAAAGGATTTAAATGTAAGAAGACGGAATGCATGGTTGTCAGCAAAAGTGACAGCCCAAGTTGTCAGCTACATATTGAGACTGACAAGCAAGCAAGTACAGAAATTCAATTATCTGGTTAGAGTAGTAAAAAGTTGACAGAAAATATGACACAGAAATCTGAAGGTACCTAGAAATAGTGGAAAATGCTTTCCAGCAACTAAGCAAAGTATCAAGACATCAGAAAATGTCATTAGAAACAAAGGAAGTGTGTTGAACTGGTATTAATTTCCTATATGACAGCAAATGCTGATTCAATTGGGAAAGGCAAAAAATACCATGGATGAAATATGTGAGCAAGGAGAAAGTTTTAAGAAAAAACGGAATTATAAGGAAGCTTATACCTAGAGAAAATGAACCTTTCTGAGACATAATGAGGGAAAAGGGCCAAGAGAATTCAAAATTCACTGGACATATTGAAGTCAAGAGGAAATCATAAGTAATCTTCTTAAAGAGTGTGTGAATGGATGGCTGAACCAGGTCAAAAGTTCCTTATAGTAACAAAAGACAGAGTTGTGTGGAGCTAAGATTGCTGATGTCCTACAGAGACAGGGAAGAAAAGAAACCCAAAGAAAAATGAGATAACAGTTAAATTATTAAGCAGCAAGGGGTAAATTTGCTTGCGAAATTCGTAGCCTAAAATGTAGGTCAGTTGGTGGTCTAATGAGTTGCCACAGATGACATCAGTGGCAAGGACATCAACAGTAAAGTCACGGAAGTGGTTGTACTCGGACACAACTTGACTTTTCACCATACATTGGCTGCATGAACACACACCGTGAAAGAAAAAACGACTTGCACCAATGAAAAGTGCACATAAAAAAGACGAATAAAGAAGTATAAACTGTTGATAACCCCCAATGAGTCGATGGAGTGATTCCTGGAGGGAATATCTATGAAACTCTGGAGCCAGGATGCTGAAAGTAACATTAATCATCTAAGTGACAAATCTTTTACTTGTTCTTATATATAAGAATTAATACAACTTAATGCTGCAACAGTGGAGCAAAGTCTAAACTTGCTCCACCAACAAACTGGTCTGTAAGACTAGCTTGTTAACCATTATACAATGATAGGAGCTCTAAGTTTTACTTACTAAGCTTTCCACTTAGTGTGGCACAAGGCTATAGGAAGTGAGTACTGAACTCCATACATGAAAATAATACAATAACAATTTACTTTAGTAGGCATTTATATGTTAGGAATAACAATATACTATTTTTACATTTATATGGTACAGATAACAATCTTTTCTCTTGAGAGACTGAAATTTTGGGGCACTTTGTAAAACTATATTAACATCTGCCTGTATTTATTAAAGTATATTTTAATAATTTAAAAGGTATTAAACACTTATTACTGATTCCTGATACAAGTGGATCTGTTTAACAGTAGGAAATAATCAGCCAAGGAAAAAGTAGCAACACAGAAAAACTTCGCTTTTCAACAAGAAAGATTTACTCTGTGATTATAGCCTGAATACAATACATTTTCAATTTTTATAAAAAAGTGAAGTCCCCAAAATATACAGAGTGCGATGGATAAATTGTCGTTTAAATTATGCAAAAATGAAAACATTTTATTTTAACAGATATATTTACCAAAATTACAGAAAAAAAATATCTTGAAATACTAAAGAGTAAATTTATTCAACAAAATCACCATTGGCTTCAACCATGGCCTCTAGAAGACTTTGGAATCTCCTGCAACTCTTCTGGATGCTCTCCTTATTCAAGTTGGTGAATGCTGCCATAATCCTTGCTTTCAGTTCATCTTTGATGTTACAAGGAGTTTTGTTGGTCTCTTGCTCAAGGCGGATGCAGTCTGAATTGTCTTACAGCCAAGACTGGGTTCTCCTGCTTGTGTGGCATGGTGCAGAGTCCTGTTGGTAGACATGGGGTCTTCCAGCAACCACCTTCTTAACACAGGGAAGCACTACCTCTTCAAGGTACTTGATACAAGCCTCCCTGTTGAGTCTGAGGATCTATGAGAAGATGAATGGAGGCATAACGTCACCGTCACTAGTGATCCCTCCAAACATTAGACTCGTCCAACTCTTTCTGAATCCTTTGTATTCTCCTCAGATTGACACCCAATTACTCTGAAATGTTTGTATTGGCGCTTCCGGCACAAATGCCAAGCAGAACAGCATGCCATTTCCAAATTTCTGGCAGAGTGAATTCTCAGTTGGTGTCCAACTGAACTTACTATACTGTGCAGTCGACAAAAGAAACAAACAATGCACATGTGCAAGATTAAAAATATAAGCATGTGTGCATGCACACGTCCTGCCTTGTGTAGGCAGAGAGAGTTGGCCTTATTCAGGGAGCTAGTGGTTAATTCAATGCCTAACTAGGAAGATTCCCCCCCCCACTTCACTAATCTTGGTAATTTAATTTTTTTTTTTTAACATCAGTCATTGATAATTTTTCTTGTCAACTTCTTTGTTTTATTTTGCTAATGATTTTATTTATTCTGAAGATGTGCAGTTGACAAAATCAAATACAATCAATGTACACGAGCAAAATTAATATAAAAACGGCGACAATTTACCTATCGCATCCTGTAGTGTCACTATCTCGAGACTGGACTGCTAACGGTATCATTTGAAAATATTAGTTAAAAATAAATAAATAAATAAAAAGGCTCTAATAAAGTTTATTTACATGCTAAATTTTTTTTAGTTTTAATTACAAACAGAATAATTTGAAGTTTTCTCTATGCAATCAGGCTGGGAGGAAGACAGGTGGGTCAAGTTATTTTTCAGTTGAAGGTATTTCAGATTGCAATTAAAAAGATTAAATTTCTCCAAACAAGATAATAACGCCACTAGTATACAGCAGGTTACAGGGAGTGAAAGAGAATGACAAGATTTTAGTGAGGCTAGGACAATAAAGGAACAGGTAGACAGAAAATGGCAAATGATGTTGCATTTAAATTTGTGAAGATTGTAGGTGGTAAGGAAGCAAGAAATGGGAAGAGTTCCACAGGTGAGAAGTGAAAGAAAAGAAAATGATAGAAGTGTCAGTTGCATCTGGATAGTTTAACAATAAAATAGCAAGACTTAGTTGCCAATCATGCTTAAATTCATGACGTTGCGGCATCAGGAGAAAAACCTCATCAGAACAGTTGCCATGGAAATATTTGTAGAAGAAACAGAGTGAAGCCATGTCACATTGTTGCAAAAGTGACTGAAGTTGAGATGCCTGCTCAGGATCAATTACATTACAGATCCTTTTGAATTTTGTTAAAAATCTCTAGAAATGATATTGAAATTTACATTCTACCAACTTTACTCCATATTGGAGATCAGATACAAGCGTTTAGAGCTACAGACACATATACAAACTTGTAATGATACTTACAATTCTTTCAGATTGGGTAGACGAGAAAAAACCGATTCATTTATAGAAGAAATCTTGTTTCCACTTATGTCCCTGAAAAGGAAGGAGAAAAAAACGGGGGTTAAATTCAGGTTTAAGAAAAGAAAAGAAAAAAAAAAAAAAAAAAAAAAAAATTTAAGGGATTTAAATTGAACATAAAATATTGTACTATATAGAAATGACATTGGATAGATAAATTAAAATTCTAAAAATGTGGGAGACTAGAAAACGAAATTTATCCAAAAAGAAATCTATCATTGTTATTTAATTTTTTTTTT
>OZ010599.1:24954439-25044439 GCA_963932145.1 Acanthosepion lycidas
TTTGGGGAAACAGAGATGGGGTTCCATAGGAGAATGCTAAGAATACCATGGATGGAACATGTGAGCAGCAAGGAAGTTTTAAAGAAAAGGAAATAAAAAGGACATACTTAGAATCAGACAGAAACCATTGAAATTTCTGGGATACATTGAGGAAAGAGGACATGGAGAACTTGACACCCACAGGACACACTGAGGGCAAGACAGGGACTGGGAATTACAGTAAGGGAACAAATACTGCTTATAGCTATGAAGACTAGAAAGTTGTGAAGAGCAATGCCATGATTGTCCATACCATGAAGGGATATGATACATGGAAATCACATGCAACAACCCTGTTTTGTCACATGTAGGGCAAATTATTAAACACATTTTTCTATGTTTTGTGTCCCTTTAAGACATTGGCGATCATGACCCTCCGCACTTGTTAAGAGCCATGATTTTTCTTGGAGTGATAGCGGGATAGTTTTCCGTTGCCTTCTCCATGGTGATTTATTGAGACACCACCTCTAGTTAGTGAGCTGTTGACTCACCTAGAGTTCTGCCCTTTGATAGGACTTGTTTTTCATCCTACAGCTACAGGTATTTAATATTTATTTGCAGACAATTAAGACAATATGTTCTAAAAATGACTAAGTATTTAATAGTTACTTACAATTCTTTAAGATTTGGCAAATGTGAAAAAACTGCTTCATCTATTATAGTGATTTTGTTGCCGCTAACATCCCTGAAAAGAGAAAGAAACCAATAGTTATTAAAACATCTGAGAGAAAATTTTTTTTTTCTAAAACTTCAGTTATCTACATACTTGGAAATTAAGTTCTTTATTCAAAAATCTTGTTGATCTATCATCATTTATGTACAGAAGCCTATAAGTATAATAAAACAAAACACTACACTGGCCCCCTTGCATAAAAATATACAAGAAATTTTGTTTGCTTATTGGCAATAAAAATATAGAACTGAAGAAGCTTGTAAAAGATGAATTGCTTTAATATAAAACTAAAAGATTATCTTTATGAGCTTCTATAACAAAATAGTTTCATTATCTGCATGAAAGAGATAATTTTAAAGAAAAATCTAAATGATGTGGTTTAAATTTGTTAGCACATATTTTATATACTGTTTGGTGCCATATTATGAAAAAGATTGTTTAACAGCACATCAACTTCTTATGGGTCATTAAATTTCTGAAATTTAATTTTCTTGAGCTTTGAAGTAATAAAAATATGATATATGTTATTCTGCTTTCACAGTTGAATACATGGTAGATGATACTTAGCTTTTATGCCTATACATGATTACTAGAGGCAGTGATGTGTTTATATTGAAGTTATATTTTGGGAAATTGCAGGATATTATATGGATTAATGTAATGAAAGAATTCTTTCATGTTAGTTGTTTTTGTTTAGGGGTATGTCAACTGCTATCGGTTATTTAATGCTGAAATCTAAATTTGAATGCAATTGTATGCCTTCAATTACAGATAATATGTATTGCTTGCTCTTTTATATTTTTTATAGTGTTCATTTTTAGTCTGGGGTGGGGTTTCACTATTTGCCTTATAGCTTGGACCCCAACACCCTGGGAGCAATAGCAATTAAGAGGTAGTACAGAGAGAGAGAGAGAGAGAGAGAGAGAGAGAGAGAGAGAGAGAGAGAGAGAGAGAGAGAGAGAAAGAAAAAGAAAAAGAAAAAGAAAAATTAGTTAGAAGTTAGAAATCATGGAAATTCTCTGTAAAATAAGATTTATAACAGTACTTCTCAACCCCACCATCCACATTTTTTCTTTCAATTCTTTACCCACAGACACCAATGCTTCTGACTACACAAAGAACAAATAAATAGATCTATATATTCTAGCCAATTTGGGCACCTCGAGGAGGTGTAATGGTTAGCAAGCTTGTCTGTCTAGAAAAATTACGACTGAGTAGCGAGTTCAATCCCCACTGAGTGCTCCATACTTTCAGCCTTGTGCTACATCTAAGCTACGCTTGGAAAATCACTATATCGTAGCCAATTCTTAATGAAATCAAAGTCACTATACAAAATTAGTCCCCAGTCTTCACTTTCCACTCCAAAATCATCTCCACATCTTTGTGAAACTGCCTACCAAGAAGTTGCTTCCCTGATCACTACAATCTTCACCTGTTCAAGTCTAGGGTTAACTTATCTTCCACACATATCGACATAAGCTGTGTCTTACTGTGACCCTCTACTTTGAGTGGACCCCAGGACTTTGCACAGAGTGAACACTGATGTAAAAGAAAAAAGAAAAAAGTATATTGTAGATATTTTTTAATGACATAGAAAACTAAGAGAAAGTGAGCTTTATTACTCCCACGAAGGGTGGATATGTCTTTTGGCAATTAAGTTCTTAATGTGTTGATTTGTTTGTAACAGTGTGGGCCTCAAGTCTAGGGGCCATGTGGTAACAAGTTCGGTATTGGTTTTCATGTTGCATATTGTCGAAAACCCTGCCCGACAGATGTGGTGGGAAATGGGAGCAGAATGTTCAGGGCCATTTGTACCTATTTCAGGTCATGTGCATATTGCCTTTATTGAATGCACACAATTTTTATACCCTAATTTTTTCCCTTTTTTCTTTTCACAAAGCGCACAAAGATTCTGACAATAAAAGTTGCTTTTATACAATTTTTTTTTTTTTTGTGCGTGTGTAGAAGTGTCAAGTGTCAATTACGTATGAAAATTCGGGGCTGTACCCAAGACAACTTCAAACCCCATTTTTACCCAAATCTGGACAATTAACCAGAGTTTGAGAACTGCCGAAAAAAAAAAATCTCCTTTTCAAAGAGAGGTGCCCATTTTCTTTCAGTCAGGCATAGAGAGAAAATAATAGAATGTGTTAATCTATTTATATGTGCTACCATCAGAAGCAACTATAGAAGTAGTGATCCAGTATAAAAGATATTCTATTAGAGAATTGTTCTGGGAAATTACTTTTACAAAGCAGACAATTTTATTGTCTGGACATTTATAAAAGAACTTAGTCTTACACTGAATGGTAACAAATGGTAATTGTTACTCTAAAAATATTGGCATATAATGAAATAGGAAGTACCCTTT
This sequence comes from Acanthosepion lycidas, assembly GCA_963932145.1. NCBI lineage: Eukaryota > Metazoa > Mollusca > Cephalopoda > Sepiida > Sepiidae > Acanthosepion > Acanthosepion lycidas. Next base: position 24,957,523 of record OZ010599.1, read on the forward strand.
AACTGATATCCAATAAGAGATATATTTCAAAGAAAACCGTTTTTTTTTTTTTTTTTTTTTTTCTCCAAAAATTAAAAGAAACAGTAATTGCATAAAGAATTAAACTGTTAAAAAAAAAAAAAAAAAAAAGCAATTTGGTATGCCCAGAGTTAGTTTCATATTTTTCTCAGTCATCACAGAACAATATTCTGATTCTTCCCTTTGACTATTACCCCACCCATTACAGACAAAGCTAAGTTTTATAAATTTTACATATTTTAAAAATTAAAAAAAAGATTTTTTTTTTAAACTATCATTTAAACCACTTTCACATTTCGCTCAATTAAAAAAAGAAAGGGGGAACATATTATTATATATATCTCATACACACACAAACACAAGAGATAGAGAGAAAAAGAGATCTATATGAGACAGTCTCACCCAACTTCCTCTCAACTCATCTGTCATTTGACGCATACCACTCCAATATAGACAAAACACCTGCAAAGCTCTGTTTAGAGGAAAAGAGGGTAAAAAACTCCAAAGGACAGCAAGATGATACATGAAAAGTCTCAGGCTTATAGCTTCTGAATTGGTGTCACTGACACTTTGATCTGGTCTGATAAGCAAAAGGATTCTTTGTGCCCCACCCACCCTGAGTCTAGAAAAGAGGCAAAGGGAAGAAACAAATCTTGATTAAGCAGCTAAAAAAGAAACTGTATGTGTGTGTGTGTGTGGGGGGTTCTCAGGTCAAGCAGAAAGTAAAAAAGCCTGAAGCAAAGCCGATTTAGACAGATAGGTGTTCCACCTCCTCTCTCTCCTTGAATTTTTCTGCTTCTCCCCCTTATCCCCAACCACTTAATCCCTACACTCCCCATATGTAGAGGCATGCAGGCAAATACTGCAGGTCTGACCCACACAATTATATCACAGGCTTATAATGTGGTTGTAATAGCAGGCTGGATATCCTCATGTAACCAGATATAAGGAATCAAAGGGCAGACAAAGAGTCAAGAAAAGACAATGAATGGACAAATAAAATATATGAAAAAAAAAAAGAAAAAAGAAAAAAAAGAATCAGTCTTTTATCTAGGGGGGGGGGGGGGGAGAGAGAGAGAGAGAGAGAGAGAGAGAGAGAGAGAGAGAGAGAGAGAGAGAGAGAGAGAGAGAGAGAGAGAGAGAGAGAGAGAGAGAGAGAGAGAGAGAGAGAGAGAGAGAGAGAGAGAGAGAGAGAGAGAGAGAGAGAGAGAGAGAGAGAGAGAGAGAGAGAGAGAAGAAAAAAAAAAAGGGGGTGGCAATTAAGTAAAATTTTTATTTTGAATTATTTCAAATTTTCCTTACAAAATAGGCATGCCTTTTTTCTTTTAAAAGTACGAGTTTTTTTTTTTTGTTTGTGCTTGCTGAAGAAGGTGACAAATGACTAAGGAAGTTTCACTGAGGAATCACTAGTTCATTATGTTGAACCTTTAGTTATGAATAAAAATAATGAAAGGTCCTGATGATGAGATGCCTTGAGTTTGTAACTATAGTCAAAGAAATTCTTTTGAAATGTGCCCTTTCTCTTTGTACATGAGAAATCAATATAGCTGACCTTTTGCCTTTAAGAATGGGGGAAAAAAAAAAAAAAAAAAAAAATAGAAATTTCTAAGTTCAAACAGCTAGGCATTCAATTAAGGTGGGAAAAGAAAAGAAAAAAAATTAAAATTATAAATAAATAAAAATGTACAAGCACTGAGCAAATATCTCTGATATGCATACACACACTTTCTCCAGTAGAATATTTTAAAAAAAAAAAAAAAAAAAAAAAAAAAAGCAAGCTTCCCCACAAAGGCAGGATGTGATACAAGGTTGTTTGTTTTTACTTGTGGGAGTACATACATATACACATGGGCTAAAGGCAAAAACTTGCCAGTCACTGTGATCACTGTCACGCTGATGTAGATATTACACTGACCCTCACCTCTATTAGAATGAGGAAGGTGCTGTTGCAAAGTTGGAATCCCTGGGACAGGATGCCCCTTCCATCTAAAAGATGAGCACAGTTTGCACCATTTCTGGCCAAATGCAATTTTTTTTTTTTTTTTTTTTTTTTAATTTTTAAATAGAAAAATCAGTGACATGCATCCAAGCAGTTAAAATTTAAAGGAAACATATTCCAGGATTTAGAAATCTGCTACAAAAAGATTCCAGATTGAAAACAAGCCATTTTATATTATCCAAGTGATCGGGGCCAATATTACACTTAGTAAAAATTCTTTGGATCAAGGTTTCCACTTGTTTATTATTGGCAATATTTGATTTTCACAGAAGAAACAGTGGTAATTCTTCCAGATAGTATTTTGTAGCCCTCCAAGGGTCATCATCACAGCTTCTTTTATCCCCCACATCCTCTAAACATTAAACAGTCTTGATCATTTCATAGGTTTCTGCTGAGATTAACACAAAATCTTATCAGGAATTCATGGAATGATCAAGTGCTTATTGAATAATGTTTACAGATGTAGAAATGAAAGAGGCTATAAAAAAAAAAAAAAAAAAAAAAAAAAAAAAAAAAAAAAAAAAAAGGATTTTTCCAAAACGTTTAAGTTTAAAATAACTAATTTAGTTCAGATTAATTAAACTTTAAATAAGTAATCTTCCTCAAGTAAAAGTTTCAAAAAAGTATATTTTATGTTTGAAATCTTTTAATGAATATAATTATGTCGTATTGACAGATTTGTCAATAGAACAGATTTTAACGATTTAAAAAAAATAAATAAATCCAACTTAAATTTGGTTTGAAATACAGCAAAGTATTTTTATTACTGGAATTATTAAATTAGAATTAAAAGTAATAAAAACATTTTTTCATTTTTAAAATGCATTATTTTTAAACCTTAGGTACTTCATTTTTAGGAAGGTACACATTGTGTGTGTATGTGTGCGTGGTTGAAATCACACCTTGCCTACAAATGTTATGTCAAACGAAGTGGCTAGTAAAAGGGGTTTAAAGTAATAAGAGTATTCTGTAGAAAGGGTTAAAAGAAGGGGATGTTGATATTAAGAAAATAGCAGAGCAAATAAATTGAAGAGAAATTCAACAACATTCTTAGTTCTAAATGTTATTTGTCATGTGTAAATAGGATAATTCGGCTCCCACTGCCACCATTAAGTGATTATCAGATGAAAACAGAAAAAAAGCTGTCAAGACACAAGAATTCATCATCATCATGGTCATCATTAATATAAAGCTTAGAGTGGGAGTTCATTATACAACCTCATATATCATTGTATAGCTAGATGCGCGCACAAACACAATCTTATCAAATTATGATCTAGAGGCCCATTTCAAAACATCTGTTTTAAGAGTTGGGAGTTAGAATTCATAGAAACATCCTCAAGAAGGAGAAAGAGAAGGAGACAGATGGTGAGGGTGGGGGGCTAGATCTTTATAAAAGAAAAAAAATTCTCACCCCCCCCCCCACCAAACAAACCATAACTCCATCCTCTGAAACAAAACTTAATTACATTGATTTAATTAAAAGAAAGAAAAAAACAAAAACAAAAAAAAAACAACAAACTTAAATCCATTTTTTTTTTTTTTCTTTTGCTGGTGAGAGGCCCACTGATATATATGTGCACCATAACACTTAACCTCAAATAGTGTGTGTGTGTGTGTGTGTGTGTGTGTGTGGATAAGTACATACACAGTAAATAATAGATCAGTTTACTTTTTTTATGAACTTTAATTCTTATTCCCATTTTTCTAGAAAAATGTGGGAGGTGGGTGAACAGAGAGGGAGGAGTCAGTCTGATTGTTGGCTTGTTTATTTTGCACCCTTATCAAATTTTCTTGCCACTGATAAGTTAGTTAAATTTGATTTATGAGGGTGGGGAATAAGAGGAGAACAATCGAGGGTGTGGGATGGGAGGAGTGGGTTCTAGAATAATAATAAAAATCAAGTTAGTTTTGTTATGACACCTATTCCTGCAAATGATATGGCATAATCATTGCTATCAGAGCAAGTAAATTACTGACTGCTATTTCAGAAGGATAAGCTTACATACAGACTGGGCCAGGTGACCTCATTTCAGGCTTCGTCTCAGGGTTTCCAAAGCAGACTTACTAAAATAATCAGTTGAGATTTTAAGGTTTTTTCTTTTTTCTTTCTTTTAATTGGAAAGAGAAAGAGGAAAAAAAAAAAAAAAAAAAAAAAAAAAAAAAAAAAAAAAAATCAAATCTTTAAATTTTTAAGTTACTGGAAAAAAGAAAAAAAAAAAAAATTTCTAATTCAACAGTGATAAAATATTTCTTTACTTTTTTTTTTTTTTTAAGAACCCTGGAAAATGATAATTTTTTTTTTTTTTTTATTTTTGCATCAAAAGTGGGCCATTAACTGTATTTTTTTGGCAGGTGAAAACAAAAGAAAAAACATTGGATTTGGAAATTCTTTCAAAAATAGATAATTCTCAGGACTTATTCAAAAATAGATGAAATTATTTTTGAAAAGCGGGTGTGTTTTTCTGTTAACCCCCACCTCCCATTCATTTCATTCTTAATGAAACCGAGAAATTTTTTTACATTGCAAAATGTTCATATTTGCTATAAGGAAAGTTCTTGGAGAATCTAAATAAAAATTTTGGGGTCAAACAGGATCCCCAGTTGCAAAATATCTGTGCTGAATTATAAAGAAAAAAAATTGCAATAAAACTAAGACATTATTTAATTAAAAAATCTTTTAATAACTTTTCTGTCAAATATATTATATTGCCTTAACAAAACTTTTGTGGTGAGTAATGAATATACAAGTTTTTTTTTTTTTTTTTTTTAAATTTGAATAAGAAAAGTAATTTTTAAACTTCAAATTTTTAAATTTTGTATTTGTAATATATATATATATATATATATATAACGTTATCCGAAAATAAGAGAGGTACCTGCAAATAAATTAAAAATTTATTGGTCATTTTCTAACATTTTGTGTTTATAAGTAAGCCAAAGTACCTAAAAATCAATAAAATATTAAATTTCTTAAAATATTTAAAATTTTTAAGTTTACTGGGTAGCTTAAAAAAAAAAAAAAAAAAAAAAAAAAAAAGAAAAGCAAACATACATTCATAATGTGTTCATGTTATATTCGGCAAGTAATTTCTCAATTCTGCCCTCCAATTTTCCAAAAGTCACTCAACACATCAGATAAGCAACCCTTTCATATTAAGAAATTATTTTCTGCTATATTTTAAGCTTAAAGCAAGTAATATATATTTCAATTCAGATCAATTAAATCAGCTAATTTTCCTCTACATTTCAGAAAGGTATATTTTAGAAAGTTAAAAAAAAAAAAAAAAATAAAAAGTGCTGACAGATCTGACAATATAGACAAATTTATATATTTCATTGAGAGAGAGAGAGAGAGAGAGCAAGAAAAAATTACAATCAATCTACATTCGGTTTGAAATTCAAAGTATTTGGTTTATTGGGAATCTGTTAGCTTGGAATTAAAACTAATATAAAAGTTTCAAGAGATATTTTTCATTAAACATTAGTTATCACTCTTTTGTGTGTGCGTGTGTGGGAGGGAGGTAACTAAACAAAAAAAAAAAAAAAAAAAAAAAAAACATTTCTGTCAATGATTTAAGTCATGCCAAAAGCCATAAATTTTCAAAGGATTTTTTTTTTTTTTTTTATGAAGCTAATGTCAAGAATGGCAGCGGAGGGAAGAGGTTCAACCTTCTTTAATATAGCCCCAACCATTTTTGGACCAAGCTTAAGTATTCTTTAAAAGTGACAAGATCTGAAGTATAAGTATAGACTTATCTCCCAGTTCCAGAACCCTCATGGTGATAATTCAGGATAGATATGATTAACAATTTAGATAACCAACCAGAAAGAGCAAACACAGATAAAGTAGACATATCCTCTTGTAAGATTAAGAATAAAGGAAAAAAAAAACAAAACAAAAAAAACAAACACGTGTGGGGGGTGGTAATGTTACACTTTATATTCAGTATAGTCTGTAACTTAATCAAAAACATTGTAAGATAAAGATTAAGTGCTTTCTTAACACAGATAAAATTAAAGGCTTGCCAAATTGTAATAAAGTAATTTGGACTCTTAAGGAGCAGTTTTCTCAATGAAAAATCTTTTCTAAGTGTTGGAAGTAAAATTTTTCTCTTTACCAATTATAAGTCACTTAGCATGAATCAACATCAAGCTTTCAGTTGCTATGTACAGAGCAAAAGAGTGTCTATTTGTTACATTTGATGAGCAAGCAAAATGAACATGGACAAGAGACAAGTTTTGGCTTAAAACAAGATGGTTCCAATCTGATTTGATCAGCTTGGAAAAATGCATCAGTATCAATATTAAGTGAGAATTATAGCACAGCATATAAAAATTATGGTGTAGTTGAGGCAGGTATGGACTGGCCTGATGGTGCTTTCAGAGTGTCCTCATCTGTTAATATTATTTATTCTATACATCTTGACAGTTTGAATCTAAGCCAGTTGAACCTGACAATTCCAGAGACTGGGCTTAGATCTTGAATAATTGACAGTTATTTGTTTCATACAGGTTGGATTGATTTTGTGACAAAAACATTGCAATTATTGCACAACCATTTTATTTACCTTTTGGCAAGCTAAAATATTTTCATTCTCTTTCACTTCTAGTAGCTCCTTGTGTCTTAGTGGCATTGTTTGCCTTGCTTGGAGTGGATTTAAAAAAAAAAAAAAAAAATGTTTGAACTGTGTGTGTATATATATATATATATATATATATATATATAGATATATACACACACACACACACATTTCTTTTTCTAAGGTAATGTATTTGTTTATTAATCTGACAGATTTTTAAGTGATACATTTAGTAGATGCTTCATTTATTTATTAAACAATGCATTTATTTATTTTCGTCTACTGGCCTGAATAGTTGCAAAATCTTAGAAAAAATATGCGCTCTCTGGCCTCCTGCTGAACAGTATATATTTTTCTCTAGTAAGATTTCTTGAATATTTAGGCCGGTAGACGAAAATAAATACACTGCTTAAGAAATGTATATGGTTATAAATGGTTTCAATCAAATAGCTGGATAAAAGAGTGACATCAATCCTAACTAGTAAAACCAATGTCAACATGGTCTCCTTAGCTGCAAAGAAGAAAAAAAATTAAAAAAAAAAAATAAAGAAAAAAGAAGAAGCAATAACTTGCTTACATTAGAATCACTAAACTATTAATTTAATAATAATAAAATCCTCTTGTTAAAAATAGTTTTTGAATGGTCTTGAAGTACTTTGATACAGATAAATGATACAAATTAATGTCTTCAGCAGGACTGCTAAAAGATGATCGATCAGAAAACTAAGCCCATAATAGAAACACCTTTTTATCCAACTGGCAAGAAAAAGAACCATCACATAGTTTGGGGTCTAATTTTAACAGCAATTTGATCTTAGAAAATATTTTAACTTTTCTTGTATAGTGTTAGTTGGAGTCAGTGGAGCCATCAGACATTTTGCAGCTTTTTCTCAAAAAAGTAACTAAATGTTGTCCAATGGTTGGAGGAAAAAAAAAAAAAAATTAATGAACACAAAACAAATCCAAGGCATGCCATTTTGAGGCCATTTCATCAGTCCTCAGTAGATTGACTGCTATGTTTATTTTTGTTAATACACCCTAGCAGGATTATAGTTTTCATAGCTAAATTTAAATTCCAGCCTAGTCTGTTGTGATCATTTCCTTCGGACCAGCCATGGGTTAAATATACATGGCTGACTGGACTATCTAGCCTTGGCTAGCAGCCAGTCTAAGAGAAGGACAAATTTGAAATCCAAATCATGGAAAAGACAAGAAACCACTATCTTTACTAACAAGTGATAGCAATTTACAAAAATAAAAAGAATGTGGAAAGCCTTGATCGCCTAGGTCCTAAAACGGACATGGCATAAAAAAAAAAAAAAAGAAAAAAAAAGAAAAAAAAAAAAAAAAAAAAAAAAAGAGATCCTAGTTTTTGAAATGGATAGAAAGTGAAATACACTAAATTGGCAAGTATATCTCAAAGAACAAAGTATAGCTTAACAAAGAAAGGGGTAGGGAAGGTTGAATTCCAAACTAGTCCCGTATACACCCATTCTGAATTGCTTTCACACTTAGTAACACGTTTAAAAAGGAGGGGGGGGAGACATTGAACAGAACTGAATAGATATATATCAACATTATTTTTATTTTTGTTATTTCCTTTTCACATGATTTTGCAACACTGATCAGCATAAGAGAGGAAAACAGATATAAACGAGAGGGTGGAGAAGGGGAGTAGAAAGAGAAAGAAAAGAGGACAAAAAAGAAAAAAGTAAAAAAGAACAATGCTATTTGCATAACTCAAAATAAGAAAAAGACTTGTTCCCATCATAAGTTAAATTCAAAGCCGAATCGTGTGAATTGCCCTGACCAAGTCGAGCCTTTTTGTTTACCAAATCAACAAGAACTGATAGTGTTTACTGTTGCTACAGTCGAACGATACAAGAAGTGATAAGACAAACTTTGACACTTTGGGGAGTTGAGGGGTGGAATTGAAACACCATACACCTCTAACTGATCTGTTATTTTCCTTAAGTAAAGAAGCAACACTAATGACAAGTCACAAATGTGTCCAACTTTAAACAGGTTAGTGCTATTTGTATGTGTCACCTATACGCACACACATACGAATAATTGATTTTTTTTTTCTTTTTTCAATACAATATTTCTTATTAGTGAGTACATGTGTTTAACTAGACAATCCGTGTCTATTTATGTCAACTGGCCAAGATGATCGAAAATCCTAAAGTAAAACATCTCTTGGCATGAATCGAACTAGCACTGTTTTGTGCTTCTCAGTTTTTAGCTAGAAGTGCCTTACCATTTGACTACAGAGGCCCTTAAAGTAATTACCCCTTTTAAGGAGATACATCTGTTGGGATTTACTTTTCAGTGCCTGTATCCTCCTGAGAGGTAAAATTCCTTCAATAAAACTATCGACAATCTAGGCCGGTAGACGTTAATGCCAATGATTCTAAATAAACAATGATGTCCGCTGTCTCTTGTCACAACTGTTGTTTTGAAAAGGTACAGGAGTAATTCCTGTTACCTGCTAGATGGTTTTGAATTCTGATGGACTGCCCTCAAAAAGTAAAGAAAGAGCCTAATCTACCCCTCTATTTAATCCATCACTGGTGTATGGGGAAGTGATGGATTCATGTTTTTCTTAAAATTATGAGTTGAGAAGTGAAAGCTGGCAGGGGCACATATGCACATAACAGAATTAAGGGGAATAAAAAAAAAAAAAAAAAAAAGAAAAAAAAGAAAAAGAAAGAGCATAAGTCCAATATGCTGTAAAGATTAAATCTTGTCTATTACGAAAATACTGCAACCTCATTATTTATTTAGAAAGTGAAAAATATTAAAATGAAGTACAAAATAAGCAAGAATATGAGAAGGGAAGTTGAAACAAAAGGTTGATATATATATATATATATATATATATATATATATATATGTGCAGGTTGGATCAAAAGAAAGAGTTGGCAAAGACAGGCACTTTATTTTTGCTAACTAAAAGCACAAAGCAAGCCTTCTTCTCGAGCAACCATCCACAACATCATGGTTCTCAATGGCCTTCTCCCTCCACTATCAGCCTTTTTGAATTGGCTTTTTACAGCAAAGACCAATAATGCATTAAACCACACAACCGGGAATGAGGGAGTTATTTATTTTACCCAAGAGGAAGACAGTTACGATGATGACGACAACTTTCACACCTGACTAATCACTGTTGAAAAAAAAAAAAAAAAAAAAAAAAAAAAAGTTTCAAAAGAGTAAAAAGAAAGTTTCAATCATGTAACTGTCATCCACATAGGAATCAACTAACAAGAGCAAGAAAAAAAAAAAAAAAAAAAAAAAAAATGAATATATATTTATATATATATATATATAAAATGGTAAAGTTTAATTTCTAAATTATGTTCAATACAAGATTCATGACAATAATAATGAAAAAAATTAATATAAAAATTATGAAGGGTGGAAGATTTATTCTTGCTGTAGATGTTGGCAACCTTAGTATCTCTCTCTCTCTCTCTCTCACACACACACACGTTATTAAATCAAGAACTTTGTCTTCACTTCAAAAAAGAAGCACTTGATAATTAGTTTTTTGCATAACCAAAATGCCAGCATCACTAGTTTTGTAATATCGAGTCATTACATAAAAGTTAAGGATGGCTTATTCCTGGGGATGTCCGCTATCATTGTTATGCTGAAGGTTATTTGAAACTTGCTTTGGTTTGTTTTTTTTCTTTGGGTGGGGGGGAGTTTCTTCAGTGTGTTAAAGTTCAAGAAAACTTCAAACTTTATTAGACATTTTTGCCGACTCATTACACATATACACACACAAAAAAGGTAATTAAACTATTTGAAACCTGTTGTAATATTGTAATGAGAAAGTTGTAATCCATAGGCTGACTTTAGTGTTTGCAAGAATTAGCAGCAGCAAGCATTTTTAACTGATTGGTTCATAAACTGAAATTAGAAAACTGCTTTCACCTCTATTGTAACTAAGACACTGTTATTCTTCCTTCCAATAGTAAAAAAAAAAAAAAAAAAAAAAAAAAAAATATGGAGACTAAACTTTTATGGAAGTATAGGAGAGGAGTTCAAATTAGATAAGCTATGGTGTCAGCCAAGAGCTATAAAGTAGAAATAAAGTAAACTATTTAACTTTAAGGAAAACAATTATTACAATTAAACCAAAGTAGAAAAAAAATATCAATGGTCATTTACAATGAAGTGATGAAATCTTAAATCTAAGCTAAAAGATAATTCTTAATTGCAAACAGTAAAATTTAAGTACATCTATTTCATTAGATGGGTTTTGAACGGTAATAGGGGTTTGTTCCCTGTTTAGGATTGGGTCGCGGGTTTCCTTCTAAAGCAAACTTTAACTATACTTTTCAAGTCTTTGCCTAAATTATGAATTTTTTTTTTTTCACTAATTATTTAGGTTTTTTTTTCTTCCCCACAAACAGGAGTAGATAGGTTAGCCTATCTACCAGTTCATACTTAAAAAAAAAAAAAAAAAAAAAAAAAATTTACAGGAGCAGAGGTTTATCCTGGGTTTCCTGTTTAGGATTGGGTTTCCAGTTCCTTCTAATCTAAAGACTACTTTGAAATATACTTTCATTCACTAATTCGACCATGACATCTTCAAGTCTAGAATTAGCCACACTAATATAACTCCACACAGTAACCCTCTACTTTGAGTGGCCTTCAGGCCATGTTTTGGGGAACATTTGCAAAAAAGGTATAAACCATCTCACTGAAAGTTAACTGGTGAACTTATACTGAAGCTTAAGTGACAGCAAGTCTTAGTAATACTCTAAAACTTAGTATTTTAGTTGTTTTTAACAAGGCTGCTGTATAGATGTTTCTAAATATCTTCTAATTGCCACTACTTTGTCTTCTCTAGTGTTTTTGGGACCATTCCCAGTGTTCCAATAATGAATGACAACTTCATGGTCCCACCCAATTTCCTAGCAAGTTTGAGATACTTATCTATATTTTTGCTTCCTTTCTGATATACTTTGGGGTCTATTAGAACAGCAAAATTCATCATGTTGATTTTTTTTTTTATTATTATTAATGCTAAATTAGTTACCTCCACAAAAATGTAAACAAAAGAGCATAGCATGATGAAAAAGACGCCGAAAAAAAAAAAAAAAAAAAAAAAAAAAAAAAGGACAGATAATCATTTTCAATCATTTTTTTCGATTTGATAAAAAAGATGAAAATCTGACTTTGATATTCTTTTAAAAATCAATTATTTTTTCAAAACTGATTTTAATAAAATCAGAAATTATAATGTTTATTTAAAATATTTTGAACCAAGCTTAACTTAGCTTCTGCGCCGAAAAAATGTAATTTGAAAATAAAACAAAGCGGGTCATAACCTTTCGCGTCGCTTGACAGGCGACGAAAGACACATTCATGACGTATAGATAACTTACGGGAGGATAATTCTTTCTACGGATGGAAGTGAAATTATTTAGATTTAAGTGAACAAATTATTTACCTCGTTACTTTTAAGGAAAACTTTCAGTGCTCTAATTTTTCATTTTTTTTGTACTTAGCTTTCATCTATACGTTTACGATGCTTTATGGATAATATAAGGAAATTAAAAAATAAGACTGTTAAGAGTGAGATTAAATTTCATAAGGAAAAGGTATCTAATTAATTTATAGGTACCTTTCTTATGACATTTTATCAGAAGTGTACATAAAATACTATAATTTTATGTACAATTATTACATTTTACTGTGTTATTTGTATTTCCATTCATTTTATTAATTTTGATATTTCATTTATGGAAAAATGTCGTAACTGAGATTAATATAAAAATAAGGTCATATAAATTAAAGTTTAGTAATAGGTAAATTTCATAAGACGATACTGATACTTATAGGTACCCTTCTCAGTTGAAATTGAAAAATCAAATTAACTTCTCCATACGTGTTTCACAAAAGTTAAGGCCTTAACAGCGGAGAACAATGCTGAACTCAAATAATGCAACTAAATTGTATCCTGGTTGGTCTTCTGTACTTTATAATTACCGCCTGATTATAAGCACAAAGATTACATTTTTTTAATTACTGTGGATCTTATGATTGGTCCAAATGATACAATTTTCAAAGCGCTAGACAATGACAATCTCATATGGACACTTTGAAAGGTTGATGGTGCTTTTAACTAATGTTATAATATTTTCAAAAACTTAATGTAAAAAATCTATTATAACTAAAGAAATAAATAATTGTATTAAAAATTCAATTTTCATTGAAAAAAATTTTAGCTTTCAGAAAATATTGTCCATATTCATAAAAACAACTAAAAACAAATACAAGCATTTGAAATTAAATAATATATTTGTTTTATTGAGTTTTGTATGTTACAATTCAGAGCTGATTTTCAGGTACGTTGGCTCCAATTAAAAAAAAAAACAAAAAACAAAAAAAAAAAAAACATGATTTGCATTCTTCAAAGCCTTGTGCTTTTAACTATTGTAATCATTAAACCCGATGTGCTCGAATTTCTGGAGTTTTTCATAAAATTAGTTATGGGGGTGTTAATAAATATATATAAAAAAAATATTTGTGCCATGACTTTAATTAAAAAAAAAAAAAAAAAAAAAAAAAAAAAAAAAAAAAAAAAACATTTATAATAATTTCGATATTCTGTGAATAGTTTCTGAGAGTTTCATTAATATCTGACAATTATTTTTATTTTTGCAAGATTTTCCAAATTAATGTGTGTAATACAAAAAAAAAAAAAAAAAAGAAAAAAAAAACGCGCTAAAAATTATGTTATTTACTACCCCTTGTTGCAATAAAGAGAAACAAGGTTTTCAAATCAAAATTTAGAATATTCTAAAAAGATGGAAATTTTTTTTTTATAAATAATTAAAAAAAAATTTGGTCTATCCTCTTCATAAAACATAAGCATTTAGACAATAAAATTTTGTTTTCATAAAGTTTGGCGTCTTTTTCATCAGACTATGCTCTATTTTTTAGCGATTTTGTGGAGGTACCTATGCTAAATTCAGTCTTCTGGTCTGGATTGGGTGATCCAGGTGTCATCATCAAAACTAGCCACCAAAGTACTTTTCTGCCATGGTACATTTTAATTCAAGTTGTCCCATCCCTAACTAGCTCATGCTCTACTGGATAGCTTTAAACGGAGCTTAATGCTTTCGTCTTTCTTTATAAATAATTTAAGAGTTAATTGCTGCTCCTCTCTAAATTGTAACTGTGTTAGAATAAATGTACTTCTAAAGAAAGTCCCAACTGAAATGCTTTCATAACTTCCCATTTTCTAAAAATGAGACAATGTTTCTGAACAGGTGAGAAAGAAAACATGCAAATGGTGCCAACTTGAAAAACTGGTCTTGAGATTGGACGAAATGAGGTCAGGTATGTCTTGAATTAAACAGCAATATTCATTGAAAGAGAGAGCAGATGAAAAGATACACTTAGGCATTCGCCAATCAATATAGAGATCGACTAATAAATGCAGAGAGCATGTGGTAAATATAGACATGGATGTGCAAGTGGCACTTTCTCCAAGTGAAATTGGCATTCGTTCTCTTTCAGAACAACTGATGCATTTTCATGATCTTGGCTAGCATTTTTAGAACACCAGTTTGTCTCTTTTGAAGGTATTTTTTTTTCTCCCCTAAACAACAAAAGGTTAACAAGTCTCACTAGACACTTGGAGGTGTGGAGAAGAAAGAACAGGACCATAAAACCTTCTGCCAGTAAGCAAGATATTAATATTTATTATTTTCTAATGAAAGGTTGCTGTATCGATAATGAATTGCACTAACTTCATATGAAATGAGATTCAAACAAGTAAATCCTATAGTAGTTCATTTATTCTATTTAAGTATTTAAAAAAAAAAAAAAGTTTCTTAGATGATAGCAAGTTTGACAATTTTGTTGCATCCAGAAGCTCCAAATGTAAATCCAGGGTCTACACACCCCTGTTGGAGGAACCTTCCTCTGATTGACGATGTCATCAGGGGCATAACTACACTTATCACACTTAGCCAATTGTATGTTGGTGAAGTTATTTAACTAAGTTGTGTATGGAGGGCTGTTTACTCAGATGTGTTCCTCTGCTCTTTAACAGCTCGTTTTTGTGCAGCTGGGGTTCTACTTATGTTAAATCAGCTTAATCGTTGACCACTTGGGTTTTTAATTCTGAGTTGCCTTTCTCCAAGACCAGATGCCAGAAACTGTACAAGCAAATCTTCAGGGTTGACATATTTTCTACATGTGCTACAAGTCTGTTTTTTTTTTTTTTTATTTTGGTAGAAAGTAATGCTGATTATACAAGAAGCCCCCACCCCATCTCTGACTAATACATGTCTGGAAGTAAGAGGGTGAAATGTTCTCGGTCCAATTGAGTATTGAAAACTGAACAAAGTGACCAATCATTAAATTTTGTAAGGGTTTCTTGGACAATCAAGAATTTAGCAAAATTGATTGTCCAATTCTCTTGGCCCAGAACTAGAAATATTTTCATATGGTGCCCAGTTTAAATTATATTTTTTCAAAAGTTGGTTACTTAATTTTCTATTATTATTTTTTAACATAATGTGACTTTAATAGGTGCATGTACACTTGCAGCAGAGCAATTTTTCAGAATTTTAATAAACCCACAAAAGTTAACCATAAAAATTTACTAAACTGATCATAATGTTACCTGGTATGAGGAAGTGGGTAGAAAGATTTTAATATATCTTAAATTGAGAAAATGATAAAACATTTAAAATAATGAACGTGAAAAAGCAGTTGGACTTCTGATAAAGGAGCTCCTTTTTTTCTTTTTTGTTCTTATTCTTTTGGGATTCATAAAGAATATATTGATTAATGAAAACAAAATCTGTTAATTTCTCCTTTGTAATCCACTCTGCCAGGATTGGTGAGGCCAGCATATATTTATTTTTCATATAGAAACAAGTAGAAAACAAGTACTTCAAAAGTGCCATTCTTCCAATTATCAAAGACTCTGGAATGACACTTTGAAATGAAGTAATTCATCTCACTTCTCCAGTGGCCTTGTGTCAAACTTAGCTGATTTGAGTAAAATCGGCTATAAAAGAACCTTGGGGGCAAAACTGCTTGTTGTAGTTTATGAGCATCTTGTCTAACCAGTTTACACTTCCCAGGATGCTTAGCTTGTGTAGTTTTGGATTTGGGGTAAAAAGTATTTGGAAAGGATGAAAGAAAAGACTTCCCGTTCCCTTTCTTTCCTCCAGCCCCTTCCACCCCTCTACTAACCCCACCCAACCCAACAGGAGTTTATTTGAATAAGAAATAAGAATAAACATTTCAAAAATCACAGAAGAGAGGAAAAAAAAATGTAATGGGATGTACTGGGTTACTATAGCAACAAGTTGTTTTTTTTTGGGGGGGGGGTCAAGAAGTGGGGTTTAGGGAAGAAAGAATTGCCCATAACTTCTCCCCCTGCGCCCTTTGACCAAATTCTACCCTCCCCACCACTACACACCAACTTTATACTAATCAAACATCAGGTGTGAAAAGAGAGATTTAGTTTTTAATTAAAAGTAGCCCCCTACTTCCACATGAATACAAGGTAAGTATGCTTATACCAAAGGCAAGCCCTGTACACCAGACCTTTCTACAAGTACTGAGGGAGAAAAAAAAAAAAAAAAAAAAAAGAAAAAAATAACACAACACAATTCAGAAGGTCCAACAGGGTTTACTAGAACTTGTTCAGGCCAAGATGAAAATATTAAAACTTAGGAAAGATTGATGATAAAAAGGTGTAGAGAAGGATATAGAGAGATACTGACTTCCTTTAAAGAGAGAGAGAGAGAGAGAGGCAGACCCTTGAAAGTAGACTAAATCAATTCTCCACCCTGCCCATTGTGACCCATAGTCACCTCATTGTTCATGGAAGACAGGATGTTGGCAGTGGGAGGGAGTGGGGAAAATAAAAAAAGACTTTAAATTTTTTGCAAGATCAAAGGAATGGTGGTGTGGTCATCATAGTTGCCCAAGCAGAAAAGGGGAATGGGTAAACTTCACACATGAAAAAAAAGGGGGGGGCGGTAAAGAGTAACAATTGGGAATTCAAACCAGTGAGGTGATGAAGGTGGGGGAGTAGTTGGATAAAAGGATGACAGAAGTGTGTGTATATGTGTGTGTGTGTGTGTGGGGGGGGACGCGGCATAAGTTGAAGAAACCTAGGGGCAACAAGTTCTGGAGTTTAAAAAGGCATGCCAGGATAAAATAAATGAAAAATGTAATTCATATAAGTACAGGAAGCCATTTTTGAGTTGGTTTTTCAAATGATGGTGAGAATACGAGTGTGTATATATAACACAATATGGTAAGTAATTAATTGAATGACAAAATGAACTTAGCCATACGTTTAAAAAACACGCCGGATGCTACAAATTTTAAAGTTTAGCAACTTTTCCTCTCAGTATCTAATTACAACAGATGTTTTTGTTTTTATACACCCCCACGCTCTCTCCATAATTGTGTGTGTGGTGGCTGTCTGTTAGTATCCGAGTATGCATGTCAATGAGGGTAGCTAGCTAAATCCTGTTGCAGACGCCTGCTCGGACATATTTGTTTGTTTAACACCCACATAGCACACCTGTGGTTTATACTGCAACTATCTGTGCATTATCTCATATGATCAACAGTCTGAAGAAGGCCAGTGTGCTGAAACCCTCAGTCAGGTGACTTGTGCCTTAGTTCCAACACAACCATCGATGGCTCCCAAATAGTACAGTCTACCCATGCTATGGTTTTCACTTTCAGGCACCTTTTAAAAGGTGCCACACAATGGAATCACCTTCCAAAGCCAAAAAACATCAAGAAGCCATCTTCTAGAATTAATTGGCCATGATGAGATTTGAACCTGGGTCTCATGGTGGGAAAACATTCTAACCGTGTGTGTGTGTGTGTGTGTGTGTGTGTATAAAATTGCTGGGGATAGGTTAAAACTTTAAACAGCAAAACAGTTTGAGGATGTAAGGTATAGCCTAATGTCTGAGGAAAATAGAATTAGCAAGCAAAGTTTGAATTTCAGATGGTACTGCTTGTGCTCACTTTGCACATAAACATTTCAGAAAGGCATGAATCCACCTTTCTTTGCATGGCAGCACTTTCAGATAAAAGAAAAAAGTAACATATGTGTCTCTTATTATGAGCTGGAAACATCTGTTTAGTTTTGTAAATAAAATTCTATAAAAAGACTGAAAAATTAATTTTCTAGTTTTTAACAAACACTATTTTTATATTAATTTGGAATAAGTTATCCATGTATCCATTTTTCTTTTGAAGGAAAATTTAAAAAATAATGTATGACTTTAAGGTACTTCTGCTATCTATTTAGAGCTTCTAGTTAAAATACGAAGATCTGCAATGTTATTAGTCCTGACCTAGCATTTCAGCTTCAATCATTTTCCCACTGCCATAACGTAACTTCTCTCTTTTCTATATATATTTTCATGGCAATTGTTCTGATGAACTTTATGGTATGGTATCTAGACTTTATGAATTTAAGCTCAGTACTAGATTAGCAGGACAATCTCATCATTTTACAGTTGAAATTGCTAGATGTAACCATAAGTTCTACACTAACAGTTTCTTCTCTCACACTTCTTATGGAACTCAATTCTGGCTTCTTGCTTTCTAGTCAGGTTTGACCTTCAAAAATTGAAATGCAATGTCAATCGTTATCTTCTGTTGTCTAAATCTTTGCTCTTTTAATGGTTCTCTCTCCTTAATAGTTTTTTTTTAAAAATATTTTCTAACATTCAGTAACCCTTTGCATCATAGTGGCTTTATGGCCTTGCTTAGAGTGAAATGATTAGACAGAAAAAAAAAGTCATTAATTTCTATCTAATTTCCATACTTAAAACAGGAGTCAACTAATTTCAGGCCCCGTTACATGTTTGTGTCATTTCTGAACGATTATCAGTGTAGACTTGTTGATATTACCATTGATTTTGCTTTTATTAGTTCAATCAATGGCAGAGTGAATGAGATTTGTTTCCAAGCATCAAAATTTATCTTCCAGGACATGGTTAGAGCATTCACCATGTAGTATTTATTATGCACCATTTTTTCTGGCAGTAACCAGAGTTAGAGTGTGTGTGTGTGTGTGTGTGTGTGGGCGGGGTCCTGAAATATTCTGGATGTAAAAAGATGATTCCAACTAAATATAAGAATTATCAGTTTCTCTTTTGCAAAGACACAAGAAAATAGAAAGAAAAAGGTTATTCAGTATTGTTTCAGATACCTTCATATTCATAGTAACGTGGTAACCCCCAGCCAATATTAACACAGCAATGTTTACATTCTTTGTTTGACCCATGGCATTAATGATTGTTGTTAGTGGTGAGAATAAATTTACTTTAAATTAAAGTTCAAAATACAATTGCATAAGGATTCAGAATCTAATATAGCTGACTAAATGATTATTCATTACAAATTTGCTAAATTTGGTTAAATTTAAAATCCAACTGCTTTTAAATTCTGAATGGTCATTCTTTTCAGCTTATAACCCATCACATTGGTTATCATCTGGGAACTGGTGGTTCAAAGTTAAGCAATGTCAAGTCTGGTCAGTACCCAGATGGGTGATTGCTTAGGAATACCAGGTGCTGGAAGATTGGATGTGTGGTTGGTGGATAATGTCTCAGAATTGTTAATTGAAGAGCCAAGTTCCAGTTCCCATTGGGTTCGTAATATTCACTTATGTGCAGATACCAGAGGGAAAGGCATGAATCTGCCTATTCTCCCCCAGCTATGGGTTAATTAGTAAAACTTGCATAACTAAACCATTATTATCTAAACAAAAAAAAAAAAAAAAAAAAATCTTAAAACCTAAAAATATTTACTGGGTTTAAGCTGCAAAGGGTTGGTAAGCCATAGAAAATGAATGAATCAATTGGCTTCTCCCAAAAGTTAAAAACTTACAACCTAATAATTTATGCGTATTTTTTTTTTTTTAATGCCCTTAAAAAAAAAAAAAAAAAAAAAAAAGAGAGAGAGAAAAAAACCTAAGAAAAACGATAATGAAGCAAACAAGTGCTATTAATGTTCTTTTTAAATCTCCTTTTGCCATTGGTTGAATGTTTTCCAGTAAACAACCCCCCCCCCAAAAAAAACACACACACACAAGAGAGAGAGAGAGAGAGAGAGAGAGAGAGAGAGAGAGAGAGAGAGAGAGAGAGAGAGAGAGAGAGAGAGAGAGAGAGAGAGATATGACAGACAGACACACACACAATACGCAAATATATATACTTTAAAGATAAAATAGAACCTTGCTTGATTGTAAAGCACTTCATACCTGTGCAATCATAGCATACCAGACCAGGCAGTGGTCCCTTCTGAAAAGGAGCATGCAGGTTTAAATCCTGCTGGAGGCCACATTTTCTTTAAGCTTTCTGGAGTACACAAGCCGGGTGAGGAGATATATAATGTTTAAAATAAACAGAGCATCTACTCACATAAGGGTACCCTAGAAGTAGCATTTTTCAATTTTTAGTGTAAGGGAAACAGTGGATGATACTGACTTTTGAAGGTGGTATCCCCCCCCCCCGGTTTTCCCAAAGTGCATTATATTAGGGACAAGCAGGTGTTTGGCTGACAGTAGGTGTTTCAAGAAGGAAGTTGAAGAACTAGTCATGATTCATCATTGTCAACAGCTTTGGTCATGGCTGGCTTCCAGCTGGGCCTTGCTAATGCCTAAAGAAGAATCCTATATACCACAGCCCTATTCTACTATTCCACCCTGAACATGGGCAAAGGACCAACCACTGGCTGATTTTGGCCACCCCACTTAACTTGGAAAAAAAAAAAAAAAAAAAAAAAAAGGTCAATATACAGACCCTCTACTGTCATCAATCATATGCCCTGTCATCTAGCAATTTGTCCATACATTGCAACCAACCATTTTGTTATTGACTGTCTCCTACCACCATTCCTCATTTCTCTCTCTTGATAGGGAGGCAATGAGATTTCCTTCTTGATGTGTGTGTGTGTGTGTATAGGGTGGGGTTGCATAACCAATGCTACAAGTTGCTTGTCATTTATGGCTAAATAATAAGGCTGAGATTAAACAGTATTAGAATGCATATGCAATGCTAAACTGATACATAGCTACACACCTACAAACTCATATATAGGTATATAAACATGCAGGCTTATAACCCGTGAATATTCATTTACATGATGCTAAATACAGATATTAAAAATGACAATTTCATATAGCCTTAACTATTATTATACTCATTGATATTTGGAACTATATGCACGAGTGATGCACTTACCCGAAAGCAGGAACCAGCGGATGGTAATTTTCGCATATACAGAGGTAAAGATATTCAAGTCAATACTTCATGCAAACACACAGCACACTCGTACACATATTTGTGCAAAGATATGACTGCCTGAAAGTATATGCATCTATTCCTGTTGCATAAAAAAATAGGTCTATACACATTACAAAGACGTTATACACAATTTACAAACACACAAGCAATATTATTGCACACACATTAATAGTGTCCTTCAGTGTTATGTTGTAACATGTTACATTGTTAAATGATCAGTTTATATTTAAATGGTGGACTATATATATATATATATATATATATATATATATATATAAATACACACACACACACACCCCAATGGCTTCCCATACTTAACACTTCTCGTTTTCACACTTGCGTGATGTCATGTCATGATCTGTGTGTGCGATTTTCGCTTCCAGCGTCTTGTATGCACGAGTTTGTTGTTTGGAAATCTTCCACATGAACAAAAACAGACTATCATTATTACTATGTCCGTGTATTGGTTAATATATTGTAATGTTATTGTCATCTTTGATGATGGCTTATGTAAGCCAAAAGCTTAGATAGGATTAACAAACATGTATCAATATGGTGATTTTTCTTTTGTCTTTCAATGATAATGTTATTAAGCTTAGACGATATGAAAGGAATTTGCATAAAATAAATAGACAAAACTTGTTGATATTATTTAATGAAACATGCAGCAATATATATATATATACACACACACACACACAGAGAACTCAGTTATATGCCATGCGTGACACACGCTTAGGTGATCATGTATCTTTTGATACATGACTGACAAGGCAGATTTTTTTCCCCCCATTTCTTTCTGTGGTAGACCAGTTGCTATCCAAGGTCTGGACTGATATTTAGCCATAGTTGGGGGAAGGGGGACGAAGAAGAGGATTTATACCTTTCCCAAGGGTATTAGCATGTAAGTGAATGTAATAGATTCGACTGGAATTTGAACTCTGCTTTCCGATTCCTCAATCAGAGCTGTTATCCATTATTCCATCATGCCACCCACTTATTCAAATTTATAACATATGCATGTTATAAGATCACTACAAAAGTTGCAATTTTGTTTCGACACTTCTGTGTGTGTGTGTGTGTGTGTGTGTGTGTGTGTGTGTGTGTGAGTGAGTGAGTGAGAGAAGTGGGAGGAGGTGAATGAAATCGTTTTTACTGACTGATTGAGAAGTAAATAATTATAAAAAGAAAGAGAGAAAGAATTTAATTTGCAGACAGTGATGTTGAACTCGATGTCCAGCTGTAAAAAGCAAGAATAGAGGAAGGCTGAAGTGCTTCTAGGCATTCCATCCAAAAAGAACTTTTATAGAAATCTCAGATGATTTCAGGATGAAAAGGTGATCCTGCCGAATATATATAGAGCTGGAATGAATAATTAGCTGAGAAGACGACATGGTTATTTCAAAGCTTTTGTTCCACACAGAAGGTAAATGGAAACGCCAGCAAATCCAATCTTGTTTCATTGATTGGTTTTAGCATTCCAAATTTGTATTCCTACAAGAAGTTTAGGGAGAGAGGGAGAGGGGAGGGAGAGAGGGAGGGAGAGAGGGAGGGAGAGGGGAGAGAGGGGAGAGAGGGGAGAGAGGGGAGAGAGGGAGAGAGGGGGAGAGAGGGAGAGAGGGGGAGAGAGGGAGAGGGGGAGAGAGGGAGAGGGGAGAGAGAGAGAGAGAGGGAGAGAGAGAGAGAGGGAGAGGGGAGGGAGAGAGAGAGGGAGAGGGAGAGAGAGAGGGAGAGGGGAGGGAGAGAGAGAGGGGAGGGAGAGAGAGAGAGAGAGAGAGAGAGGGAGGGAGAGGGGGAGGGGGAGGGGAGGGAGGGAGAGGGAAAGCGGGAGGGGGAGGGAGACAGGGGGAGGGAGGGGAGAGAGAGAGAGGGGAGGGGAGAGAGAGAGAGAGGGGAGAGGGAGAGGGAGGGAGAGCTTTGGTTGGTACAATTACTAAGGATAAATTTATTTAAATTACCTAAATCTATACACAATAATCATATTAATATATTAATAAATTTTTTTTATCTTTTAAATTAAATTCAAATCAAAATCAAATGTATTCTGGCTAAGGATGATAGAGGTGGGGGGAGAGCACGCAAAAGAAAGACAGAGGGGGGGAGAGCACGCAAAAGAAAGACAGAGGGGGGGAGAGCACGCAAAAGAAAGACAGAGGGGGGAGAGCACGCAAAAGAAAGACAGAGGGGGAGCAAGAAAAAAAAGTAAGAAAGATAGATAGAGGGGACAGACAAAAGCAACTTTGAGGTCTGCACCTGCAGCTGTTTGTACATTTGAGAATCTTGGAATGTGGCTATCATATCCACAGGCTTTTCATGTAGGAGTCAGCAGTGGTGAGAAATTTAAGAGGAAAACCAGAAAAGAGTTTCAAAACAAACATGTTATTGCAATAACAACAAAAATAAAAGTTTTGAGTAACTCAGTCAAAGTAAAGAATTTCAAAAAAAATTCCACAATAGTCAGTAATGGGTGAGAAGTATTGTCTTGATCACTAATTAACACTCCCATGCCTGAAAATAGTCTGGAGCTTTACTTTAAATCCATATGGAAAACATTTCCAATTGACAATGAAACTGACCAAATTCCATTCTGCAGAGGATCTCAATGGAAACGGTCAACTTGTCAGGCAATATTCTGCCAATTCCTCTTTAAGTTGATTGAAACCAAAAATCAGGAATATCAACTTTAATAATCAAATTTAAACTTGCATACCCCAACAGAGGATTGACAAGGCAGAGGGATACAAAAGTTGATCAATAAGTCTGTAGCCTGACATGTAGTCATTAAACTGAATTTTGATCTATGATTAACATTTATTGAATTAAGTGCATTAGCAAAGAGGAGATTTTGTTAGAAAATAAATATAAATTTTCTGTACAAATTATTATATATTTTTTTTTTTAATTATTAGTCTGGCTTTATGCCAAGGTCTGAGCTTCGACTGAGAAAGCCAAGTTGGACACAAGATCGGGTTTCATAGGGAATTTGATGAACAACTTTCCTATGAGCTATAAAGCTTGAAGTTTTTCAGAAAACTGAAGTCTAAGTAGAAAAGGAGTTTATGGATTTTACAAACATAAAAGTCTCTTCTGAAAGTATTGGTGCAGAGAACTTAAAACTTACACTTTGGTTGGTGTTACCCATGTGGTTTGAAGATGGCACGCTTAAACTAGAGCATACAATACAGAACACAAATTAGTGTCAATTTGTACTTTTACAGCACAAAACTGATACCAATCTACTGGGCCTTGAAGTAGCTAAGTATATAGTAGTTCATAGAATTTAACTGCCAGTGTTTTCTTTTCACATGATTAATCATTACAAGGTTTCAGAGCTTAAAAAAGTGAGGCAATATTCCTTCAACCTAATTTTGTTTTTTATACTAAAGTTCATGTAATACAAAGCTACTCAAGGTAGAGAGTTAAAAAGACTGTGAAAGGAGGTGGTAAGAAGTGAAGTTTAAGAGGATAGATAAGAATTGACCCTTAAGGAGGTTAAGATTATAGTGTTTTGGGAAGCATCCATGCAAAACTGTTCCACAAAGTAGTTCCGAGGGGGGGGGAGAAGCTGTCTGAGTGGAACTTTCTCTTTACATTTGGAATATGGAAGAAAGGGGAATTTGTAGACATGGTATGGTATATCCTAGCAGTAAAGGTCTGAACTGGTAGAATGAAAGAATGGAGCACATCTGAACATTTGATATGGAAATAGCAATAGAATTGCACCGTTGCGTTTCTGGAAAAGAGGCAGCAGAGTGGAGTACAAGTCTTTCTGGACAAGGCTATACAAGTTTTAAGCCAAAATATAAAGGTGAAATTATATCTCACACTAATTTGGAAGAAATGTCTGCAGATATTTTTTTTTTCTTAAAGGTAGATATTAGTATTCTAGTGAAATAGAAAAAAAAAAAAAAACAAACATGCAAAGTGCCTTTTCTTTAGTTTGAATAGACAAAAGCAAGCTAGCAAATTAAAAAAAAAAAAAAAAAAAAAAAAAATTATGCACAAGCTTTTTATAGAATTCTTGGTCCAGTATTCTTTGACTAAATTTGTTTTTCTTTTTGAATGACTGTCTAAGGTAAAGACTTTGCAGCTTGTCTTTCCAAGTTTGCAAAGAATTAGTAAAGGTTAGTCTACAATTGCCACATCTAATTAGATTCAAATCTCATAGGGAAGCCATTTTTCATCTCCTCTCATGGCTTCATACATTATTTTTATTTTGCTATTAGCAAAAAAAAAAAAAAAAAAAACCTAGGGAGTATTTTTTTTTCTTTTTTATTAGTTAAGATGTGAATATATATATATATATATATATATATATATAATTAGACATTTTAGTATGGAGTCATGTTAAGGAATCAAAACAAAAATTTTGTATTCAAATTAGGTAGACTTTGTAAAACTGGCAAAATTATTCCAATCTGAATTATTTTTTTTTTTTTTTGTTATCGATTAGCATTTTTTTTTCTCTCTTCCCATTTGCAATTTTCTTCTTGCTCATGTAGTTTAAAGATGGTAAGTCAGGAGGCAGGCATTTGACAAATGACATAAACATGGGCACGTATTGTATAGATCAATAATCAAATAATGATCAACTATCAAACCAAACATTTCATCCCTCAGTGATCCATCCCTATTTAACACAAAATAGGAGAAAATTTAATGTGTGTGTGTGTGTGTGTGTGTGTGTGTGTGTGTGTATATATATATATATACACATATATATATATATATATATATACACACACATACACACAGGGATTCAATGGATTTTTTTTTTCTTTTTTCTTTTTTAAGCTATTTTCTACAAAAACAAATATTCTGTGGATTTCTCATGTTTGGTGGGCTATGACAGTGTGGATAAAAGATCCAAAGCACACTGGATTAAACACTGATTCCCCCTACAAAGAAGAATGCAGGTTCAAACCTTATCAGATAGCACATTTCCATCTCTTGAATGTATAGGCTAGTGGATTAACTCACGGTTTAAAAAAAAAAAAAAAAAAAAAAAAACCCCGTCTACTCAATAATAATGTTCACAATAGTTATTTCTACCTTAAAACTTTTCAATTTGATATAGAGACTGGCAGTAATCTTTGAAATTAGCAAATTACTTACATCTTATTTGCTATGTCCATAGATAAGCATCTTACTCAGGACTAGTTACCTGGTGCACCTTCAGGATGCCTTGTTAAGCAATCTTGACTTTTATAGTGTTTTTTTTTTTTTGCACACCTCTCCTATATCAGATGATATATATATATTTAAAAAAAAAAAAAAAAAAAAAAAAAAAAAAATCAAAGAATGCCGCAGAGTTGATTAATGGTCTGTCAGAAGGGCTACATTGATGACTGGTGAGGACAAATAGAGGCTTGTGGAAGACATACCTGGATTGATATAATCACATTTTCTGACTGCTCTCTTTGTTTTAGCTCAGGAATCCGTATTGTCTTGAAAGCAACAGGATCCACTATAATTCATCTTTTTTAACCTAATTTTATCACATCAAACAATTTCCCCAGTTGGGATCATCAGTTTGACAGTGCTAGTGAATCCTTGATATTAATAAATAACAGTGTTTTTTTTTCTCTGCAAAGGTAAAATTCTGAAATATCTTCCTACCTTACAAAAGTGTCACCCAATTTTTTTTTCTAATATATATATATATATATATATATATATATATATATATAGGCAAGAAAAAAAAAAACTTTCTCTAGTGCGTCCTCCCACAACGAGAGATGATAGAATAGAGGGGGGAAAAGAAAAAAAAACAAAAAACAAACAAACAAACAAAAAAAACCTACATATCAGTTAAAGAAAACATGAGATGAGGTGTAGAAATGAGGTGGGATACAGAATGAAAAATTAATTAAACCAACCAGGAGTCACTATGTAAGCAAAAACACAATAATAATAAAATGCCGGAAAACAGTTTCTCAAGGATTTAATGTCCTTGTCAAGATGGGGAAAAGCTTTTGTTTTGGTCTACTGAATGTTGTTTGTCTTTGAGATGCTTCTTTCCTATCTAGAAACATCTTCCCATCCAGCCTTGTGCCCTTACATATACCCTCCACACAGACATAACTCCCCCACCTTGCCCAAATTCCTCTTTTGCAACTATTCTCCCAGTTGAAAAAGGTTTTCTCCTGACATTGTAAACAACTTCAGCTTCCCATTAGAAATTACCAATTGATTTTTTTTTTTTTTTTATTCACAATACATTTACATTAAAATCATAAAATCTTTAGTTAAAAAAAATAAATAAAATTTCAAACATGACTAACTTGAATATTTTTTTAATACTCTTCGTGAAATTTTAAATTTCAGTTTTAAATTTTGAAATCTATAATAAAAACAAATTCATTGTGAAATGTGGTTGCTCCCAGATTTTAAAGTCTCCAATACATTTTACAAATGCCCATTGTCTATCTGCTTGGCATAAGGTTTCCTTAAAAACAAAACACAAAAACTCCTTTAACTCATACATAGTTGTGTCTTCCCAATTCTTTCCAACCATAATTAAAGTTCCACCCACCACACCCTCTGTCTGCTCCCATCTGCACACAAAGATCTTTATGCGCATGTGTTTTCACACTTCTCATGGCTAATAGATCAATGTTGTCTTAACTTTAATGAGAATGAAATCTTACAACTGACAAGATAAGAGATAGTAATCTGTGCCAGCCCTCGGCACAACAACACTGCCATTCTCTCCAAAGAAATAACCGCCCCATCCAACCCCAACTGTTAAAAGATGGGGGTGCAGGGGAAAGAAAAGAGACAGAGGGTGGCAAGTGACAGGTAAACATATATACATGCCTGTGTCATCTTTGGGGTTTGAGAAGGGTTGGAAAGGGGAATCAATCGGAAGAGAAAAAGGAATGGAATTATAATATCTCCTCCGTATAAGCAGTGTTACCGTGTCAGAAACAAAAAGATAATTCATCCATAACCAGCTTCTAGCATTCTCCTTTCTACAAACCATCTAATTTCTATTCATTGCAACAGAACTGCTGCTGCTTTAGTACTGAAACTAACTTTAAATAGCTGAACCCCACCCACAGAATGGGTGTACCTACCTTAATCCTTGCAGAAATTACTTATCAGAGGATGTTAGTAATAGTAATTGAAAAGGTTTAAAAAGAGACAAATATCATGAAAGATGCAGGGGGGAGGGAGCATATAAATTTGTTTAGGTTTAAGGCAAGAACAACTGGAAGAAATTTGTTATTCTTTATAAGAGATTTGATGGTTTTATTTTGTTGCCAAACACTAGAAATAGTTCATAAAAAAAGTTACTTACAATTTCTCCAAATTGTCAAGTCCTTTGAAATCATCTTTTCTTAATTCCAATATCCCATTTGCTTGTAAATCCCTGCAGAAGAAAATGAAAAATACAACAAACCAAATTTTAGAAAAGACACTTAAAAAAAAAAAAAAATAAAAAAATAAAAAATAAAAAATAAAATAAAAAGAAAAAATAAAAAAATAAAAAATAACGTAATTAAAAACTATGGTGTAATGCAATTAAAGACAATGAAGTCAGAATTAAAACAACAGTACAAAATGGAGTTTGGGAGCATTTTCATTCCTAGTAGATATTTTTACCTGATGGTCTTATTGGATCAGAATTTAGAATAAAACACATTTATCCATTATTTTGAGTGATGAATGATTTTTGAAATGGGGAATTAAATTGTTTTTTACTCCTAGCATAGAAGTGCTTTTTTTTTCCCCGACTAAATCAGATGTGCCAATTCAGGGCAATTTTAGAACACCAAGATTTTGTGTTATGCACATGCATGCAGAGATCTTGTCTGATATTACAAACACAGGGGAGGAAAGCATTTTCATGATTACTCAAATAAATGATGCTAACTCAGATTAAATTGAGTAAATCCAATTCTGAAACTGCCTCAGCATGTTAGATTTTAGAGATAAGCACAACTGCATATTTATGGTCAAGCCAAATACATTAGTAATATATCAGTATCCCCTTGAGCTAGTAAGATGGGATCCATTTTTAATTGTACAGCACTTTGTTGCATCTCAAATAGCTGAAAACTATGCAAGCTTAATAAATAATACGTTAACATTGTATTGGATGATACAGAATGGCATGCTGGATGTATCTTAAAATGCAATTCTTTTTTTCTCATTTAGATGAACATGGATTTTGATTCTGGATGCAATATTCCTAGTGAGGTTTTACCAGGATGCATTCAATATAAAGGCCAAACATTGGTAACGACTGCTGTTCCTGCAACTTTGCACCATCCAAATTTTTCCTTTAAGATAAATATACTAATATAATATTCACGTTCAGTGTAAATCTACTATATACAGTATGATATACAGTACTAATATACTATTAAACCCCTAATACCCACTGTCCTAAGAATGGGATGCTGAGCATTAACAAGTTATAGATAGAAACTTATAATTAGTGACAGATTTTGAAGTGTACATTAAGGTGTTAATATATATTTTTACACTAATTTATTCAATATGGTATTTTCATCTTGGTTGTTATTGTCACAATGCTTCAGTTATTTATGCACTGGTCTTCTTCAGGATAAAGTAGACAGCAAATATCACCAGGAAGAATTAACTGGTACATCAATTTAGCAGAGACATGGGAATTCAAGAGGAATTCAGTCTGAATTTCTGAGAAGTTATTATTTACACTATTTACAGTCAGACTATTGTCATCGTCTTTTTTGTTGTTATCACAACAAAGATGACATCTCCAGGGTGCACGCCTGGGCAATGGTATATGGAGGCTGTGTGCTACCTAGACTACTTGGCCCCTTCCTGACTGTACAGACAAAATTCAAAGGAATACAGGCCATTATATTTGGGTCTGGATTGGATGCAGGAGCTGCCAGGGGCTTCATTCATGGTTTTCTATCAGGATTTATTTCCCCTATAAGAACTGTCTCCATGGCCTGTTGAGCTCCATCTACCCAAAACAGCTGGTTATGAAGTGCCAGATTTTTGGAGTTGCCTATTCTCCAGCTTGGTGCTGAATTTAGTTGGCAGATGCTAAGGAAACATTTTTATTTATCCCCATTATCACCCCCAAGTTCGAATATAAATAGTGTAAATTAGAGGTAATTCAGTTCAAAATTTCAAGTATTTGACAGAATATGATGAAATCCAGAGAGCACAACAGTTGAAACTTTGCCACTGTAGCAATCAAGACATGATCACCAGTTCAAGTAAAATCAGCCTATAATATAGATGAAAAAAAAAAAAAAAAAAAAAAAATTTTTTAAATGGTTTTTCATTGAAGAAAGAATTGTGTTCAGGAGCCATCGTTATTTGTATTATAGTTTCAAAAGAAAAATCCTTGGAAGAGGATTTTAACAAAAGCATAATGGATTTGAATTTCTTGTACATACGATGTGATGAAACAATATGGATGGATGTATATAAACAATGTGTCACAGTAAAGGGGCTCACCACTAATCTAAGTGTATATGTACGTGTTCTTTCATGTGAGAAAGTGGTTCAACTGGCATCATAGAAACCTATAATTACCAGCCATGTTTGGCTGTCGATCCCCTGTAATCTGGAGACTAGTGATTGGTAGTTTTACTAAAGATAGTGACCGTTTCCTCACATTAGCAACAGATGGCAGCCTCGCTCTCTTTCTCTAAGCGATTAAAAAAAAAATAAAAAAAAAAAAAAAAAATAAAATAAAATAGAGAACAGTTGTCCAGCTTATTCAACAGGTGCTCAAAGTTTAGGGTATTATCAAAATAGATCTTTTGTTAACTCTTATTTGGTTCATTAAATAGATGCTTTCCTAAATGTCTATATCGTATCAAAAGCCCGATTTTGTTTATCAGTATGGGGTCACACACAAAGTGTACTTGTAACTGAATAATATTGTGGGGGTTTGTAGTCATTCACACTCAACTAGAGAGGAACCCCCCCTCTTGCATCCAAGTGGCTTTATTGCCTTGCTTAAAAATAAAAATAAAATAAAATAAAATTAAAGCCACCAAGGAAAATATTTAAAAAAAAAAAAAAAAAAAAAAAAAAAAAAAAAAAAGCACAAAAAATTCTATTTAAGGTTTACTGGCAAAAATCAGAATCCAGAAAGATGTTAATATCACTGCTTGAGGAACAAATTCTTTTTGCAGAGGAACTGAAGCCTGGTTTGTAGAGAACTATTTAAAGAACCAAACATAGTTATTAGATGAGCTACAAAAACTTAAGAAATGATTTGGGTCAGGCTACCTCACCTCCCAACTCACTCACTCACACACGCAAAATACAAGGAAGAGCAAAGCCTGCTGGATAATAAAGCACTGGTCCCAACATCACCTGTTAAATTACAGACACCAAGTAAGCATGTCCAGTCATGCAAGGAAACCCCAAAGTATATACTATGCAACTCATGGTTGCAAGGTTCGCAAGAGTAGGGAAAGAGGTGGAGAAAAGCAGTGTGCCTTTTGATCAGTCAGGTGTGTAAGTTGGTTTGGTGGGGAGCAAATTTATTTCTTAGGATTACACACATCCTTAGTCAATTAGCTTTTCTCTTTATACTATGTCACTTCAGGACTACAGGGAACTCTAGCTCTACACAGTGTTTAATATTTATGAATGTTTATGGCTTTGCCAGTTTCAAATTCAGGATTTTCATTAGACTGGTTGTCACCCAAGGCTAAAGAGCCCAGTCTACACTGCTATTTAACCCAGGGCTGGGATGAAAAAAGAGAAAGATTCATGACTTTCCCAAAGGCATTTGTGTTGAAGGGAACATCGACTAAGCAGAAATTTGAGCTTGGCTTGTCAATTCCTCTGTCAATAGTTGTTGTACAATATGTAGCTCCCCTGACTAAATTAGAGTTTTTTTGTTTTTTTTTTTAAACCTTTAACATTCTGCATTATTCAATAATTTCCTTTCCACTGCATGGTTTTTCACAACTCTTCTACTGCACTAATTAATTTTAGTCATGATAATTTTTCTGTTGTCATAGCAGGATATGACAACACAATTGCAGAATTCAAACTATCATTCATTCATTCATCTGAGTTACTTGAAGTGGCAGGATAAAATTTTTTTACTTTGGAAGCAAAATCACCTTCAGTACGTTAAAGGATAAAAGAAACCAAAATTCAATTTATTTTTTTTTATAAGAGGGGGGGACTGAATACTGTCCACTTTAATTCTTTATTTGTGAATCAAATAAAGCTATTCATTTTTCAAAAAGTCTAAACACTGAAATTCAGATTTTGGCTATTCTATGTAACTTGCTACACTGACATCTGCATGATGTTAAGCATCTTTCATTTGAGCTAACAACTACTTTCTCTGACCTATCATAGCAATGAAATATTTCCCTTTGCATTTGTTATCCTTATATCCTTAAGAAACATTAACTTGGGACATTGTTATTAATAATTAGTACATGAATAAACATTACTGTGAATAGGCTTAGTATACTGTCAACAATGAAGTTAGTCCATTTTTGGTAAAGGCGTTCTACATAGCCAAATGTTAAGCTCAGCAAAACCAATATGGATATGCTAGTAGAGTAATAGTAGCCCTGAAAGAAACGGGCAAGCAGAGATCAAATCACAGCCAACTTTGATTACATTCACTTTCACACAAATACATTTAGAACAAGGTAGAGACTCGTCTCTTCTCCCCAACCTAGCTATAGATTAAATAACAAGAGAGGTTAGGTTTTCTTGCCTCAACTGGCAACCAATAGAGGAGAAAGAAAACTAAACTCAAACCAGCGGAGAATTCATAGGACAGTATGGCACTAGTTCTAAAACAGGTGGCCCCAGCTCTGGAACTAAACTGTTAAGCCTGGATATACCAAAATCCATAAATATCTATCTCTATATCTCACTCTCATACAGGTTTAGTTCCAGAGCTGGGGCCACCAGACTGCCCACACTTATTTATATTGCTCTGTATATAAATTTATGCCTTGGGCTCTCATCATGGATTTAATTTTTTTAATATTTTTCATATTAGGAAAAAAAAAAAAAAAAAAAAAAAAAAAAAAAAAAAAAGAGAAACTCCTTAGAATAATCCCTACCACCTACAAATTTTATATATATATATATATATATATATATATATATACACACACACACACACTTTAAATATTACATTTAGTGGATACACATGTTTGAGCAGATATAACTTTTTAAAACCATGTAAATTTATACCTACCAGCCTGTGCATATGAGAGTCTTAATAAAGGAAATGTACCTTTCAGCAGCTATCAAATCTGTACCCTGCTTCTGGTGAAAATGATCAAAGTCCAGTGTACTTTAAAGCACTCAGCCAAGCAAAGTCCAATTACCCAATTTAAGAAATACACATCTCTTTTGGTCACTAATATATACATGTCAGAAAATGAACCATTTTCATATGCACCTGTAAAATTTGCAAGACCACTGAAACCCAGAGCAGGAAATGATTACAACTGAATATGACCAACCTGTCCCTACACCCAACACTTCATACCTTCAAACACCTGTCCAACTCTTTCTAGCTTGAAATGTACAATTTGTCATAGAGAATGGTCACTGAAATCTTAGATGTCAAACAGAAGCTAACATGGCACAAAGTGCCAGTAACTCACATTTCTACAGTACAGGTGTTCATCACCTCCCACCTCTGTGGCTGTGATAATATTAAAGAAACAAGGTAACAATAAAAAAAAAAAAAAAAAAAAAAAAAAAAATGGCAGAGAGTACCAAGAGACAAGAGAGAATTCTTACATCACTTTCCCTTGGCTAAACAATTTTCTTTTTATTCTTCCCTATATACTTCATCTTCAGTTTCTCCCTATGAATCTCTTTACACCAATGTCCCCACCCCATAGACCCCTTAATTCCAAGTCTTCCATTTTTTTTTTTCTTCTTTCTCAACATCGCCCTCTTTGTTCCCTTTCTCCAACTTGCCCTCCTCACTTTCTTCCTGTGTCTCCTCACCCATGTCTCTTCTTGTCTGTCCAGAAAGTGTGTCTAATTTGTAAGCCTTCAAATTGAAAGACTGGTTGTGGCTCTTGCCTACCTTTCAATTGTGATGAAAGAGGAAAGGAAAGGGAAAAAAAAGAAAAAGAAGAAATAAAATAAAAATAATACTCCTTTCAAGAGGGGGGTGCTAAGGGTGGAAAGAGAAGAGAAGGTCATCAGCAGCACATGCACTGACAGATCAATCTGCACCTTAGCCCAATTTCTAACATCCAACACACACATGCACACACCCGACTCTCCCCCTGTCTTCCCAGTTGTTGGAGCCAAACTGGGCCCCAGTCTCAGGTAAATGTACCACTTAGTTATTGAACAAAGGCCTTGCATATTCTGCCCATTCACATGGCAGGAGACAAGGTACAGAAGTGTGGAAAGAGAGGAGGGAATGAGAAAGGAGATCTGTCCCGCCCAACATGCACACTTGAAGGCTCTACTTTATTAAAATCTGATCTGGTAAAGTCGCAATGGATTTGTCATACATCTATGACAGTAGCCTTTAAACAAAAGAATTTCAATGGAGCCAATTTAGTTTCCTTATAGAATTGGAGTAGGAGGGGAGAGAGAGAGAGAGAAAAAAAAAAGAGGTGGGGGGGGGTTCATTCCAAACTAAACAAAGTTTAGGAAACCAACAAAAGAAAATAATTAAAAATAAACAACAAGACAAAAAATGTATTTGACATTTCTCTAAACCTGTTCCACAAAGATGAAGTATGGCTTTTGCTGAAGAAATAGCATCCTATACTATGTTATAGTTTTTTTTTTTTTTTTTTTTTAATATGAAAAAGTGATTTAAGAATGTTGTTCAAGTTTTCTCCCAAAACATGAAATTCAAACATTTTGAAATAGGCCTTCAGATGCACCATGAGTAGGCCTGTAGTATAGAATGCCATGGCAAACTTTTTTCCTTTTTTTTTTTGTAATTGTGTAAAATACACAGGACATAGTTCAACACCACAGTGGCAAAGCATCCCCATTCCCTTTATGATCACTCAAACACCTTCTACCCCAGAACTGTTACATTGTGGAACAAAGTCGCAAGGGAATACAATGACAACTACAATCTTGGTCTTTTTAAGCCCCAGGTCAACCTACATCTGCCCTACGTATCCTAAGAAAAAAAAAAAAAAAAAAAAAAAGTAATCTTCAATGGTTATTTATGTAGAACAGGCATGGTTTCTTAGGATATTACTGCAGACATTAGTGCATGCTCTCAACATCATTTTAGTGCAAGAGAGAGGTTGGTCTCCAGTTACTGTAATTTGTAGCCAGAAAGCTTAAAGTAACCATTTAAACAGATTAGCATGCTCTTTACTAGCACCAGCATTATTATTGATGTTATTATTAGGTTGGTGCAAAAATAATGACGTAATAATGTCGTTTTTTGACGTTAAAAAATACGTCAAAAAATGACATTATTACGTCATTATTTTTGCACCAACCCAATAACACGGGGGATTCATATTAGTGGCAGACAATCCTAAGGAAATACCTACTTAAATATTTTAGTTTAAAATTAAGGAAAATTATGTTTTGTAATTAACAATGATATTTTAGCTATCTTTTCCCTTAGTTCCCAGCTGACCCAAATTGCACATAATCAGTGAAAAATGATAGGTGAAGATCATTTCTAAGGTTCCCATTTTTCATGAATGAAAAATGAACCCAGTATTTTGGAACAGTTTAAGTGAGCAAAAGAAAATGCAACCTAAATCCCCTCTTTTATATATATATATATATATATATATATATATATATATATATATA
This sequence comes from Acanthosepion lycidas, assembly GCA_963932145.1. Classification (NCBI taxonomy): domain Eukaryota; kingdom Metazoa; phylum Mollusca; class Cephalopoda; order Sepiida; family Sepiidae; genus Acanthosepion; species Acanthosepion lycidas. Next base: position 24,993,231 of record OZ010599.1, read on the forward strand.
TATATTAGGTTGGTGCAAAAATAATTTCGTTTTCTAACATATGTTACTATGTGAGAAAACGAAATTATTTTTGCACCAACCTAATATATATATATATATATATATTAAAAGAAATGGACTTGAGCTTTTAGTCAAAGAAAAAAAAAATGCTGGAGCACAAACTATAAACCTAACAATATACTTAATACTTTTTTTTTGGGGGGGGGGTCCTCTACCCCCATGTATTTTTATAATTCTACTTTTTAAAAGTAGAAATATTGTTTGCCAGTAATCAGATAATGCAATTATGAGATCGTTAACTACCTATGACATATATGAAACAATCATAAATCAAAGTCCCCCCGCACCACCAATACAAAGATTTAATGCACTAAAAGCTGACTACAAATAGTTTAGACTTGAATTTCAATTGTTATACAATTTAAATTCCTTTAAAACAGCAGACATTAAATTTAACTTTTAATTCTAACAAAATGGTTGCGTGAACAATTTTTTGTTTAAAGTAAGAGCAAAATAAAATCTAAATCTTAGACCAAATGTTTAATGAAAATTAAAGACAGCGTTTCCAAAACTTGCAAACTTTTGGAAGTACCAATGTAAGATTACAAAAATGAAGGAATTACTTTTTTCAAAGTAAGTGGACTTCAAAAAAATCTTAGCACAACAAATACTTTTATTAGACTATAATCTTCAGCTAACACTAGGCCTAAAAGCCACTCAAGGTAGAAGGTTACCGAGTGAGAATTTTGCAGAGGAATTTTGTTAGAGGAGGAAGTACAAGCAGATTATGAAGACATGTAGGATAGATAATAGCTGAAGAAGCTGTAATTTATCTGGAAATAAATAAATTCTGCCATTTTCATGGATATTAAGCTGGTTAAGAAAAAAAAAAAAAAAAAAAAAAAAAAAAGAGTAATAGGAATAGGGAAACAGTCAATCAGCCCACAAAAAACAAAAAAAAAACAAAACCCAAATGTTATTTACCATTTCTATCATCTTTTGAGTTCAAATGATATTACAAAAAAGAAATGTAAACCTCATTTGGTCAAGGATAAAAATTTATATGACAGGTATTATAATTAACAAACTTGTATTTATAAAGCAACTCAAGAACAGTTTGACACAAAGCAATATCACAGAAATATCAATAAGAGAAATTGGATTTGTATTCCTTCTAAAAATATCAAAAGCCATACAGAGCATCATGATAGATGCTCCGTATATAAAATGAAATATAGCAGAACTGCAATACTTGGAGTTGAAACATATACTAACCATTTTTTTCTCCTCCACTTCAACCTGCTGGAATACTGCAGCTGCTAAAGTTTATTTTAGGGTCAAGATAAGTGATAAGGTTAACAAGCTTCATCAGCCAAACAGAAGGATTAAAAGGAAAAACTTCACAGCCTTCTGTCTCTTGTGTCAGTGATCAGTCAAGCAATACCAAATAGCAATAATGGCTAGAGAATGACTTTATTGACAGCATTGGTCAGAATTAGACAGCAAATAGCATTCAGAGCAAACCTATTTTATCAACATCCCTGTCTACATGGCCAATGTTGGGGGGTGAAGTTGGAGTGACGGTGAAGAGCATACTGCAGTGAGAATTTGTAGTTATTGACTAAAACGAAAGATTTCTGAGCATTAGGTCACGGAGCAGGGAATGAGGGAGGGCGAGGAGACTGCCATCATCACCCTACCCAGCCCTACAGCACTTGTGCTAATCCACACTACTCACCCTTGGAATAGCTACAGAGATTTGCTGATGGACACCCACTCCAAGCCTTACATAAAAGGCCACAATCTCTAGCTACCAAACACAGGACTGTTTGTTGGATGGACACAATATTAGCTGAGAGAATGGCAGGTTGTGAGTGAATGGTCATTGTCAGATGGTTGTTCAGTAACAGGACTGGCTCTATAGTGAGGTTTTTGCTTTATTCTGAAAGCACTTAGAGAGTTTCAAGATGTTCATCACACTGCATTATATTAAAAGAAAGGTGTAACATTCATAAGTGAACTACCTGTGGCTGTACTTGTTGTCATAGTTTTTATAAAGATCAAATGAGACTGACAAAATAAATTCTTTATATCGAGACACACACAATATATATATATATATATATATATATATATATATATATATACATACATACATACATACACACAGAACTAGGATTGAGGAATTGGAGAGCTGAGTTCAAATTCCAGTCGAATCCATTACATTCACTTACATGCTAATACCTTCGGAAAGGTATTAATCCTCTCCCCCACCAGCTATGGGTAAATAGCAGGACAGACTGGGTTCTATAGCCTTGGATGGCAACTGGTCTAGAAGGACAACTGAATTCAAAACCTGTGGAGGGTCATTTGGGAACCTTGCAGCCCGTGATGCACCAGGTCTCTGTGTTCAGCTCTTTAAGAAGTGTGAGTGGTTTTGCACAAAGCCTTCACCATGGTAATCAAATCATATGTGCTGGTGTCTAGGCTGTCGGTTCCTAAGAACTTAGCTGCTTAACCCTCATACATCGAAGATAACGGGAGAGTCCTATATATTTATTTGGGCAGCAACCTTTCTTTTAATATATTCAAGCAAAATATAATAATTTTTTTTTTTAGTTTTTCCAGCATTCTTATAGTTTTCTGTTTGGTGGGAGTAATAGAGTATAAAATATGTCTATATTGTCCCAAGTGCTTTTAGACACTTTAGCCATTTTCAAAGTGGGTTGTTTTAGGTGTTGTTAATTCCTCATCATGTTTGACTGTTTAATATATATATATATATATATATATATATATAAAATTTTGTGTTTGCATACTAGTACAAGCGTTTATTCCAAGCCTTTACAAATTGAGTGTTGCTGGAATTCAAGCAAATGTAGCTTTTTTTTTTTTGAAAATTTAACACACTACAACCACCGTGAGGTTGATAAAAGGAGAGAGTTGTTTAATATAAAGGGTCTCTCTTACAGCAAGATATCTCTTGCAATGTGACCTGTATACAACTCTAGTGCCTTTTACCAGAACATTTCCTAAGTGTGTGTGTGAAAAATGTTTCAATACTTGTAGCAAATACTTTTTGTGCTTAGCCCAACCATTTCTGGGTCATTACTTATCTTGATTTCACCAGATTACAACAGAAGCAATAATGCAAATTTCTTGCAAAAATCAACTACAGGTGTAAAACTAGAGTAAAATAAGAGGGAGATGCTGTGCAAGTACCTATTGCGGTAGCTCCATATAAAATGAAATAAAAGAGCTAATGTCAGAGTATGCTCAAAAAAGAAAAATGTTCCAAAAATAACCATAACCATTGAACTGGAAACATTTGGGGTAGGGGGAGTAGATGTGTAATATAGTATCCTTCCACCCCCAACTACCTCTTCAAAGTAGCCAAATGAACAGCCTCTCTTATCCCCCCCCCCCAATAATTGTTTTACCCACCACAGACTCCAGAAAAAATGATGAATGACTTTTGTCGTGTTAAGCTTGGTACCTTAAATGTCAAGTAATAAATAGGTTATGTAATTTCTGGCAGCAAAGATATAGAAAAATGATGGCGATGTGTGTGTGTGTGTGGGGGGGGGTGATGAAATTGTCTCTGCTTTTATAATATTTCACAGTATATCAATTTTCTTTTACTTTGAGTAACTAACACATTGTAATAAATTTGAGTGGATTTAGCACTATGGCATGGGAGCAAAGGTAAATATACTAACACACAGACTATGGAGAAGAAAAATTTAAATATTCACCTGAATTTCTTAAGATAGAGAAAAAAAAAAATTTGAACCATTTTATAATATTGAATACAAATGTTTAATCTGGACAAAGTGACTCAATTGGCAATAAAGCAATACAACTGTTAGAAATGACAATTAAGTATTTTTTAAAGATAACTATAAAAAAAAAAAAAATAAATAAAAAAAATAATTTTTGAATTTATCCTGTGGAAAGTAATGACAAAGTTTTCATGTATAGTAAGTTTGTTTAAATATTTCTTTGTAATGTTATTAACTAAAAAAGATTATTCCTCTTTTTAATTTTACAGTTATAGCTTTGGAATAAAGTACTGAAATTACAGTAAATGGAAAAAAAAAAAAAAGTTATATAGGTACTAAAAATAAGCGTAATCTACAATTGATTGCAAAAGAGATAATTCAAAGTTTGAAAGGTTTCCCAAGGAGACAAAAAACATGTATAATCCTTCCTTGACTTAAAAATCTCATTAGCTAAGAGTTTCAATAGCAAAGAGTTTAAACATGAGAAACTAAATGGTCATCTTTCCCTCGCAAAGGAAAACTGAAAAAGTTTTGTCTACATATTTCTTTTTAAAGTAATTAGCTAGAAATTTGTGTGCAGATACACCAGTCAGTGAAAAAGTTAGATTTTCTATATAATTGTTAATCTAAAACTATGCATTGTAACCAGTGGCATTGGATTAAAGTGACTCTAAAATATGTTAACTTGGAGGTGAAAAAAAACAAACAAAACAAACAAAACAAAACAAAAAAAAACAACAAACAAAACACAACAAACAAAACACAACAAACAAAACACAACAAACAAAACACAACAAAAAAAAAACAACAAAAAAAAAACAACAAAAAAAAAACAACAAAAAAAAAACAACAAAAAAAAAACAACAAAAAAAAAACAACAAAAAAAAAACAACAAAAAAAAAACAACAAAAAAAAAACAACAAAAAAAAAACAACAAAAAAAAAACAACAAAAAAAAACAACAAAAAAAAAACAACAAAAAAAAAACAACAAAAAAAAACAACAAAAAAAAACAACAAAAAAAAACAACAAAAAAACAGGTGATTTTCAAAATATTGTGGAGATTTGTGTTTTAGCTGAGTATGAATGCCAGAGAAAAAAAAATGCAACAACTAGTATGTAAACTTGAACAGAACTAACTTTGGTCATATACTTGTACTATTACCAACTGCTTCACAAACTGGAGGCCAATTTTTTCCAAGTAGTTTGAAAAATAGATGAATAGTCACCGTCATTCTAAAACTTAATACAAAACCAGCTATATAAAAACAAACCAATAATTGAATGCAGTTTTTTTTTGTTTTTTTTTTTATAATTAAAAAAGTTACCTTCAGTGAACTCAGCTGAAAGATAAAAAAAAATAAATTCTGGAAATTTATTAGGTCGGTGCAAAAATAATATCGTTTTTTGACGTATTTTTTTTAACATCAAAAACGATATTATTTTTGCACCAACCTAATAGAAATACCAGTGCTGTAACATTTAGAGGAGCAGGATTTGACAAAGAGATGAGCAAAATACTTCTCTTTTTTTGTAATGAAGAATACCAATTTCACATGTGCAAAAAACTCATGGATTCTCAGACAAAACAATTCATTTCCACACACAATAGTCTAAAACAAAACAAAAACAAACACATACCCAGAAAACCATTTCTCTCCTGAAAGAATGAATAAGCACATGCAAAAAGAAAAAAAGCCCACTCTTCCTACCCCAAAATTATGAATAGTATTTTTTTTTTTTTAATATTGTGTTGTGGAAATGGCATTGTCTAAAGGCAGATGAGAATGTCTCAGTATGATCACAATCCAGAAATGGTTCCTTCACCTTAATCATAAAGTATGGAAGGAAACTCTCTGCGATGGCTAGAATGGCAAGCTTAAACTATTTCCCATCTCTCCATATCATTCCCCATCCACCAACCAAATCTAAAAAGAAAGAAAAGACTTTGGAGTTCCTGCCTAACTCATTCTTGTGGACATTTTTTTTCTTTTAACACCCTTGCTAGTTTTGCAAACAACTCTCCCATTGTGGCAATGAGAGAAACTGATAGAATGAAGGACTCATTAAGGAGCAAAAAAAAAAAAAAAAAACTTTTGAAAGAGAAAAAAAAAAAAAAAAAAAAAAACGGGATGGTGGGCAGGGAAAGAATGCAAAAATAAATAAAAAGGAAGGAAAAATAAAATAAATTTAGAGAAAGAGAATGAAAGTGAAGAAAACTGTAAAACAGATCAAGGAGAAAAAAAAAAAAAAAGAAAAAAAAAGTCTTCAAATTTGGAAATTCTAGAGTCATTGCTTTCTCTAATGATAAAGAGAAAGTTTGGTAATGCCAACAAGACAAAAAAAAAACTAATCAACACCTAAACTTCAAATAATAAAACATTGGTGAAATGGAAGAAGAAGAAGAAGAAAAAAAAAAAGTGAGGAGTGAGAGGGAAGAAAGACAGGTTCTGCTAACTCAATCTCTCCACTACCATCAGTGTTTTGACACTTGTGTTTTTGGTTAAGGTTCATGTGTATGAATTTATTTTTGTTTGTCTTCCTCTCTCTCACACCACAGCTTGCCCAGCCAATCCACACTCCCTGTGCCTGAACCCTAAGTTACTCACCTTACAGCTCATTTCTTTGGTAATCAATATGTAAGAAAGGACAGAGAGAGAGAGAGCAAAAAGGGTAGTGCCTTGGTCAGTAAGTTTAGGTTACCAAAGGAAGAGGGAAGTCTAGCAGTTTCAGAATCAAAAGAAAGTATTTAACCAGATGCCAAAGTAGACCTGAAGACTTCATATAGAGCTTGGAGGTGAGGGGAATCACACACACATGCGTCTAATGTTCACCCAATACAAGGCTCAAGAGCCACTTTGGGTAGAAGGTCACAGGATGACGCATGTGATATGAACATAAGTTTACCCTAGACTTGAAGAGGCTAAGATTGTGGAAGGAGACGCTCTACAATTCCTTAACAATGGAACATGGAAGGAATGAGGGTAATTCAATTCTGCAGATATAACAAGGTGGGTCTTGGTAGTAAACGGCTGAACTGGTGGCACTAAATGAACAAAACATTTGGCATGGAAGTGGTGATAGGCATGCAGCATTGTGTGTGCCCTAAGTGTAGCTTAGTTGTGGCACAAGACCAAAAGAATGGAGCGCACAGTGATGATTGAACTCGCTACTCAGTTGTAATTGACCCAGCGAGACATGCTTGCTGAGAGAGAGAGAGAGAGAGCGCGAGCGAGCGCGAGCGAGCGAGTTTTTAAATGAAATCATTATGTCATAAATGACCAAAAGTTAAAAGCATGCTTGCCCTGAAAGTAATATCTTTTAGGGTGGGTATGTTGTTATTCTACGTATTACCTTTTTGTTGTTAGAATACACTAACCCTATACATTGAGTAGAGGGTTCAGGTCAAAATTCCATGATGGGTACGCAGATTGACATATGCCTGAAGAAAGACAATAGGCACAAAAATCTAAAATGCCATGATCTTAAAGACGAGAATGTTAGTCTCACTGTAAATAATGTAAACTATTTCTCTAACAGGTAAAAGAACATTTTTTTCTGGTTTAATAACCTAAATGGGTTCTGCAATGCAGGCTTCATTTTTTCTTTTAAGACAAGACTACTGTTCTTGTATTCACGCAGTCATCTTAAATTATAGCATGAATTGCACTAAGGGGGAAAAAAAAAAGTTGGTAGTTTATACAAGTAATTTTCATTTTATTTTTATTATTCATAATGCATGTGTATGAAAACAACTGAAACAGTTTTTACAAATTTATTAGGCTTTATAGCCGCTTTGGGGTGGCCAGTACTAACCACCGGTCATCATCAGGCGATTTATTAGAGTCAAGGCTAGAACAGGAAGTAAAAATAGAAGCACTAGAAGCAATCAATATATACCATTGATGAGACCATCAAGTGAACCACTTGAATTCTCTCTCACACACACACACACACACACACACACACACACAGGAAACTTTCATCAATCTAACATATTTCACTTTTTATTAAAGATTCACAGAGGAGAAAAATTTGGAATGCCACAAAACAAGTTGAATGCATATGAGACATGATTAACCAATGAAAATCAAACACAAAAGTAAAAATACCACAATTTCTTTTTTCTCTATCTGATTCTCTGATGAAGCTTTAATAAAAGTGAAACACGTTAGATTAGCAAATGTTTCCTATTTGTTTTATATATATATATATATATATATATATATAATGACAACACAAAAATTTATTTTAGTCAACACATTTTGTCTTCTGATGGATTTAAATTTTCAACCAAAAGTAAAAAATGTCTTTAGTTCATCAAAGGATGAAATCGATTAGATAAATTTTCCTTGTCTTTATTCATATTCTTCTACAGATATATTTTTAGTTATATCTGAAATTTTATAGGCACACACACACACACACATATATATATATATATATATATATTGCACACACTTATCCAAGAGGAACTTACAGGCTTATATAAAGTTTTATCAACTATAATATCAAGTTCTCATTTTACAGTGCTTCATATATGATTAATCAAAGGTTAAAGAAAAGCAGAACATATGGCTTGCCTGGTCAGTAAATTCAATTTTGGACCATGTACATCATGTCCCAAAATTAATTTTTTGCTTCTCTTTATCATATGATTTCTATAAGTTTATGGACACAGTCCTGTTATGCTAAGCAGCTTACTTGCACATATGGAGACTGAAATTACAATCATCAATGTAAATAAAGTCACACTACAAATAGAAAATTTTTCCTTGGTAAGGAAAGAAGAAAGATTAAAAGAAATAGAGAGGAGGAAAAAGAAGCAAATAACATCTCCACACAGATGGAAAGAGAAAAAAAAAAAAAAAAAAAAAAAAAAAAGACGACATCCAGGGGTAAACAAACTCCTGTTTAGTGATAAAGCGGCAAGACAAACTGTTTTTCCAGATTCTTCCTTCAGCTTAAGTATCCGACTGCAAGAAAGGTAACACCAAAAACTTCCTTGTGGAACCCCCCCCAATCCTCCACCTACTACCTTGACTCCATCTCTGCCCTATTTTGTGTTCACTTGCTTACTTTTGCCAGGAGGAGGAGGAGAAGGAGTAGAAGGATGGCTGGGTCACCTCCCCTTTTCCCAACATTAGCCATGTCCCACCTCCCGCCATCCACCTAGGCTTCATCTTTAAGTGTCAGACATGAAAAAATCTGATGCATTTCTCAGGCCTTCCAATAAAGGGGAGAAGGGAAAAAAAAAAAAAAAAAAAAAAAAAAAGGAAAGATTTTTTGAAACCGTTTTTGCAGATCCAATATGCATGTTCAGAAGGTAGTAGAGTTTATAGGAGAAAGAGTAAAAATAATAATAAAAAATTTCCAGTCAACTTGAATTGCAGAGTTCAGCATTTAACACCACTATTCTCAATTATTTAAGTCTTCGAGAGTGAATCGTTTACTTGATGACTTCTATGGCCTTTCTATGCTAAAATCTATTGCAATGGCACAGCAAACAGAATTTCATGAATTAAGTTTGAACTGCTGTTGAGGTTTGTTTTCTTAACTTCGTACTATAGGTTATTGCCATAGATAATGGAAGGAGCGAGACGAGCTAAAATTCCAATAAAATCTGTTGAATTCATCCCCACCCCCGGGAAATGCATCCCTTTCCTCACCAGTTATTCATGAAATAGCCTGTAGTAGCAGCCAGTCAAGAAGAAAACCAACTTAATTTGAAACTGATGACCCAAGACTAACTTCCCCAATAAGTCATGGTAATTCATGAAAAATAAAGAAATGGAAGCTGTTGAGATCCAGTAATCCCTATGGATTAAGAGATAGGAAAAAAAAAAAAAAAAAAAAAAAAAAAAAAAAAAGGCATAAATTCACTTTTCACTATTGCTAGATAGAGATCATGACAAAATTTCCCTGTCACTGGCATAAGATGTTTGACAGAAGATTAGACAAGTGAGCACTTAAATAAGTTGGTCCTTCATATGATTTCCTTAACAGACTGTTAATTGCTGGACCAAAGGAATTTAACTAATAATAATTTAACTAATAATACATTTCTCATAGAATTTACATAATTTTGCGCTTTGTTTGTAAAGTCAGAGATTCACAAGTTCAAACACAAATGATTTGGTCGACCTTATTTTCAAAGTTCAAATATTTGTCCATCTTTGCAAAGTGTTTGCTGGGATCCAACATAAAGCGAAGCAGCTAAAAATATTCCAAAATTAAGAGATTGCAGATTTTTGTCCAGGCTAAAAGAGGTGCTGAACTGTCAGTGGGTGGAATATTGATAGAATACTGTACATGTTTAGAATAATGTCCCAATTAATATTGAATTAATTCCCCCACAAAAAACAAAAAAAAATGCCTTCATATTTTCCATAACAAAATATCAAATAGGAGTAACAGGAAGACAACTTCTATAAGAAAGGATGATTCCTTAATTTTTATATATATATATATATATATATATATATATATATATATATATATATATATATATATATATATATATATACATACACACAAAAAAAAAAGAAATAAAAAAAAAAATATCATTTTCACTGGATACATGTGTTTGAAATAGAAGCCCAATTTTTTTTTTAAACACAGTGCATATTATATCTGTTGGTCAGCATCATTGCACCCAAGAACTCTTAAGAAATTACAGCATGCATTAGATGTCTCAGCCCAACAAGGTTCAATATTTACCCTTTAGGAAATGTACATATTTCCTAGTTGAGATTTTTTCTTGAAAGTCAATATCTATTCAGTTTTGCATACCAAATGTAAACAAACCAATTTCTAAAGAATTAATGGACATTTTTAAATCAGACATTTTCATTACAAGCCTTATTTTTGGTGGATACCTGTATTTGAAATAGAGTTTCAAATGGATCTAATATGCACTGTTTAAAATAAAAACACAGTCTTGACCAAACTAAGAACTTTTCTGCATGCGCGCACACACACACACACACACAATCTACTGTAAATAAAGTGGCCAGGCCCCAAAGGAAAAAGATAAGGCTTTATCATTTCAATAATACAGAAATAAAATGGTATTTTATTGGCAATACATTTTTTTTTTTAATCCACAATTGTGGCCAATGACAATTAGGATAGTTGATAAGAAATCTGCTATTTATTTATAATCTGAAATAGACTTGTATTCAACACAAATGCCTAAGATTTTCTTTGGAATAGGTTTAATACATCCTATCTTTTGAATTTATGAGTCAGGAGTTTGTTTCACTAGAACATAAAAATCTCATATCAAAGACCTCATTTTTCCTTGAGGATTAACCATGCCCCCTTCACAGAAGGGAGGAGCGGTGATGGAGAGAGAGAGAGAGAAATACAAATTAAAATTTGTTTTAAGTATTATTAATACAAAATTTGAAACAGGAAAAAAAAAAAAAAAAAAAAAAAAAAGAAGTTATACCAGGTTTTAATATTGGTCAGGTGTATTTGCAGAGTGTAGCTTTATGTCCTCATTTATCTTAAACCAATGAAGATTGATAGTAAAGAGTAAAAAAAAAAAAAAAAAAAAAAAAAAAAAAAAAACACACACACACACACACAACAACAACAAGACCGCCTAATTTAATTCAATTTCATAGTATATTAGCAAATGTAAAAACCAGCTTCCTGGTGCAAATGCATTTTAGATAGAATTCTAAATTCCATGTCATCAGTTCTAAATCAAGCTGTCAGTGTAGCAATGTAAATACAATATCAATGCATAGAAAAATATTTTTCATTCTGGCAAGAGGTGAAATAATTACCAACCAATACTGGAACCATGTCACAAGTTATGCGATGCGGAGATCCATTGTATTGCACAATGAAATACAACTTTTAAATGTGTTGGAAAATATTTTGATACAACCAGGTTCTTGCTAATTGCCAAAAATAAAGCAAATATTGAGTAAAGAATGCCAACACAACAGATAAAAGTTATATAATTTTTGTCTTATCTGAAATGAAATAAAATTAAAATGCCGCTTTTTTTTTTTTTTTCCAAGAACAGAATTTTATTAACAGTTATGCAAGACTTAAAAAAAAAAAAAAAAATCCAAGAATTCCTGTTATATCCATAAAACAAAGAGTCAAGGAATCTGTAGGGTTGATCTATTGATAGAATTATTTTTAAATGAGACTACATTCAAGTAAAACACAATAACTGCCCCTTACATAGAGTTGGTAGTCTTGCAGCTGAGAAAGATTTTTTTTTTTTAAATACAAGTCTTTACTTAAAAAAAAAAAAAAAAAAAAAAAAGTTGAATAATGACTTATAACCCAGGTAAATGTTCAAAAGACAATTAATGTTAACTGTCAACACTGAATTTATTTTCTTGCACACGAATGAAGAAAAATAAATAAAGAAAGAATCTTGGAGGGTGGGAGGTTATAATATTAATGCCTACTTATAGAATAGAGATCTGTTAAATTTTATTAACCACAGCACATGAAGTGTCAGATTAGCATCCCAATTTGCCAGGGGCAGGTAACAAGTGATACATTAATAAACTTGAATAATTAGCATCCTATATGTAAAAAGAGCAGGAGAAACTTAAAAGGAATAAAAAGGGATGTGTGTGTGTGTGTGTGTGTGTGTGTGTGTAAGTAACAAACAAAAATTCATCTGCCCCAACTCAGAGTTCAACAGAGATAATATCTAGTCATCAAGAAGCATGATAACAAAACTAAATTTATTCACAGAAACCATATTTTTGCCCCCCCCCCAAAAAAAAACAAAAAAACAAACTTTGCTATTATTTGTATATGTGCAATTTTAAATACTGTGAAATCAACTGCAAAATGTTTTTTTGACAAGTACCAAATCAAATTACCCTTTGTATATATAATGGAATTGCTGAAAATTAACAACCCCAACAATAAATATTTTTATCATTTTTAAAGCTTAATTCAATCATAGTTACAAATGCACAAGTATTTAAAATTGAAGAGGTACTCACATATATCAGTTGTATTGATGTGAGTTTGTGACCCTGGGTTTCACGCTCTTGTGATCGATAGACGATTGCAAGGGTGTGAAACCCAGGATCACAAACTCACATCAATACAACTAAATATGTTAGCTCTATCACGGATATTGAGCACTTTCCAATAAGTACTATATATATATATATATATATATATATATATATATATACATACACACACACACACACACGTTTCGAAATCTCTGGATTTTTGATTCTGAAAATTACAAGTAATAAATAACAGAGATGATGAGCCTCATCATGAGAGTGGGTGGGTGAGGTTGAACAAGTACTGAATTAGTCAAGCAAACCATTATTCCTGAGAATCTGATACAAAGTGGGCTAAACCTGCGATCTTGTGTCAAACTAAGCCAAATCAAGTAAAGTTTTTCTAAGAACAGGCATATAATTTGATGTTGGATCGTAGATGTATACTTGACACATTTTAAATATATTTAAAAGGTTTTGATTCTACACTTTATAAAAGCTAGAAAAGATTATTTTCATAGGACAATCATCAGAGGGAGAGTGGTGCTATTTGTGTCATATATAGTGAAGACGAGAAAAGAATTAAGTTTACTTAAACTTATCAAAGGACCACTTATTACAAATTGTCAAGAAATTTTGAGATTTTTATAAATGAGATAAACTGAAGATGTTGCTGAAAGCTAATCTTTGCAATCTTAGATCGGAATCAATGTCATTGTTGGATAATCAACTGCTTATGTTCAACAAAAGGTACAGTTTCGAATTTCTCAAGAATATGACATTTTTAAAATAGGAAAAAAAAAAAAAAAAATAAATAAAAAAAATCATGCAACTGCATACAGTTGAGAGATCATACAGAGAGTCAGCTCATAGAAGAGTGTCACTGTTTAGGAAGTTGAATTTCTTGACTCAGGTTTGGACTAATAACAGAACTTTTTTCTTTCTTTGCTACATTGTGTTTTGGCAGTGATTAAATTTGTGGGCTTGGCTTTGGATTTTAATGTTCAAAACAATGGTTGAATTTCCAGTAGTCATTTTGACAGGGACAGAATCTTAATGCCAGGTCAAAAACTATACAATAAAAAGGCAAGGCCAAGATAGATTGCGACAAAAGACCAGGAACACAAACAACTTGAGCTAGAAAAAAAATAGACAGTGGCATTTTATGAAGAGTGCTCAAATGAGATAGGTGATTGGAAACATCAGTATGTAAGGCAATATCAATGAGTGCCCTTCCCCTAGGAAAAAAAAAAAAAAAAAAAAAAAAAAAAAAACCTTACACCATCTTTATACTAATAATACTATCTTATTTTATACAATTTTATTTATTTATTTATTTTTAATAAAATCAATTTTGGTTCTCAAAGATTTTTCTTTATTACAGAAATTCATCAAGTCTATAATACATTCTGATGTTTAAGATGATGATTATTATCCTCATTATTATTATTATTATTATTATTATTATTGTCAAGCTATCTTGGACATTCAGGAGTCTATCATGCCAACCATTATGATCTTGCATAACGTTCAGAAGATCATTAGGGAGGCATTCTGTGTTATAACAACCAGTCTTGCCCGTGGTTAGGTGTCCAGAGCAGCAGATCATCCCCAAGTTTTGGTTCTGCTCACCAGCTGTGTCCTACAATACACATTCTATGTTCATGTAAGATTGTGGAAATATCAGGGATGGTTCCATAAAGCCATGATTTTACACCACCTTTGCAGAGCATAATACACATGGATTTTTTAGTACTCGTCATTTCTAATGTTTTAATGAATGAAAACAGACACACATGCACAAAAAAAAAAAAAAAAAAAAGAAACATTAGACAATTAGTGGCTAAGTGAATGAGAGAATAGAGGAAAAAAAGGAGGAAAAAAAGAAGAAAAAAAAAAAAAAAAAAGAATTCAGGACGGTAGGTAGAAAGAAAACAAATGCTGGTTACAGAAACGCTCTGCTTTAAGTTGCAATATCTGATGCAACACTTAATTTAACCTACCTCATTTGATAATTTATTGCTATCATTCTTAGTTATCCCACATTATGTTCGCAGTAATTTTATCAAAGAGGGAGATATGTTGCATGGTCCTGAATATAAAGACACAGCAGAGAATCCTGAAGTTAGTGTACTTTCAATACACTTTTGACTTTGCTCTCTTTCATAGAAGACAGGTTCACTCAATAAAACTTATTAGTAAGAACAGAAGGTATCACTAATTTTTTTTTTTTCTTTTTATGTTATTATATATTTACTTAATATGAATTTTCTCTTTGTGAACTAGCAAGTGCTCACTATTGGAAATTAAACATTTTTAGATAAAGACAGTATCAACAATGCATGGTGACTGTCAGTGTCATGCTCTGAGTATTCTTCAGGCCATGTGATATAGAATATCACTGAGTGTTTTAAAAAAAACTATCAAAATATATTTTACAATTCTTGCAATCATGCAGAAGCTATGCCATATTGCTAGTTGAGAATTGATTGCTCTTGACTGGGCCCATGGGAGAGAAAGTCTGATGGCATGGAGTCCTGAAACTTTCTATGTCCCCAGAATAGCCATCACTGTGGAAGCATTCTGTTGTGCAATATCTATGTACCATATATATATATATATATATATTAGTTTATTTTAGGATAGTAAAACATGTTAAAAATCACTACATAATGGCAATTATGTTTCAACACCATAATTGTGTCTTCTTGTGCAATGTTATCCTAAAATAAGTAATATTTAGCTCTATTTAGTATTGAGCCCTCTTTTAAATTAAATTTTACATACAATGGAATTATACTACATTTGTCCTCATTTTATCTGTGTGTGTGTGTGTGTGTGTATATATATATATATATATATATGCATGCACACTTTTATTAGCATTTCAGGATGGCATTAAATATTAGTTAAAATTCTTTTTATATAAAAATATAAAGAAATAAAACCAGAAATTTTGAACAATAGTAACAGAGTGCTGAAAGTCTTTTAAAAATAGAAAGTCACCCACTAGACACTCGAATCCCAGCCACACCCAACGGCTCGAAATTAAGCTCCTGCTATAATACATGAATAATACAACTTACAGTCAAAAATATGAAAATAAACGAATAACAGCAAGAATAATCCCCTTGAAAATGACTAAAATGTGTCCAAAAGTGCTTGAGATAACCAACGATATTGTCAGTTCTTGTACCCCTTCACTCCTACCAAATGGAAAAAAAAAAAAAAAAAAAAAAAAATAAAAATTCCTTTGTCTGTCATATTTAATGAAAGTTGTTTAAAAGAAATGTTGCTGCCCAAAGATACATTTATATATGAAGAATTCATTATTTTCTCAAAAAAAAAAAAAAAAAAAAAAAAAAAAAAAAAAATATATTTATGTTCACATAGATGCATTACTGTAGTGAAGTGAAAAAAAAGAAGAAAAAAAAAAAAAAAAAGAAGACTTCCAAGAGAAAAACACCTGCTTTCCTTTGGTCAGTTATTGGAATGCACTATGTAAACAGTGTGTGATCTTGTATAGTCATTTTAAAGACAACAACAAGTGAAAACAACAGGGTTTATGTTTCTACACGCACTCACTGGTAGTATGCACCAAAACATTTATAAAAGGCAAATGAAAATGTTTATGTGCGGTGGATCTCACAAAGCTGACCTGCCTTGTTGCCTGGGTTCAGCATTAGCACAACTGTCATCTGTCGCACACCTTGGGCGGCTGTAGCTTAGGTTGCAGCAATTAGCGAGACGAAAGGCTAAGCAGCTCAATCAACAGGTATTTCATGGACATTTTGCACACCCGAGATGGAAAAATGAGCTGGTTATGGAGGCAGAAGGAGAGGTGCGTACCATGTTAGGAAGGAGAGGGTGAGAGAGAGAAACAATGCTTAAAAAAAAAAAAAAAAAAAAAAAAATTATATATATATATATATATAAATAAAGAGAGAGAGAGAGAGAGAGAGAGAGAAAAAAAAAAAACTTTTTTTTCTTTCTTAATTCATTCTTTTGATAAAATGACATTTTACAAGCAGATGTGCATATATAAAATGTCTTAATTTACTGGACGTACTGGCTTGCACAATACAGCATGTAGAAAAGTAGCTTACCCCCACAACTTATACATACAGACACACTTGCACAAGTGAACCTTTTAATAAGTGAAAAAAAAAAAAAATCCCAATAAATCATCAATTTTGTATGTTGTATTCCCTTATCAGTATGACAATATGCTACATTTTGTAATAAAATAAAATAAACATCACCCTGAAGCACTCTAAGAAGGCCATGATGTCAATCTTTGAAACTCACTTTATCATTTATACTGACAGACATGAAAATTAATAAAATAAAAAAAAAATAAAATAAAAATAAAAAAAAAAATCTTGCAGATATGGTCATGCCATCAGATAAAAACAACCATTAATGAATACAGTAATATAGATATCAGGATCTTGAAACTTATATAAAAAAAAAAAAAAAAAATAAAAATAAAAAAATAAAGTGGTACCTTAAAACTTTTGGGTGGGGGAATGGAGAGGGACAGGTAAGAGCATTAACAAGATCCTTAGTAGCCCCTGTTTACAAGGGATAAAAAAAAAATGTCCTGTGTAGAATTGGTCATCTCCTAAGGAGAATATAACCAATGTAAAGGAAATATAAACACTGCACGTGTTAAGTATCGCTTAACATCAAAATTTGGGCAAACAGAATGCATAGATTTACTAACTTGTTCTAGTCCAGGTTTCAGGCAATGATCTTATATTAAACAGAAAGCAAAAGATAAGAAAATAAGAAAACTGAATGAAAATTATTTTTCTTATTTTTAATTATGATGGGAAGAAATAGTATCCTCATCTGCCATAGTTAAAAAAAACAAAAAAAAAAAAACACACTTGTTTCATTAAAGTACTTACAGGCATTAGTAACACTTCTTAAATTAATTATTCTTAATGTGATCATTGGGAGGTGAGCAGTGAGCTGGATGATTATTTCTCATCAGTATCCTAGTATAGAATGATAAAAAAATTAAGTATTCACAATTTTGGTTGTTAGACAACCTGTAGTAGGTCTTTTTTTTTTTACCTACTGTCATGTTTCCGCATTGAAGTGGGTATTTTTTTTTATTTACACTTATCAAGGACATTTTTTTTTTTTTTTTTTTTTTTTTTTTAAAATGAAGGTAAGCATCTAGAAATGCAAAAAGTGGGACCTTTTTTTTTTTTTTTTTTTTTACATGAATCTCCAGTTGATGGATGACAAAAGATAATACTTAGAAAATAGGTTTTGTTTGAATTTACAATAAAAGGATAAATCATTTTATTAAGCGAGTTAAAATATTTACCAATTTTAGGAGAGGGAGAAAAAACAAAAAAACAAAAAAAACAAACCTGAACAGAAAGTTAGTTTCAGAGCACAACTCTTAGGAGGCCAAAAACTTTTGTGGGCAAAAGACTATTATTTAGGGTGGTTTGCGAAGATATACAATTCAAAACCTTTAACATTTGAAAGGATGCAGATTCACTTTGAACATTAAAAAAAAAGAATAAATAAATAAATAAAAAGGAGCCTTCTACTTTGATTTTTAAATTAGCCTACTGCAAATTGGAAAAATAATTTTCAAATAGTTTTTACCAACATATGAAGCTGTCCCCCACAAAAAAAAAAAAAAAAAAAAAAAAAAAAAGAATAATTTTAAAATTATCCTCTTCCTCTATTTTTTTTTAAAACAAATCTGTGTTATCAGCAGAATTCTTTTTTCTCTCTACAAGAGAAAAGTTATCTCCCACCAAACAACCCAGTGTCCAGATAATTAACACAAGTGGCATTTGCAAAATGAGTCCCTGTGGAGTCTAATAGAGATTTGGACACAAAGGGTGGTAGAATGGAGAGAGCTTTTATAGATTAGCTTGACAATTTTAAACAACAAAACTATTTTGCTATCATTTAGATGCCAACAAGCTCCAAACTGACATTTATATCAATAAGATGGGGAGAGAAGAGAAAAAAACAAGTAAAGAAACTGAGGAAATATTTAGAGAGAAAAATCCCAAAATTTAAATAATGGAGAAAAAAAGAAAAAAAAAGAAGAAATCTTCACATATATTGATTAGTTTTATGTAAGTATAACTAACTTGTAGCTTTATGGTGAAAAGGGTAGCTGTTTTATACAACAATAATTTATTCTTAAACACATTCTACTACCTTGTCAATATATTCTAGACTTTAACTCTGTGCTTCTTCATAGATCATAGAGATCAAACATTCTACAGGAAAGGTTTTAGATCAAAATTTAGCTAAAAATGACCATAATTATTAGAAATTATCCCCTCTGCCAAAATTAAAGGTTTTAGCTATACATTTACTTCTGGTTGGGGAAAATTTAAAAAAAAAAAAAAAAAAATGAAAAACTAGTCAAAAAAGACATTAACGACCTTTTCCACATTATAATTTCTTTAAAAACTAACAAACGCTGAAACAAGATTAAAAACTTAAGATCAATACTAAATAATATAAAATTAATTGTGAAAATAATACTATTTGACCGATATTTTTGATCACATGACAGTTTTATAAGCTTTGTTATTTTTTCTTTTTATGATATTTAATACAATATTCATTGTTTTTCTAATATTTGACAGATCAGACTACAAATCTTCAGGTTCCAGTACAAAAAATAATAATAAGTACTTCAAGAGTAGTTCTGTGATTTCAAGATATACATCCAACTGTCAAGTTATTTAAACACTGTATAATAACTCACTGCAATGGCAATCAAGCATATTACAATTATGATTAATGCATTTACATCAGAATTTATGACATGGTAATTTACTATCATTAGTATTATTATTATTATTATCAATGCAAAGAAATGAGACACAAACAAGAAAAAGAGTTATGGCCTTAAAAAACAAAAACAAAAAACTGTCAATCTTTGCTGACGACAAGGAATTAATCTGACGCATGTACATATTCGAAACGGGTTTGTTTGTAGAGAGATCAAAACAACACAACTGTCCAATTAATTAGACAGTCAACAAGTAACGATTGTAGGCAGATGGGGAACTAATTTAGAGAAAGAAGACAAACAGGCTGACAAATGAATAATAGGGGAAGTTGCATGGGGCCCAGGATGTTGTCTGAAATAATGAAAGGATGGGAAAAAGAGGCAAAACTTTACAGAAGTGTGTGAGGGAGGAGGGAGAGATTTGCTTTTCTAAGACAAGTCAATCTCAGTTTCTCTCACACAGATTATATATATATATATATATATATATATATATATATATATTAGATATGTGCGTGTGTAAAAATGGAGGGATAAACCATAAGTTGTTTATTACTGCAGCCTAATTGGAAAAAAAAAAAAAACTTGTTTTACCCACTCTCACAATCTTATTACCTCACATTAATAAAAAATAAAAAATTTAAGTAATCCTTGATATCAATTATCTACTTTAGAGTTCATAAAAAATGAGTAGTTTAAATGGTTACTTATTTGCTAATATCTTTATATTGCCATCAGTGCTATAAAAGCGTTTGCAAGTATATTTTACTTATAGAATGAAAAAGTAATTAACAATAAAAATCACTAATGAAAGACAAAGGACTAATAACTTATGTATAAGCTTTCGAAAACGAAAGTTTAACTAAAATGCTATGTATTTTTGAAAGACAGAAAAGTAATATTGCTTGATTAGTATCTTTAGCATAGCACGAGAGATAATTCAAAATGAACATATTTTTCTTGAAGAAAATATATCAAAATTTACAAATTAAATTTATTTCCATAAGATTTACTGAAAGCATTAATCAGGAGGTAAAAATATAAATTTTGAAGTTCCAAAGTAAATTAAGAATTGATTCTCTTTGCAAACAGATTTGTAGAGATTTATTAATTATACAGCCATTTTGCCATGAACATTAACTAGTCTAAAACACAAAATAATTTTTCTCATAATTTCTAACTATATTAGTAAATTTACAGCATAAAGAATGATTTTTATTTATTTTATTTAATTATTTTCTTCCACTTGATCAGAACTAACTGGTAATGAACGAAGCCCACTTTATTTTGTCTGTTCTACCCAAATAACTCTCTGGGTCTGGTACCTCAAAAATCACCGGCTGTCAATACAAAGCTAATTAGTTGTTTGTAGAGAGCGAAGTTGATTTGAAGAGTAAACATTAAGTAGGAGGGAAGGAGACAAAAAAAAAAAAAAAAAAAAAAAAAAAAATTAAAAACCCGAGAAAGCAAGTGCTGGATTAAACAAATAATCTGTGTGGACACAGACTTAACATATCTTGGGCAATTCAACTGGTTCTAAATGATAAACATGTTTCAGAGTGTCAAGTTATGGACAAATTAGTTACATCAATCTACAAGGCAGGTGTTATGTCATGCATGTTTGTAAAGAAAATTTAATATGACCAATTAGGGCATAAACAGATTATTGAGAGAGAGAGAGAGAGAGAGAAGCCGATCAAAGAAAATACACTTTTTTTTCTTTTCTTTTTTTTTTTATAAATCAATTCAGCCCAAGCAAGGCAATGATGCCACTAAGATGCAAAGGGCCGTCACTGGGAGTGAAACAATGAAAATAAGGAACTGGAAACCTGATCCTAAACAGGAAACAAGTGATGAACTTCTGCTTCCTCTTCAAAGTCAGAGACAAAAGATTTTAGATTTCATGCAACTCCAAATCTGATAGCATAAAGAACTCCTCATATTTGCACATTTCAATTTCTTATGTAGATAAGAGTGCTTTATTCTAAAATTTCTTTTAAAAAAATCTTTTTCACATGTGTGCACGCACAAACACACAAACCAAGGAGCAAGTAAGAAAATCTATAAATTTAATGTTGCACTATTTAGCTTCATCAGAAATTTCTGTAGTGGAATGATATGGAGTTGGTTTATGGTTCTGCATCATTTTATTTCTAAAATTTCTGATGAAGCTAAATAAATAGCTAAACATGAAAGATTTTCCAGCATGTCACTCATTTAATCATTCTGTCAGATTTACTCTCTCAGGATTTTTATGTGAATTTGGTATATACACTAATATGAAATGCGAATGGTGGAGGAAGTCTTTCATTGCTATCAAAGGCAGTGATTATATTAAAATGACATGTTTTTTTTAAGGAAAAGTGCAGTGGGGAAAAAAAAAAAAAAAAAAAAAAAAAAACTTGTAAAAGGGAGGTGGGTGAGAAAAAGCCATTTCTTTTTATGCAAAAAAGGTGTGATTTTTACAATCTTGCTAAACTATTGACATGAAGGAGAAAAGAAAGTTATTTCAATTTAATATATTGTGAAGAACTTGAATAACAACCAGCAAAATATAATTTAATGTTTCCATTTTTTTTCTCTTAAAAAGGAAGGTAAATGCAAGCAAGAAAATCATAGAAAAATGTAGAGAGAAGAGAGAGTGAGAGAGAATTAATTCTGTGCGAATACCACCAGAAATTCAACGATACTGAGAAGCTATTAAATTCTGTTACTATTAATTTTAGCGTATGTAAATGAGAAACAAAGTTGTTGGGTATATCTCCCTATAATTATAGAACTAATCTAGAGTGACATTCAAAAAAATTTTTTTTTTTACCCACTCCTTTTTTTGTAGAAATACAAAATAGACTATTTCAAATTCTAAGAGAATGTAAAACTGGTTAGTTGATGCCTTAAACACATATTTGAAAACATAAATGACAGCTGATCAATATTGACATGTGAGGGCACAATGGTTCAGTTTAGAAGTAAACTGCTAGATTACCCACACAGCTGATTTGATTATAGCAGTTAAGTATTGTGTAGAACCCACATTGTTTTGGAAGGACTGATAGTAGAAAAAGAACGCATCATGTACTATGAAATCTTTAAACAACCTCACGATTTTATTGTTACCAAATTTCACTTTTCTTGAATAATGTCAAATTCTTAGGATAGGCTCATGGCTGTATGATTATTGGTTAAGCAATGTCAGGCCTGGTCACTACCTAAGAGGGGTAACTGATTGAGAATAGCAGTTGCTGCAAGCGTTGATGTGCAGGTGGTGTAATGGATAATGGCTCAAAGTTGTTAATCGGAGAGCAGAGTTCAAGTTTCAGTTGGGTTTGTTATATTCACTTACGTGCAAAACTCTTGAAAAGGGATATAAATCCACCTTTTCACCCTAGCCTATGGGTTTAATTAGTAAAACTTCCAACACTAAATCATTATATAAAAAAACAAAAAACTAAATCTAAAAATATTTTCTGCTTTTAAATAACTTGCAAAGAGTTGAGATAAGCTGTAGAAAATGAATGAATCAAACCTCAGGAGAGTATATATGCTTGAACATGACCCTTGACAGAGACTGTTTGAATTTCACTTTCTCCTAGACTGGATGGTACCCAAGGCAAAAGAGCCTACTCAGCCTATTTGATGAGTCATAGGTGGAAGAAGACAGATTCGTGCCCATCTCCCACTTTTTCAAAGGCTTTAACAAAGTGAATGAAATGAAACAATCATCTTGAATTTGAACTTTGCTTGCTGATTTCATTTCTGTGCCAATGATCATTACCCTACCTGGTGATATATACAAGATCAATAGTTGGGACTGGTATAAGAGGGAAATGTAATACCTAATAATAGCCATGTATGGGAATTCATTGCAGGGATTAAAGACATACGAATAATATTTAGGGGGGGGCACACAAAGCAATAAAAATAGACATGTTAAAACAAGAAAAATTAAAAAAAAAAAAAAAACTCAGCTAAAACAATTTTTTTTTATTGTGTTATATTTTGATATTATTGTCCCCACACTTTATTTTAATTAATTTTTCTTAAACAATTATAATTAAACCGTGAAGTGTGGGGGGAGGGGGTCAAAGTGTCAAATAGATTATATTCTTGAGGTATAAGCCTGGGGGAATAAATATCCATCTGGAAATGGAAAGTAAATGACCATGGAAGTAAACGAGGATAAAATATTTCTGGTTTTAAATTTAGGGGTAAAAAGGAATATTTCAAACAAGCTCATCTTTTAAGTGGCTAGCTATTTTCCAATCAGTACAGGCAGCTATTTTCTAAACCGAGACATCTATATCAGAAGATAAATGTTAAATGCTACTAGACTGACCACCAGGACAGAAGGTTATCTCAAAAGATTTGCTTTTACAGCAAAGAGGAATCTTAGACCTTTGGCATTTCTGTCCTCTCCTCTACTACCTAAGCCAAACTTGCTGGTGAATGCTGTCTGGGATAAAGTGCGTAACAAGTCGGAAAATGATTCAATATGGGTCAATAACAGAAGGCAGGAAAGGAAGGAAATGATGGAAGGACTACAGCTGGGCATTTAAACATTGCAGAGACATCAGATTGACCAAAAATGAAATGAAGGCTTTTTTTTTTGTTTGTTTTTCTATCTTTGCTTATTTTTTTCTTTTTTCTTTTCTTGGAAGAGTAATAGTCTGGTCTGATTTTATTACAGGGGGATTAAGACCATTTATTTGTTTTTAATAATGCCCCCCCCCAAAAAAAAACCTCAGGCAATATAAATATTCAAATCAATCAGTATCAAGTTTTCTTTGCTTAATCAGCTAAAAAAAAAAAATAAATAAAAAAGTCTTCGGCCTAGCCTGTTACTGACTAACATACAAGAGAGAGAGTTCAGAATAAACAAACCAGCTACTAAAATATGTGTATCCACTAAAAAAAAAAAAAAAAAAAAAAAAAAAAAAATCTTTGAAGTGATAATTTTATATTATATATAACAAGTAATAATGTGCAAGCAATAATTAATATATGCACACAGTTCTACCTACAATCAATCTTACAAAACAAAGCTATTTTATATTACACATCATTAAGCAATTTACTTTATCTACAACAGACAAAAAAAAAAAAAAAAAAACACGCCTAAAAAGAGGGAATATGTACGTGAAGAAATGAAACTAATTTCTATCATAATTATACACTTATTTAAATAAAACAAATTAAAATTTGAGAAAATAAAAGAAACTTTGCAAAACTCAAAACAGCATCAACAGACATCTCCGCCACCTAACCACCTAATGTAGATCTTCAAAATATATATAAAATACTTAAAAAATCTGAAGACGCACACATGGAATACCTATGGAAAAAAATAAATAAATAAAGTTGACTTTCAAAATGTACAATGAGATCAAACATGGGTAATTTAAGCAGGCAGAATGAATTAATCAAATTTTACACTTCAGATAATTACAAACCAGACAGAACAGATTTATATGAAAGTCTTTGTTAAGATCTAAAGATGTCTATTAGGTCAAGAAGGAGGCATGGTGGACTAATGGATATTGGTTCAAATTGAGGAATCTGAGGGCCAAGTTTGAATTTCAGCCAGATACATTACATTCACTTGCTAATACCCATCGGAAGGGTATGAATCCTCTTCTCCTCCCCCACAGCTATGGGTAAATAGCAGGACAGACTGGGTTCTATAGCTTTGGGTGGCAACCAATCTAGGAGAAAGTAACTCCTAATTCAAAAACTATATGTAGCTCTGATCTTATACTTATTATAAAATGCAGATTGTGTGTGTGTGTGTGTGTGTGTGTACGTTTATATATTGGATCGGATTTCCTACATTTTTCAGCCGATTTCAACTAAACTTCACAGGACTACATAAAATTACCTTGCGGTGGTTCTGACAGTGCCAAAAATTGGAAAAGCACAATTGTTTTTGCACAAAATCAATTTGAAAACACGATTAAGAGGCATTATTGAAAGGGGGACAACTCATATCGAGTTATACTTATTATAAAACCCAGGTTGTGTGTGTGTGTGTGTTCATTTATATATGGGATTGGATTTCCTACATTTTTCAACCGATTTCAACAAAACTTCACTTTATTTTTGGCAGGTAGTGTTTCTTATTGTCTTGCACGCTTTTTTCTTTATTTTTACATTCAGAATGCTTTAAAAATTCCATTTACAAGACAATTGTTCATAATAAAATTCTATTCAATCGGTAGACTCATAACGATTGAAAACAATGTTTTTGTTTGAATTTGACCAATTCATAAAAAAAAAAAAAAAAAAAAAAAACTAATTAAGACATGTGTGTCTGTCAACCTTAAACCTTTGTCAATTTTATTTTTCAGTCTTTATGATGGTTGATACTTGATCTATCTCTGTTACATCCCCGGGCAATGCCGGGCTCT
Organism: Acanthosepion lycidas; assembly: GCA_963932145.1. NCBI lineage: Eukaryota > Metazoa > Mollusca > Cephalopoda > Sepiida > Sepiidae > Acanthosepion > Acanthosepion lycidas. Next base: position 25,019,208 of record OZ010599.1, read on the forward strand.
ACTGCTAGTATAGTATAAACTATACAGCTAAAGAATCGGCTTGATAATCTCGACTATGGTCAAATAATGAAGATTAGGCAAAAATCACTATGTTATCAAATATATAGATGCTTACAAAGGGAATCTTGGAACAAAATGGAAAAACATGTAATGTTTTCTCTGAATATTTGTTAAAAAAAAAAAAAAAAAGAAAAAAAGCCTACACTTGCAGCATCTAAATATAATGTTTAAAGTAAATAATAGTATGTTTTTCACATACACACACGTGTGTGTGTGTGTGTGTGTGTGTGTGTGTGTATATATATATATATATATATATATATATATATATATATATATATATATATATATATATATATATAAAACAGTCATGTGTTATGCGTGATACGCGCTTAGGTGAACATGTATCTTTTGATACATGACTGATGAGGCAGATATTTTCCTCACAGTAAGTTGCCATACAAGGCTACAGAACCCAGTGTCTCGCTATTTACCCATAGCTAGGGGGAGAAGAGGAAGATTCATATCTTTTTCAAGGGTATTAGCTTGCAAGTGAATGTAATGGATTCAACTGGAATTTGAACTCAGCTTTCCAGTTCCTCAGCCTGAGTTGCTATCCATTACTTCACTGTATAAATAAAATAAATATATCCTAATGAGACAGGTACTACTTAGGTAAGTTTCACTGCATGGGGTAATTTGAGTGAACTGGCCATTTCATCCTGATGATCCCATGTGATGAAACGTAGGTAGGTAGTACCTGACTCATTAGGATTTATTTTACTTTTGCTCTACTTAGTGTATTGAGCACTTTGTTTAATGTATTACTTGGTGTTTTTTTTCCCCTCTTTCTGTACCAGGGATTTAAGGTACTGGACAATTTCTTTTGCCCAGTTTAGGTTCCTGATGCTTCCCCGCCCCCATTTTTTTCTCCCGCAGATGCCAGTTTATTTGAAAATTGTACTATCCAGGTTTTTTCATGCACAGTGTATATAGGTGTGTGTGTGTGTGTGTATATATATTATACACACATACAATCAGGGTGTCGCAAAAACATGTACTCACTCATTAAATGACAATAAATGCAGTGTTTGACTTGCAAACAAGATTAATGGCTAAAATTAAGAAATATTAACAGTTTATATTAAATATTATATGAAATTATAGGAAGTCAAGAGTGAGCACCTTTTTTAGAGACACCATATATCTCAAACATAATCACAAAATGGAATCGACATGAGAGAGTTCAAATCCTAATAGTGCCAGTTGCATTCATTTTCACACAAATACTGTTAGGAAAGGGTAGGACTCCATCTTACTCTCCCCACTGCTAAGAGTTAATAACAGTGCAGAATGGTCTCTCTAGCTTTGGTAGGCAACCAACCTAGAAAGAAAGCCAATTCTGAATTCAAAACCTGTTGAGCAGAGAGCTAGCAACTCTAACCTATAAAAAGTAATTTGCTATGGAAACCACAGCAGTACCGATAAGATTAACACACACACACACACAAGAAAGAGAGAGAGAACATAGTAAGAAGGTTCACCTGTTTTCACCTGTATGTGTAGAATTTGGTTTAACTAGATGTGTTTAATCTAAGAAGCCCCAGAAAAACATTTCACTGCAATGCTTTTTTGCTGAAGAGATGTTCAGAGTTTGGGGCATCATCTAAGGGGGCAGCTTTGCAGATGAAAGCAATTTGCCGAACTAAAACTCTTTGTTGTAGTAAGAAATACAACAGTGTTCTAAAATTAATATAATAAAAAGATGACAAACTGATTATACAACAAATTGGCGTGCGTACACACGCAAATTGTTATAAAAAGAGAAAATTGTAACGAATAAATGAGGCATAGACATATCCGAAGAGAAAAATTGTGTAATTTCCCTCATTAGAAATTCAATTCCCCCCCCACCTTAAAATAAAAAAAAATAATAATTATAATAGAGCTATGATTATTCATCAGTTGCTATTAGCATCAGCATTTCACAACATTTTAAAAGCATAATCAACATTGAGAGCCATTTACTAAAAGTAGTCAAGTGTAAAGAGACTGGAATTAAACCATGCTATGAATATGTATGTGTGAAAAATAAAAAGACAGGAGGAAAGAGATGAGAGACCAAATAATTATAGAATTGTGGGTGAGAAAAAGAAAGAAAAAAATCTTTGTTTCACTGGCTAACTGAATGTCTCAATATTTTTGGTTTTACACCCAAGTGCCCAGTATAGTGACAGGAAGGAAAATATTGTTGAAAATAAGTGCAAAGGTCAAGGGCCTGGACACGAGACAACTTCCTGCACTTTGGTCAACCATCAACAGAAGTGGGCAATAAAAGAATCTACAGAAACCACACGACCCATGCATAAACATGTCTAGATTTTGAGTAGCTTCAGCCAAATCTTTAATTTAGTGTGTTATATGGAAGAAATAAACAAGTGAAAAGAAGTTTTGACTCTAAATCTCGAGAAACTGCAACTTCAGCACAGACGAAAATATATGATAGATATTAAATACTGAATTTAAAAAAAAATATCTACAATTATAGAACTCATTTCATGAAGTAACATTTTTAATATTGTATCAACAAAGGAAAATGAAATCCCTTCATAGATATAAAACATCTGAAGGAAAACAGGAATTTTACTGACCAAAAATTAAAATGACTGAAATACTTTATTTAAACCAAATTATGTTTTGTATTATTTTTATTTAAAAAACAAAAAAACCTTTAGATTCCCAAGGGTTGAATATTTGGGACATTGGTTTAAAAAAATTGTGACAATGAGGCAGCACTTGACCCCCACCCAAGAGAAAGAGAATTGACATAAAAAGCAATGTCCAACAGAATAGGCAATAGACTGCTTTTTAACACAAAGGCAAATGTGTGATTATTGTAAATTGATCTCTAGGATCAATATCCAAATTTTGGTTGTTATAGTCACAGCATTTCAAGATCTCCAAGCTTACGCGTGAAGCTTTGCTTTTGTAAGTACAAAAATCAAGTCAGGAGTTAGAATAGATCAGTGTAAAACAATGATAATTTCTCATCTGTGTAATCTAAATAGAAACTGGTGCAATTTCTTTAAGAGCTAAAATTATCAGATGTTTTATATAATCAGCAACAAGTCAAAATGCCTCACTCAGAAATGACTGCCCCGCCCTTCCTCCCCTGAGTAGTGAAGCCTCCCTCAGAAAATGATTTCCAAATTGCCTTATCTTGAAACAAACATTCTCTTATCAGTTGGTTGAAGTGAATGGTAAGTAGGTACAAAGGGATACAGATCTAGTCATATCACAAGTGCTTGTGATAATGTGTTATTAATTATAGATGCTCCATTCTTTGTCACAATTTCTTGCAGTTTAAAGACAGAAAGCATATGTGTAGATACAGATTCTGCTTTTAAGTATCAAGGAGGATTCAAAGATCAGGTGTAAACACCGATAATTCTCAAGTAAACATCATATAATGTATCTTATGTAATTATCTGCCTAGAAAGATATCTAGTAAGCATATATATATATAAGTAGATCATATGATCACTGTGATAAATTTTTAGACTGAATGGCCAAAGTACCCAACAAGCACACAGTGGACTTGGGGTGGTGGTGATGAAAAAAAAAAACAAAAAAACAAAAAGAAAGAGACTATAGTTGCTAACTTTAAAAATTTGCAGATTTTAAAATCATATACGAGTTACATTTTTTTTATCTAGAAAAATTAAGGAAAATATTTTCATTTTGAAAAGGATGCTATTCTTTTCATTCTTCAGATAAAAGGAAAGTGGATTGCACATGTAAATTTCTTATTAATTACAAAGCTTTTAAAATGCACAAAAGATCTAATTCAGTTTTTGGACTTTCAAAAGAGACTAACAAGAAAGTGAGATTACAAGGAAAATAACTTATTTAGTGATAAAATGAATGTAGACATTGAAGCAAAGAGACAACTGAACACAAAATTATTTACAAGAGTTATACTGATACTCAATAAGCTAAGTAACAATTTTTTTAATCTTATAACTCAACCAGAAGGCTGATAAAAATGAACATTAGTTTTCATATAAATATTGAAAAGTAAAAAAAAAAAACAAGAAGCTCAAATGTGAAATGCTATTGTTTCTTTCAATTACTTTAATTTCCATTACATACACACATATCTTGAAGTTAACTTTCAGCAATACTTTAATCTTGGTCAGGATTAGATTATTTATGGTTTGCTAAAAAAATCTCGGGAAGTTTTGAAAACATTCTTTCATAGTAGGAAATCCTGATTAAACCACGATACAATAAGTAAGAACGTTTTGGAATATGCAAAGGTCTGAATTGTAGGCTCGTATAATAAAAAGTATAATTTTTCTGTGTTGACAAAAAGAACAGCTGTGAACAATGGATTTATTTATTGCAAACAAGAATGTTTTTATTATATTGATGTTGCAGGAGGACAAAATACTTTTATTCTGCATAGTTTTGGAGGAAGCCAATTTGAAAGCCATGAAAAATTAATGGTCTGGAAAGGCCTTGTACGGATATTTTTGTTTACCGGGCAAAGTTCCAATGTTAAAGGCTAAGAAGAGACCAGGCATCTTGGTGTTCATTACTCGTCGTTCGAAAACTGGTTAGAATGTGAAGGTATTTCATGCTTTAGCGGGTCAATGCGGCTTTACAACCACACTGTCCTTTCCTGAAATGTGTTGGGACGTTGCCTAAGTAGTCATAAAGGAAAAGGTTATAGCCAAGTGCAATGTTTAATCAATATAATATTGATATTGAGATGACATTTGTTCGTTCAATCGTTAACCCTTCTGAGACTGAGATAAAACTGGCCATTACGATGCGTTTCCAAATAGGTTCTTGAAAATAAGTTTCTCATTCTTGAGAAGAAAGATCCTTATTATTATTATTTAACTCGTGTTAAAAACTTGCAGCTTTTCGCTATATTTGCAATTAAAATGCAAAATTAAGTATTTTATTTTTGTTTTAACTGCATAAATGGTATTATTAACCAAAAACTGCGCAGTAATATTGAAGTCGGTCGACTCAACACGTAGCTTGCTGATGATCGGAGAATATCCCGACAGTAGTAGAAATAAATTAGGTTACCAATCCGAATGAAAAAACACTGATCCTGCATTTTATTATTTAACAAACCTTTAGGATTTGATCTTTAAAATGTTTTACTACTTTCTTAAATTCAGAAATTCTTTGAAAAATTGACGGGGAAAAAAAATGTACTAAGTTTAAAAATGCACAATTAAAAAAAAAAAAAAAAAAAAAAAAAAAAGCGTCTAAGTTAACGCCATAGGCATACAAAAAAAAAACTAATTTATTTAATCTGAGTAATTAAATTGTATATCATTTGCATTTGACATATTTGCCAAGAGTTTTTTTTTAATGCATAGCATACAGTATCGGCAGTAAGTAAAAAAATTTTATGATTTATTATTTTTATTGTAAAAATAATATAAATCATAAAAAAATTTCTAAATACGAATCCAAAGCGGTAATTCTAAACTTAGGATTTTACGGAAATCAAGTGAAAATAATATGCCGATTCATTTTTTTTTTTTAATCATTGAAAAGGTGTAAATTTCATCGCACACGTGCGCGCGCAAAAAGAGACAAGAAAGAAAAGAAAGAACCAACACACTAGAAATCTAGTTTCAATTGATAATAATACGATTTCGCACTAAAATGTAGCAATCAATAAAACTGTATAAAAAAGCCACAAATCTGTGACCAAATGTAACATTATCTTAATAGATCTATATTGTTTTAACAGTAGAACAATTTATTCGCTCATTGGAGAGAGAGAGAGAGTGAAAAAAAATAGGAAAAAGATTTATTTCAAAATGGGATGTTGAGCTGATTTTAACAAGTAAATCAGAATAAAAATGACAGCATATATTAACTATGTAAGATGCGTGATAATATTTTATCAAATAGGAGAGAAGAAGTCTATAATATTTATAAAGTACGAGTTATGACAAAATGTAGGTTAATAAAAAATGCTTTGACTGGTTAAGTGAGAGAAAACAGCCACAACAGATGAAGAGAGAAAAAAATTGCTTCTCAAACAATATTTGCCCGGACATATTTTGTCTTATAAGCAGGTCAATAATAAAAAAAATAACTAAGTTAATGTAGATATTGATTAAAAAGGTAATTGTTTTAGTTTTAAAGCTCTTTTTCTTGTTTTTTTTTTTTTTTTTAATTGTTAGAAAGAATTTTTAGATACAGAAAAAGAGAAAAAAAATAGTGAGGTGCCCCAGATTTGTACACAAGGTTTGTCAGGAGGAGTAGTAGTATTAAGTGGGGGCGAAGATGAAAAAAAAATTGATATATATATTTTAAACAGTCGGGACCATTTATTTATATCTATATTATTATCCAACATGTAGGCAGTAATAAGTTATTAAAAGTAAAACGAAATTTTTAAAAAGGTTGAAAATACAACATGTGTGTAATTGACATTTTTATGAATTTGTAAGTAAATCGACTAAGAATGAATCACGTGTGTTTACGTAAGGTTTTAACTGGATTGATTAAAAAAAAAAAAAAAAAAAAGTGTTTGTTTACAAAATCATTATTAAATCAAAAATCGTGAAGTCTTATTTTAATAAATAAATAAATAAATAAATAAAATGCAAGCAACGTTAAGAGATTTTTCAACGATTTCTTTGAAATCAATTATTGTTTCAAATTTAAATTACATAATAAAATTATCTGGACTAATTATAGACTTTTTTAAAATGATGAATTTTAAGATCATGTTGTCATTTTTTAAATTTAAATAATAAAAAAAAGAGCAATGATCAGAAATTTAAAAAAAGGTTTAAATATTAATTTAAAAATAAATAATCAAAATGAATAAATTTATTTTCTAGTGAATAAATGGAAGATTTAAAAAAAAAAAAAGAATGAAGATAAAAATGATGCTTTTTAGAGCTTAAGAAGGAGGTGTTTACAATAAAAACATATTTTAAATAAAAAGTTAATATAGAAAGGTCCCAGGCTAAAGAAATAAAAGTGTTTATAAAAATCGGGGTTCAATTAGTTTTCTTTATTTTTCTTTTATTAATTCTGATTTTTATTTAATTAAATAAATGATATCTCGGTATCGGACAGTTTCATATGTCGAACTAAATATCTCCAACACAAGAAATCACACCTTTAGCAGTAATTAATCAAATCCAGGTTAATAATTGAACAAGCAATAAAAATATCCCGAGGTATTGCTTAGTTAACCCCCTTTCTTTTTTCTTAAAAACATATTCAGGACAGGGAAATAGATGGAAGAACTTAAGAGTTGTTGTTTTCATACTGTTTTTTTTTCTTTTGGTATTTTTTTTTTAAAGAGGGGGACCCTAGTTTATAGACTTTCTATTATCGGTTTATCAGTACAGGACGAATAAGAAAAAGAAAAGACACGTCTACGATACAACAAAGAACCAGAAAACAGTAGACATCTAAAACAGATGTAAATAATTCATTACTTACAACATGACAAGCCAAGACGGAAGATCAGGAGGGACCCGTGTCAGGCCCTTTTCACTACAGTCGACCATAGATCCGAGACAGGAGCACACGGTCGGACACTGGTCATGTACCACCCGGGTCGTGCTGGGAACTTTTATCTGTCTTGTCCTGTTCGTGAATATGTCCAGATTCGATCCTGAGTTCGAGAGGCCCCCTAAAATCGGGGGAGCCCGCTCAAACAACAACAGAAACACCAACACCAACAAGGGGCGACCCATACGTGCCAGCGTCGCCGCCATGTTGGCTGTTGTCAGCAGAAGTTAACGTAGAGGCGGAGGGTGGCGGTAAGAGTAAAGCTGGCAATTGTGGTTGGAGGAACCGCCAGAGGAGCAGAGAGAGCAGGGTGCGTAATGGTGGTAGGAGGATAGATACCAGAAGACAAACTGGAGGAGTGGTTAGAGTAAAGTTTTTAAGCGTAGTTGGAGGCACACTGAAACTAGGCGATACTAGTAACAACAATATAGACGTTTTCGTGCCAGATTCACTTTTAAAATTCAAAACAATAATATAGATATATGCGGATAGAAATATATACATCTATTTGGAGCTGAATGCATAAGGTTTGTAGTTATTTTTTATAAAAGTCGCGGTGGGAGTAGTGCTTTTGGAGAGAGTAGGAAGAACCTAGTAGTAGCGGGAAGAGTGAAGCCCGTAATGATGGCGGGAGGTAGATAGGGTAGCGGTCAGAGTATGAATTAGTACTTAATGAAAAAATAGCGAAATATAAAGCTAGTGCATATTTATATATACATCCAAGTTTGTGTGTGTGTGTGTGTATATATATATATATATACATACATATATATACATACATACATATATATATGTATATATATATATATATATATATATAAATAAGGGTTTAAAAAAATATAAAAAAGTGGGGGAGTCTTCAGGTTGCAAAACCCCGTCTACCAGTCACGTTTACGACCGTGCAAGGGTTTTGCCGATCTTGAGCAACCCTCATGTCCAGAGTTTTTAAGCAAGTCTGTGCGTTTTTTTTTTTTAGTAGTAATCGTGCAAAAAGAATTAATGAATGCGAAGTCTTTACTCGAGGTCTGGTTGGTGATATCACCATGGTAGGAGTCCTCGCGGGTCATATATCGACATGGTTTTTGTTTTTTTTAAATGAATTTAAAGCTCCGGGTTTGATTTCAACAAGTTTAAGGTCCAGGGTAGGTAAGTGTAAAAAAGCCTTTTGGGTGTGTAGTGTATGATCAGATAGCCGGCCTATATGGCTATCGTTACTTTGTCCTTCCGTCTTGAGAGCTGTATTGACTTGTGTGTAAATGTATTTAGCACACGAGCACTTACTTACTACGTAGTACCATAGAGAGAGGGGAAAGATATAAGAAAACGCATGGGGCACTCACATCGCCCCTCTCCTCGTATTCCGATAAAGGGAGTGGGAGGAAGAGCTTTCCGTAGCCAGAGGCACGTTACTGATCTACTGAGGGAGGGAGCGAGCACTAGTTGTAATGAAAACAGAGAGGGGTAATGAGAGCGTGACTTTTAGACAGAGCGGGACAGTGCAAGAAAGTAAAGCGAGAGGAGATTTACGGCAATAAGGGAAAAGATAAGAATAACTAGCGAGTGGTGTTTAATGGAGAGGGTAAAAGCTAATTACAGAGGAAGATGAGAGTCAAGCGGGAGAGAAAAAGAGGACAGAATAGACTGAGATAGTCGAAGACGTTTCGCGCACTAGTAACAGCAAGAGGAGAAGCGCACTTCCTGACAAGATCAAATTAGTGAGGGGGCAACAGATAAAGAGTAAGCAAATAAGGAGGGGGTTATATATAAGTAATCAAGACATGTAGGGGTTAAAAAAAAAGTAAAGTAAATAACAGAGATGGAAGGAGACGTATAGAAAGAAGATCTGTGAAAGTGATACGATCAGTACAGGAGTATTGGGGGAGGGAGGTCCGAGCGGAGATAGAAACAGCGATAAGGAAAGAGAGGGAATCGGGAGGGTTGCGTAGATAGACAAAGAGTTAAAGAGGGAGGGTTCACAGCAGGAATGGTGCTCTCACGGAAGCTGAGATCCGACACTTGATAAGGCGTACATACACACACACGGGAAATTTAACGTTCGAAGCGCATGGAGTTTTCTAAGTTGCGCCAGTGACTTCTTTACGTTTGTTCACTTGGATTTTCCCCTGTTCCTTTTTTTTCTTTTTTTTTTTTAATCTTTAAAAAAAAAAAAAAATGGAAAAAAAAAAAAAAAAAGAACAAAACGGAACGTGGAAAAATTAGTCCTTCTTGGAAATTATTTTTCTTTTTAAGGTTAAAATTTTTGCAAAGTTTCAAGTTGCATTTTTCTGTTGGATTCTATTTTTTTTTTTAAGTTTCTGTTCGACACGTGCGTACGGCCCGACTTGTCAAGCACTTCTGATCTGTACCAAAGCCGGACTCCAGATAGACATTCTCCCTTGTTCGTCTCGACACCTTGCCTTTAACCTCCGCCTGCCACATACCATTTGGCGCCGTCGATTGGTCCACTGGCGCCACGTGACTGTTACGTCATATTGGATAATGTGAAAGGTTGGGGGAAGTCAATATTTCAAATCTTTTGGTGGGAGGGAGAAGAAATAGTGGCTTTAAGTCAAAGTGTTTATTATTTTACTTATATCTTCTTATTTTTGAAAGTTTTGTTTAAAAATAGTGAAAGTTGAAAAACAAAACAAAAATGTTATAAGTTATATCAGTCTAACATATCTATCTATCTATCTATCTATCTATCTATGTATCTATCTTCTTTCATAATATGGTTGAAAACATGCAAATCAACTATTTTTTAGCAAGTGTAATTATTTGCAACTTTGTATAAGTTACTTCACAACTGTTAGATATGTACATGCATACATATGAATGTGGGTGTGAATTCATTTGTAAGGTGTGCATGTATATTGTATGAATGAATCTCAGTCTGTTCATATCTCTCTATCTATCTCCAGTCTGTTCATCTATCTAAGTCTGTTCATCTATCTATCTATCTATCTCCAGTCTGTTCATCTATCTAAGTCTGTTCATCTATCTATCTATCTATCTATCTATCTATCTATCTATCTATCTATCTATCTCTGTATGTTCATATCTATCAATCATTCTCACACTTTTAATATCTCACATTTTTTAGTATCTATCTATCTATCTCAGTCTGTTCATCTATCTAAGTCTGTTCATCGATCTATCTATCTATCTATCTATCTATCTATCTATCTATCTATCTATCTATCTATCTATCTATCTATCTATCTATCTATCTCTGTATGTTCATATCTATCAATCATTCTCACACTTTTAATATCTCACATTTTTTAATATCTATCTATCTATCTATCTATCTATCTATCTATCTATCTATCTATCTATCTATCTATCTATCTATCTATCTATCTATCCTTTTAGTGTAGTCAAAAACACGCAATCAAGACTTTGATAGTAAATTTAGTACTTCATTTGTAACTTGGTCTGAGTTAGTTAATACCCACATTCACAATGTGTCTGTGTGTGTAGTCTCCATGCTTCTTTCTCAACTGCAAGAAAATTGCATTTAAAATTTCATTGTATGACATATGATCAGAAAAAAAAATTCTTGCAAAAAAAAAGTCAGATGGATGTCCTGGCATCGTATAATTAAAAAAAAGATACATACATTCACACACACACACACACACACACACACACACACACACACACACACGAGAAAGAAAAAATGGGAAAAAAAGCCTCAATATCTGGATTTACAAAACTAAATTTGATAAAATAAATATTTTGTTGTTTGTGAAGGCCGGCTTGTTTTCATGTAAGTATTTTATATCACAATTACTAATATGTCTTGTGTTGTAAATTTTGCTACACGTTATATTGAGTTATAAGGGATTCTAAGAATTTCTAAGGCTCTACAAACCCGTAACTGTACAGTTAAAATCCCTCCCATTTAAAACTGGATATTTTCTTGAAAATGACTTTATACTCCACCTAAAATATATACATATTTAAATTAAAATGAAAAAATACTAGTCCAAACAAAATGAATAATGAAATTAAAAACTCATATGTTTGTGCATGCAACTATGTGTGTGTGTGTGTGCATGTCTGTGTGTAATGTAGGCATGTGCATAAAAATTAGATTTAGAAAAAGTAGAAAGTCAAATTTTAAATTGCATTATTTTCATATCTTATAATCTTGTAAAACTTCTGCTATTGTTATGAATTTTACTTTCATCTTTTGACCAAAATGTTTCACATATTAAAGTCATTTGAAATTTTAATTTGTCTTATCGATTTTATTTTGAAAACCATTTTCAGTTTGTTTTAAAATGTGTAAAAAAAGAAAATCAATTCACTACTCATACAATTTTGAGAAAAACATATTTCCAAAAATTGTCTCCACTTTTGAGTTGAATCTTTTTTGAGGAAAATATATTTTAAAAATATAATGTTTATCAATTCTGAGAAATTGATAAATTGATTTATCAACCCTTTAGGTCATTTAAAGAAAAAAAGATACTTTAGAGTGTAAGAAAAATTCTTTTGTTTTTTTTTAGAGTGAATTTGTTATTAACAATGTTTTGACAATAGTAATGATGTTTATACGTACAACTCGTACTATTTAACCCGTAGCTGGGGGGAGGTTTAACAGTTTTTTTTTCTAGTTCATCAACCCTTTGTAGGTCATTTAAAGAAAAAGAAAAATATAGTTTGGATTTTAAGAACAATTCTTTTTCTTTTTTAAAGTGAATATGGTATTAACAATTTTTTGAGAATAGCAATGATTTTTCTATATACAACTCTTACTATTTAACCCATAGCCGAGGAAAAGAGATAGATTCATACCTTTTCCAAGAGTATTTGCACATAAATGAATGTAATGAACCTGACTGGAATTTGGTTCTCTGATTTCCTCCTTCTGATCAGATTTTAACTAGAGAACAGATATAATGCATTGACGTAAAAAAAAATTCTAGTTCTCTATTGAAATCAGTTTTTGAAAAAAGCATGTTTCCAAAAATGATCTCCACTTTTGAGTTGAATGTGTTTTGAGAAAAATTCTTTGTATTAGGGCTGATCCCTTCTTTGTTAAGGCTGAAAAATGGATTTATTCAAACAGTTTATATAAAGGTGAGATTCAGCTATCAGAACAATGTCTGATATATGTTTCACATTCTGTACATATTAGAATTTATGACATTCTGTTTTTGTTATACTCTATGGTAGATCTACATTTTAATTTTAATTTTTAATATTAAGTAATATTAAGTATTGGTAAACATTTGTATTTTTTTAGACTTTAATATATATTTTTAAATATATTGTAAAAATATATATGAATATTTCAACACACATAGTTTTAAATATATTGTTTTAAATGCTATAATTTATAGTTTTAAATATATTGCATTAAATATATATAATGTTTTAATTAGTTGCATTAAATATATATAATGTTTTAATTTATTGTTTTAAATATATATAATGTTTTAATTTATAGTTTTAAATCTATTATTTTAAATATATTTAAATATATTATTTTAAATATATTTAAATATATATAATGTTTTAATTTATTGCATTAAATATATATAATATTTAATTTATTGCATTAAATATATATAATATTTAATTTATTGCATCAAATATATATAATATTTAATTTATTGCATTAAATATATATAATGCTTTAATTTATTGTTTTAAATCTATTATTTTAAATATATATAATCTTTTAATGCATAGTTTTAAATATATTGTTTTAAATATATATAATGTTATAATTTATATTTTTAAATATATTGTAAAATATATATAAATATTTCAACACGTATATCGTTTTAAATGCTATAATTTAGAGTTTTAAATATCTTGCATTAAATATATATAATGTTTTAATTTATTGCATTAAATATATGTTTTAATTTGTTGCATTAAATATATATAATGTTTTAATTTATTGCATTAAATATATATAATGTTTTAATTTATAGTTTTAAATATATTATTTTAAATATATATAATGTTATAATTTATAGTTTTAAATATATTGTAATAAATATATATAATATTTTAATTTATAGTTTTAAGTATATTGTTTTAAATTCATATAATGTTTTAATGTATTGTTTTAAATATATTAATTCTAATGAAACTTTAAAAAGTGTTTACTAGTTTATTTTCTGCTTTTAAACTTATAAATTAGTTACCATCATGAAAATTTAAGATTTTATTATAAAGTTAAATTTTTATGTTCTTTTTAGAAGTTTGAATGCTAGCTTTTCATCTATGTTTGCTGTAATTGAATTAATTCACAACATTAACAATGATTTATGCTTCATGGTAATTGTATGTAATAGGAATGATTAAAATTTATAAGATTTTAATAAATTTCTTTTGTTAACTTATATTTATCTGTTTAAAAAATTGTGACAAATACTTTAATTTTTTGGGTTTTTATTTTCATAATTAAGTATAAAAATTTACATTTTTTATGCTCTAAAAAAAGAAGATATTTTAATAAAAATTGTTTGAACTTTTACAAATGTAATTTTAAAGTTTGAATGAAAATATTTTCCTTTTATAAATGAACACATTCTTACATTGCATGAAAAATCAATTTAAAAGAAAATTAGAATTTAAATAATGTTACATAATAAAAAATTTTCATGTTTAGAAATTGATAATAAAATTTTCATGTTTAGAAATTGATAATAAAATCTTTTTGTTTCGCAGAAGCCTTTGAATATTTACAGCAGTTAAAAATAATGTAAAAAAAAAACCAAAATCAGAACAATTATAAAAATATCCAAAATGGTGACAATTAATTTTTAGATAAATATAAAAAAAAAACATTTAAATTATTTTAAATGCTTAAAATTTTTAATTTATTAAATTTTAATTTAATTAAATTCTTATTATATTCTTTTTATATTTTTATAAAGAATTTTGATTGAATTTTTTATTTATTTTAAGTGTTGAAAAATTCTATTAATTATTAAACTACAGAATTCCATTAATTTTTTTAATCATTAATATTATATTAATATTTATATATATTTATTGTTATTTTCGTTTTATAGTTATTTATTTATTTTACTTTATAATTAATATATGAATTCATTACTGTAGTAATGTAATGCTATATTAATATTATATATAATATTATATATTTTATATAATACTATATTCATTTTCAGGAATTGTATTAATTTTTTAATAAGAAATTTTGATATATATTTTTATAACAAATTTTAATTTTTTAATTTATTTTAAAAATTTAAAATGTTTGAAATTAGAATTTAAATAATGTTACATAATAAAAACATTTCATGTTTAGAAATGGATTAAAAAAATTCAGTATTTTTCCAGAAGATTTTGAATATTTACAACAGTTAAGAATAATGTAAAAAATAAAAAATAAATGTTTAAATATGAAATACTAACATGTCATTGTAGAGTTAAAATCATATGACAATTTGTTTTAATTTCTGTTAAAATGTTAAAGTTTACTTTTTCTAATCAGGTTTAAAAATTAAAAATTTTCCTATTTTGAGAGGAAAATATTTTAAATAAAGAATTCTTTGAAATTTAGAAAATCAAATTTTTTAAAAAATTAAAAAAAATCAAATCCTGATCTACAAATAAAGATATTTTTTTTCTTTTCTAAGTGAACACATTTTTAAGTAAAAAATATATTTATTTTTTATTACTTGAGTCAAATGTGCTCCTGAATCTTATGGTATTTTTAATATCCAGCTGGTGGGGGTAGTCAATTCGGATCCCCACCCTGTTTGACGCAAAGTATAATGTAAAAACAATAATATATCTAGATAAAGAAATTTTATAACTAAAATACCAAAATAAGCCCTGTAATCATAAATTTATCTTAAAATAAAAATTTATTATTTTGTTTTTAATTTAATGTAAGACGTCTTCTGTTTTTTTTTTGTTTTTTTTAATAAAATTTTGATTTATTTGTTCTGTGATAAATTTCTTTGATAAATTTTTTCTATTTATTATTTTATCTTTTTTATTGTTAAAAGCTATGACTCAAGTGTAAGTGACAAATGCCTACACTTCGAGAAACTCCCAAACTCACCCCTACATCATTGATCACAAACTGTGCTCTCTATAAATTTTTCTGTTTAGATTCCACCCTACTCAAAATCCTAGATCTGCCCCTGAATATTGTCTTTTAGTCAGGCTTGATTAGAATTCTTAACCTGCTACTAATTAATTTTAGTTGTCAGAAAAGAACAGATGAAGTTGGTTTGACGTTGGTGGTAGAGAGTTGAGAAGATTGAAAATGAAAATGGCTCTTTGGAAGTGTCAATGGAATCCAATATCTTGTGCAGTTCTTGATGAGGGTAACAAGATTTCTGGATGGCATATCTTGGAATCTACGTTCGGGCTGCTATACTTATACTTTTTGTGAATTAAAGAGACAAATGAATAAAAGAAAGGAAAATAAGTGAAGAGGAAAACAAAGAGCAAGAAAGAAAGAATAGGAAAAAAAGAAATGAAATTGGAATTCATAGAAAGAGAGAAAAATCTACAAAGGAGGAAAAGTAAAAAATAGTAAAGAATAACAGAGAGAGAGAGAGAGAGAGAGAGAGAGGAAAGGAGAAAGAAAAGCAAATGAGGGAAGGAAGAAAGAAAAAGAGCAAAGATAAAGAGAGAAAAGCAGATGAGGAAAGAAAGAAAAGGGAATAAATAAAGAAAAGAAGAAAGAAAAGTAAATGTGGGAAAGAAGAAAGGGAAGATTGGAGAAATGCAATGGAGGTGAACTAACAAAGGAGGAAGGAGAAAAAGGAAAGAAAAGCAAATGAGGGAAGGAAGAAATGAAAAGGAGGTGAAGTAACAAAGAGGAAGAAGAAAAAGGAAAGATAAAGAAGAAAGAAAAGCGAATAAGAGAAGGAAGAAAGGAGAAATACAAAGGAGGTGAAGTAATGAAGGAGGAAGGGGAAAGAAGAAAGAAAAGCAAATGAAGGAATTAAGAAGAGAAAAGAGAAACGAAAGAAGAAAAAAAACATGAAGAAAGGAAGAAAAGAAAGAAATTAAGAAAGAAAGAAGATAAAGGAATGAATGAGGAAAAGTAAGAAAGAAGAAAATGAAAGAAAGGGAGAATTGAAGGAGGAAAGAAACAAAGAAGAAAAAAAATGGATGCTCAGCAAAAAAAAAAAAAAAAAGAAAAAGATGATGAAAAGTCAGTTAAACAATTTTTGTTAATAATATTCACCCAATACAAAGCCAAAGAGCCACTCAAGTTAGAGAATTACTGTTTGGTGTTGTATTAGCATAAGAAAGGTTAAGAAATGAAGTTCTTGGGGGCTATACAGGAAAGATAATGGCTAACTCTAGACTTTAAGAAGTCAAGATTTAATCAGTGAATAACCTTTCAGAGTTCAGTCAGAGACTTTAGAAGTATAGTGTGGAAGTAGGCATTAGAAGGACCTGGAAACCCACTTCTAAACAGGGAACAAGGGATAAACCTCTTCTCCTTTACAAAAAAATGGAGAGTAAACTGGACAAGTAAACTTATCTACTCCTATTGGGAAAGACACAAAAAAAAAAAAAAATTAGTGAATAAAATTTATTAATTAATACAGAGTGATGAACCCCTATGATGAATGATGGGAGGACTAAGTTGGAAGAGGTGACCATAAGTCAGAAAGAAAGGAGTCCTGGCAAAGATGTTAGGAGCATAGTGTGAATGTAGATTTTAGAAGGAACAGCAAACCCAATCCTAAACAGGAAACAAGGGATAAACCTCTACACCTGTTCAAAAAAATCATGCAGGAGTGTGATCCGGATGATAAATTATAAGTTTTTTAAAATCAAGTGGCCTTAAAAGCTTCTTGAAAAATATAGACATGTACAAAATTCATCTGTTGCTCATATTTTTTGAATGAAACTGAACGAATGATAGAAAATAGTTTTTTTAATATAAAATAAAAAAAATTGTAAACTTTTACATGCACCTAATATGAACAGAAGGAAAACGAAATATTTTTGATAAAATCCAAAGAAGAATCAGCAGATGTTTAAATCCTGGCCTGGCATCTCGGCTTCAGTCACTTTTCCACTATCATAACATAGCTTCCCTGTTTCTTTTCTATAAATACTTTCATGGTCATTGATCTGGTGAGCTTTCCTCTATGGTATCTAGACTTTATGAATTTAAGCACAGTACTAGATTAGCAGTAAGATCTCATCATTTTAATGTTGAAATGGCTAGATATAACCGTAAGTTCTATGCTAATAGTTTCTTCACTTGCACTTCTCATCTGTGAAACTCTCTTCCGGCTTCTTGCTTCCCAGTCAACTTTAACCTTCAAAGATTTAAACGCAATGTCAATCATTATCTACTGACTTCTTGATTCCTCTTCTTTTATTGTTCCCACTCTTTAATAATGTTCCCCTTTTTTTTATTCTTTCACACTCAGTAACATTTATTGTCTTAGTGGCTTTATTGACTTGCCTGGGGTCAAATGGTTGAAAAAAAAAAAAGTGAAAAAAGAGAAGGAAAATAAGATTATGGAAAAAGACAAATGAATAAAATATGATATATAGTGACAATTTTTTTTTTAATGTAATAATGAAATTTACCCTAATCTTCTGCCAGGAATCAGTTTATAGAATAAACAGATAAATTTAGTCTGATGATTGCAAAAGCGTGAAACCCAGGGTTGCAAACTCATATCCATACAACTGAATATGTTACCTCTATCACTGATTTTGAGTACTTTCCACTAAGCACTGTGCATATAAAATAAAATAAATAAATATATATATATATATATATATATATATATATATATATATATATATATATGTATGTATACAATAGTCAAACAATTATACAAAGTCCAACAATTAGAAAAAGAACATATAAACATAAAAAATGTTTTAATATATATATATATATATATATATATATATATATATATATATATATATATATATATATATATATAATTATTTATTTAAAAATATGATTCCAACTCGCTACATAAGAGGTCTCATGTTTCAAAACAAGAGCCGAAAAACTTCAAAATAATATTTGAATTAACTTGAGTTAAAGTAGGCTCTGTTCCATCTTTAAGCGAAACTTTTTGGGAATCGCTTGAAGATGGAACAGAGCCTACTTTAACTCAAGTTAATTCAAATATTATTTTGAAGTTTTTCGGCTCTTGTTTTGAAACATGAGACCTCTTATGTAGCGAGTTGGAATCATATTTTTAAATAAATAATTATATTTATGCTCTACTTTCGTATCGAGCACTATTTTTTAAAAATAATTACAAAAATACTAAGGAACTTTGGATTATTTACCAAACCAGTTTCTTTCCTATTTTCTACAATATTTTCACACACATATATATATATATATATATATATATATATATATATATTTTACACCAAATATTATTTTTAGTGCATACCTGTATTTGAATTTATTTTTATACATTATTTGTTTTCATCTACCAGCCTACTCAACCAAACTTAATAATGAAACTGTGCCCTGTGGCAGGCTGTGTATTTGCAGGAGAAAGCCCCATCTGATTCAGCATGCTCTGAACGCTCGGCTACAAAGAGCTTCACAATGAAGCAATGTTCTATTTTGCCTTTAAAGCATGCTCACTCATACAGGTTTTCTTGAAAATCATATCTACTCAGTTTCATATCCGAAAGAAAGCAATTTCCAAAGAATTAATGTATTTCAATTTTTTTAATCTGACATGTTTTTATTACTTCAAATGTTTAGAAATTCCTTTTCCCTGTCTTTTGTAGCTGTTAATAAATTTTGTCTTTTTGTTATCTCTCCTAAATCTTATCCTGCCATTCACTTACTCATGCCCATCCTCCTCCTCCTTCAGTGTCCCTTCAGGATGGAACTGTTCATGGCTCTCCACAATTCCCTGTCCTTTGTAGCTGTTAATAAATTTTGTCTTTTTGCTATCTATCCTAAACCTTTTTCCGACATACACTCACTCAAGCTTGCTAGATTGGTTATGTGTTATGTATATTCTTTGTTGCTCTTTCCTTCAATCTTTCCTGTGAGTAATCTGAGGTGGAAGTTGGTTGGAGTAAAGAAACAAATTAGACACTGATTTGGAGAAATAACCAAAGACTTATTTTCATTAACAAGATATGAAAATGTTTCTGGTAAGTCATTTTGTGTAGCGTTTGAACGTACAGTGTACGAAGTGTGAAATGAGAGTGTGAATAAGGAGTATGTTTAAGCTGGCTGACTGCTTGTTGGCTATTGGTTTGGGCTTGTTGTGTTGATAGTGGAATCTGTTCTCTTTCTGTGTTCATAGGAGGTCGTTTTCACAGCTTAATGGTCAGATGGACAGTCAGCTGTCTTCTTGGGTAGCCTCTATGGTTAGTGTATATGTGTGAAGTCTCTCTCTCTGTTTTCTGTCCAGCTTCTCTTATAGCCTATATAAGGGAAACACATAGTTGTAGACATCTGTGACAAGTGAGAGCTGCGTCAATAATGGCCAGTACTCTGGTATATTTGTGTTTGTTTTAAAATTTTTTTTGAGTAAAGTGAAGTAGAAAATGGATGGTAGATATCATACCATAGTAGAAAACATTAATGTAGCTAGATGAAAATTGGTGTGTAGTTAGCGATATATTTTTTATAGATTGTATTAATTTGGCTTTAATTTAGTTACCTCTGTGTATATTGTGTTTTTCTGTGACCTGACTATCAAATTTTCTAAGCCTTCTTTTCTTATTACATGCCCTAGAAATTTCAGCTTTTCTTCCTGATGCTAAGTATAAATGTCTTAGTGTCTTGTATCCATTTTCTCTAAAACTTCATTGTTGCTCACATGTTTGGTTCATGGTATTCTCAACATCCTTCTGTAGAACCATGTTTCTGTTGCTGCAACTCATCTGTGAGTAGATTGTACAGCATTCACTGCCATATAAAAAGACTGATGTTATGTAGCAGTTCAGCACTCTTTTCTTTGTTTTTAATGAAATTTTCCTGTTTCTTAATACTTTGCTAAGCTTTTGGAAGGCATCTTAAGCTATTACAATGTGGCTTTGGTTTTCAGTGTTGCATTTACTCTCCTGCATTAAAAACACTTCCCAGATATTTAAATTGTTGCACCTGTTTGATTTTGGTACCTCCAATTTGTAATTTGCATGTTGGACTGTTAATTTTGCTAACAACCCTGCATTTTGTCTTCTTGCAATTAAGAAAATTAAAAACAAAACAGAGATAGCAGTTCAGACATGTGTACCCACTAAAAATAATGCTTATTGTCATAAGAAATGTGCTGCCACAGTGCTGGAATCTCCAGGACCAACCTTCCTCACAGTTTAAAGAGGAGAACAGATACTGCACTTTGATCACAGCTCAAAAGCCAATTAAAGGAAGAACAAAAAGGACATGATATCCATATATACAGGCCAAGGACAAAAATTTCCCATTGACCACTATCATTTTAAATAAGCAGTATCTACCAACCCTCATGTTTTTCTACAATGACTTGAAATCCACAGGGCTACCCTTCCCCCATAGTTTAGAGGGGAGAATAGGTACTACCCTTGTTATTTACTCATCCCCCCCACAGTGATGGGATATGGCACAAGGCCAGTTTAAAGTGAGAAATGCAAGCACATGCTCAAGAGCTAAGGCTAAGAATTGCCCAATTTCTGCATGTTGTGCACCCACTCTCTATCCTTGATGCAATGAGGGAGGTGCTGCAATCACCAGAACCAAGCATTTCTCATTTATTGGTTGCATTCTGTCCAAAGGCATAAAGATAATTGAGAGATAAAATGTAATTTGTCTGCCGGAAGGCAGATTGTGCATATTGGTGTTGAATGCTTAAAGAATGTGACACAAGGTTAGTTTAATGTGGGGAGCCTGAGCGTGTGCACTCAGGTCAGGTTGCACTGGCACTGGTATTATTACTGATCCTGAATCTCTAATGGAATGAAATAAGTACTGCCACAGGCGGCTGTTCTCCAAGATCAGGCGCCTCTTAATATTTTTTCTTTGTCTGAAGACAAAGTCGCATCTAAGTTAATCTCTGTCTGAAGGCAGAAACACAACTGAGAGATATAATGTAGTTTGTCCGCCCAAAAGAGAGAGACTACACTTTGATCCCAGCCTGAAGGGCATGTCTGGCTGATTTTTGGTCTTACAGTTTGGAAATATTTGCCTACCCCATCACATCACCACTGCCCACAAAGGTGGAATGTTACACATAGTTGGTTCCACACGATGTGTACATCTGGGTGAGAGACAAAATTTGACCAATCTCTGCGACCAATGGCATGCTGGTGTCAGTATCCACCAACTCTCCCTCTGCAGTGGACTACACTTCCCTCATTACAAAGTTGTGAATTACCTAAAGGCAGAAAAGGGAAAAACAGGTACTACACTTGGATCCAAGCCATTGGCTCAACAAGACACATTTTAATATTTTGGAAGTTTTAACAGCTTTTTTTTTTCCGGTTTATCAACCCTTTTTAGGTCATTTAAAGAAAGAAACATACTTCGGATTGTAAGAAGAATTCTTTTTTTTTTTTTTTTTGAGAGTGAATTTGTTATTAAAATGTTTTGAGAATAGCAATGATGTTTATATTTACAACTCCTACTATTTAACCCATAGCTGGGGAAGTTTTAATACGTTTCATTTTTCCTGTTTATCAAACTTTTGTGGGTCATTTAAAGAAAGATACTTTAGATTGTAAGAAAAATTCTTTTTTTTTTTAGAATGAATTTCTTATTAACAATGTTTTGCCGTTTTGCGAATAGCAATGATGTTTACACTTATTACTATTTAAGCCATAGCTGGGGGGGAGAGTATTTGCGCGTAAGTAAATGCAATGAGCCTGACAGGAATTCAAAATCGATTCTCCAGCTTCTCATTTTAACAGTAGATAAACAGATACTGCACATTGAGGTAAATATATATAAATATAGTAGAGAGTTGCGTTTAAAAAAAAAGAAAATTTAAGTTAAAAAATTAAAAAAGAATAATAGAAATTAAAATATATTCTTTCTTTCTTTTTTTTTTTTCACGGGTAATAAGAAGAACGTAAATAATTCGGTTTTTTTTTTTTGTTAAAGGTTTTTTTTTTTGAGAGCTCTAATTAGAGTTACGACCAGGCGCGCATTTTCGGTATCTGTTAAATAATCATTTTATTCACAAGTTCAGTCGTTGTTTTCTTTTTTAAAGAACTTGAATGTATTCGCCAGACTTTTCAACTCTCCCGGAACGACAGGATTCTCCCGGTTTTGAGTTCGGTGCCGCTATAGTATGATTTCTACCGAGACGTTTGCCACTAAACCGTAAATGACGATGCACTCATTATTGCTGGAGAATATTTCGAGAAAAAAAAAAACGATGACTTGTTTATTGTTTCTTTTTAAATGACATCAAATCAGTTTACAAACGTTAAAATCACTATTTGATGATTTTTTTTATTTTGTTTAAAAATTTGTTAATGATTTTTAATACATAATCAATTCACTGCCTTTAACCCTACCTCTAACTCCTAACTCCTAACCCTAACATATTTCATACTTCCAACAGTAAAAATATCATACTATAGTAAAAAATGGACGGCAGATATCATACTATAGTAAAAAATGGACGGTAGATATCATACTATAGTAGAAAATGGACGGTAGATATCATACTATAGTAGAAAATGGATGGCAGATATACTATAGTAGAAAATGGATGGCAGATATCCTACCATGGTAGAAAATGGACAGTAGATATCATACTATAGTAGAAAATGGATGGCAGATATCACACTATAGTAGAAAATGGATGGCAGATATCATACCATGGTAGAAAATGGACAGTAGATATCATACTATAGTAGAAAATGGATGGCAGATATCATACTATAGTAGAAAATGGATGGCAGATATCATACCATAGTAGAAAATAGACAGTAGATATCATACTATAGTAGAAAATGGATGGCAGATATCATACTATAGTAAAAAATGGATGGCAGATATCATACCATGGTAGAAAATGGACAGTAGATATCATACTATAGTAGAAAATGGATGGCAGATATCATACCATAGTAGAAAATAGACAGTAGATATCATACTATAGTAGAAAATGGATGGCAGATATCATACTATAGTAGAAAATGGATGACAGATATACCATGGTAGAAAATGGACAGTAGATATCATAATAGAAAATAGACAGTAGATATCATAATAGAAAATGGACGTTAGATATCATATCATAGTAGCACCTTAAGTTCTTTACATAGTCTACATCTCTAGTGTTCTCTCGGTTAACTGTCAAGCGTTGGTTTTCCGCCTAGTCTGTCAGTTTTTACAAAACTCTTCTCCCTGTAAATAAATTGTTGAGCTTTCTCTACTAAAAGAACCGCTGAGTGAAAAATACTTCCTATTCAGCCCGCATGAGTCTTAAAAACAGTCTTGACCCACGATTCGGTTAAGTTCTTGCGGTGATAACATTTTTTGATAACAGATTTACCAAATCGAGGATTGTTTACAAGTGAAACATTGGCCTGAAATGGGTTAATGTTGGTTCCAAATCACGCCTCTGCTAGAAATAAAATGCTGTCAATTCGGAGAATGACGCTAGAGTTAACATTTTGGTGCTGTTTTTGAAATCTTTCAGTTTCTCTCTGTTTTTCGTTTTTGGTAAAATGTCCCTTTTTTGCTGAAGTTAGAATTCTAAATCTCGAAGTTTTAAGATTTTTAGGTTGACAGGTTTGATTCCATGAATCTTAGACAATGAATTTACTGTCAAACATTCAGTCATTGAGTGTGCGAAATAATTGTAGGTGGGGGGGGGGCTTAGGTTGTTTCGTGCTGTGTTAGTTTCTAAGGTGCTTAAACGAAGCAAAGAAAAGAATATAAAAACGAATCATTTGAAAGCATGTAAAATGTAACTTATAGGAGAGGTTACTGAAAAGTACTCGGCCCCTTCAAGACTAGATTAAAAAAAACGAACTCTGAAGTGGGTCACGGTGAGAACTTTACAATACACACGCACACACATACATACATACATACTTACATACATACACACACACACGCATGCATATATATATATATATATATATATATATATATATATATATATATATATATATCCTTAGGGGTAAGTAAAACAGGGCTCAGTGAAAAATAGCAGAGCTATTAAGTATATATTAACAAATATACATAATACATCACGTATATATATATATATATATATATATATATATATATATATATATATATATATATAAAAGTGAACAGCCTGACGATTGCGTCCAACATGAAACAGCCTATATATATATATATATATATATATATATATATAATACCTATTTTTGTGGGTGGGATTGACCTCAGCGTATCTAATTAAACTCGGATGGCTATCAACTGAAAAAAGGGAATATATATACAGACGGACAATGAAATTACAACAGCCTGTCTGACGATATCGAGATATATTGAGTCCTGTTTTTTTTTTTCGATCAGCACCTGAAGTTTCCGTTGTGCATGAAACCCAGAGTTGTGCTACCCGATAGAAAGAATGTATATTTATTATCATTACTTTTATATATATATATATATATATATATATATATATATATATATATATATATATATATATATATATTTGAATCATATTTGCTCTACTCTCTATTGAGCACTCTTTTAAGAATAGTAT
>OZ010599.1:25061939-25106939 GCA_963932145.1 Acanthosepion lycidas
GTCTGGATTTTTTACTCTCGTTTGTGTGTGTATACACACATACACACACACACACGCACACACACACACAAACACACACATATATATATATATTTTAAAATTTTGATTTTCTTTTCTTTTTCAAATTAAATTTTGTTTTTCAACCTAGTGTAACGCTAACTAGTCGGTCAATGAATGCCGAATGTTTTGCTGAATTTCAAAGTCAGCGTGTTGGTGTATCGTAGAATGAGTGCCTTTTTCACATCTAATTCTTCAAGGAGAATACAAAAACATCGGTTTCGACGACGGACCGTTTTTACCCTTTTTTTTTTTATTTTTTTTTTTATAGAACCTGAAGTGAAACAAAGTTCTTAACGTCCGTTTTCTTTTTTTTGGTCCAGAAGTTAGAGTCATTAAGGACAGTATGGAGGAGAGTATTTCCTAGGTTCGGCACTCAGATTATTTTGAGCTCCCCCCCCCCAAAAAAAAAATCTGAAAAGGTGATGCTGGGACAAACAAACACAATCTAGCGACTTTTAAAAGATTTTTAAAGAGCGTGTCATACTTGGCAACCCTTGCGATCGAGTGTGATTTGGCAACGAGAATTAGACTTTGAGGAACTCATCACGCATTTTGCTTCAATTAAAGTTCGAAAAATGCACTTTTAAGCTGATTTGGAACTGGTTTTAGTCTTAGTATAATTTTTTTCAATAAAATACCGATTTGTAATTTTGTTCTCTAGATTTTGTGCCGGCTGTCCCCCCCCTCCACACTCTCGCTGCCACTGACTAAAGACATGCATCGTTCGAATGATCGACCCCAAGTCAGACTTGCGCAGAGTTGGAACGACCAAAATCAAAGGTTGATTTACTTCATGGGTGGAGGTTTTGGAAGTCATGTGCGAACCCCACGCGTTGGAAAGTGAAAAGAGAGTTCAGCCGTCAGTGGCCCGGGGAAACGAACGTATCTCAGCGGGGAAGTCCTTTTTTCTATGTTATAATACATTTTGGAGCAAGCACGAGAAAGAGGATGGAGACATTTGTCTTGTTATAGACTCAAACAACTGCAACTAGCGGGCGTTTATCTAAGGCAAGGTAATAATATTTCATGTTGCACATGGGAAAATATATTTCGTTTTCTTTTTCTTCTTATTCTTTATTATTATTGATTCTATTTCATTTTTCCACAGTTTTCCGCACGCACACCTTTATTTTCACGCCATTACCATTGTTTAAACGTTATTTTTGATGTATACTAATTTTGGGTAGAAGCTCTGTTTTTTAATTAAACATTATTTTTTTTTATCCAACTACATCTACCAGAATATTCGAGAAATCTTGTCAGAAAAATATGCGTCCTCCGTAGAGGATGCAGGTTAGAATCGGCAGAGAAGTCTGTGTTCAAAAGGCACCATTCGGACTTTGTTTGACCAGAAGTCCTACGTGACCAAGCGGTCAGGCACGTCTGATCCTGCTGGAGGACGCATATTTTTTCTGACAAGATTTCTCGAATGATCAGGTCGGTAGATGTTGTTGACTAAAAAATTACTGTCCTTTATTTAAACAGAACTTCTACTCGAATATGAGTATCCATCAAAAATAGCGGTTAAATAAAATAAATTAAAAATAACACACACGTACACACACACAAACATATATGTATATATACCATAATTCCCCATGTATAATACGCCTTCATCTATAATACCGTTTTTTTTCCGGCTATCTGTATATACGTATAATTTTCTCTTTTAAACTCTTGTTTGTTATCTACAAATCTTCCAAATGTTGAATTCATTTCTTTTAAAAATGTTCAACCCTTTTCGCAATTGGCAACCTCATCCACTACACGTTATTTGAAAATCATTAACTCTTGGACTGCATTTACCGCAATTCCCCATGTATAATACGCCTTCACCCATAATACGCACCTCTAAAATTGTCCTGAAAGTGTGTGAAAATGCTTCTACTCACGTATAATACGCACCACTTGTTTGGTAATCAAACCCTATAAATTGTACTTCTGCAATTTCATTACGGCCAGCATTTCCTACTCTTATTTAAAAAAAATCGTTTTAAACATAGAATAATGTTATTCTAATTTAGTTTTATGATAATTCATATTTTATTTTACATTTCTAAGTATTGTTAGGTACATATAATTGTATTTGACATCTTTATGGGGTCGCAATCGCCGAATGTCAGTGTCAAATTGTCGTATGTTTGTGGTGAGTAGTCATTTCGCAACTGAAATCGATCTGTGAAACGGCAATTTTTAAAAGATTTTTTGTAGCTGTGTATAATACGCACCCCTAATTTTATTTATTATTTTTTTTAGAAAAAAATGCGTATTATATATATGGAGAGTTACGGTATATTGATATCTGTTATCGAAAAATATATAAAAATATATTATATATATATATATATATATATATATATATATATATATATATAATTACTGATTTCTATTTTTGAGAAGATATATATATATATATATATATATATATATATATATTTATATATATATCTTCTCAAAAATACAAATCAGTAATCATATATTATTCGCATCATTATTTTATCCTCTGATGAGTTGAGATCACAGTCGTCTTTCTTTCTTTCTCAATGTACAACGAAAGAATTAAGCATTACACATGTGTGTGTGTTCGTGTGCGCGTCTCCATAAGCGCGCAGAGACAAGCCTTCAATACAATGAATCACATGCGATATATATATATATATATATATATAACACCAGCGATCTATATGCGATATATTATATTCATATAAAGAAAATATTTTAAATTTTAGCGTTTTTTCCGTCTTGTGCAGGCGTCAGTCTTATCAAGGCAAACATCAGTTTATTCCGATCAGGTTCTAGAAAAAAACAGGTCGTGTCGTACGGTAAAATGTTTTTCATTTGTCATTAATATTGTTCTGGTATATAAAAATTATATATAATTTCCCCACCGTCATATATATATATATATATATATATATATATATATATATATATATATATATATATATATTGAACAATAAAAAATATAAAAAATTAAAATCTACAGACACACTGGGTTATATATTAATATTCCTTCGTTTTTATTATTATTTCATTTAGACTCCTCGATTAGTTTCGGCCAACATGGCCATCATCAGGAGAAAAATAATTTTCTGCTTGCTGGTAGCAGTGAACGACAGAAATTAATGTCTTGATGGAGAAAATGAACTTTTGTCTGTAGTTTTCCTTTGTTTTTATATCTCGTTTTCATTTTGTTTTTATATTCAATCACCATGTATATATATATATATATATATATATATATATATATATATATATATATATATATATATATAGTCGACTCTCCCGTCCAATTCGACGTATGAGGTTCAAGCAGATCAGTTACTAGGAAACCGACAGCCCGACAACAGCACATGAGATTTGATTATAGTTGTGAAGGTTTCGTGCAGGACCATCCACGCTTTTTGAAGGGCCGAATACAGAGAGCCGGTGCACTAAGTGCCATAAGGTCCCCAAACGACCCTCCGCAGGTTTTGAATTCAGAGTTGTCCTTCTCCTAGACCAGATGCCATCCAAGGCTATAGAACCCAGTCTGTCCTGCTATTTACCCATAGCTGGAGGGAGAAGAAGATGATTCATACCTTTCCCAGGGGTATTAGCACGTAAGTGAATGTATACAGGGTGATTGAAATGTATCTCTCTATTTTAAAATACTTACAATTGATTTATCTAACTATAATGTTTACAAGAAATGGATACGAGAGGAAAATGTTTAATATGAGGTTTTATTAAAAATTCGATATGGCCACCAGATTTCGCTACCAGGTTCTAGAGCGGCCCAGGAATCGCGTCAACCGATTTCACCAGGAAGTCTTGTGATATGGAAGACATAAAGTCTTGTATTCGCCCTTGAAGTTCTTCCAAAGTTTTTGATTTGTTATACTAGACTGGATCCTTTAACCAACCCCAAAGAAAAAAAAATCACAGGCAGTTAAGACAGGACTCCTGGCTGGCCACTCATATATAAAATAGGGAGTTACTTTTCAATCACCTTGTATGTCCACACACACACACACACACACACACACACACACACACACATATATATATATATATATATGTATATATATATATATATATATATATATATATATATTGGGTTGGTGCAAAAATAATGACGTAATAATGTCGTTTTTTGACGTAAAAAAATAGGTCAAAAAACGACATTATTACGTCATTACTTTTGCACCAACCTAATATATATAGTACAGGTAATCGATCCGTTGGTATATAATCCGGGTGGATCCTAGTAATAATAATTATTAAAACTGATCCACAGAAAGCTCAATGTTTTTATTTCAACAAAGCATATGTATTTTTTACAGCAAAAAAAACAACAAAAATTACCTCAACATAGGGAATAGTCTATTTCAGTCGAACCTGTATCCTATACGGAACCGTCATATAGCCTGACGTGGTTTTACCGATTGATAGGATACAGGTTCGATTCCTGTCGGAGGACGCATATTTTCTATGAACATTTCTCGGACATTCAGGACGATACATGTTGTTAATACTATTCATTATAAACAAAGCATTTACTTCAAAATTTGTATCTATAAAAAGAACATATAAACATAAAAAATGTCTTAAAATAATTGTCGGACTTTGTCCATTTCCTTCGCTCTGACTTAATATTCAGCCCTCAGGATTTCATCCTCCTTGAGATTATCGATATGGATTGCCAAGATTTTTGCTATTTATATATATATATATATATATATATATATATATATATATATATATATATATATATGTGTGTGAGTTTATATACATATGAGCTTATATATATATATATATATATATATATATATGAGTTTATATACATATATATATGTGAGTTTATATACATATGATCTTATATACATACATATATATATATGAGTTTATATACATATATATATATATATATACATATATATATATATACATATATGTGATTTTATATACATATATATATATGAGCTTTTATATATATATATATATATATATGAGTTTATATATATATGAGTTTATATATATATATATATATATATATATATATATATATATATATGAGTTTATATTACGAAATGGACAAAGTCCGACAATTAAATGTCTTTATATATGACTTTATATATATATATGTGTATATATATATATATATATATATATATATATATATATATATATTTATATATATATATATATATATATATATATATATATTTATATATATATATATATATATATATATATTTATATATATATATATATATATATATATATATATTTATATATATATATATATTTATATATATATATATATATATATATATATATATTTATATATATATATATATTTATATATATATATATATATATATATATATATTTATATATATATATATATATATATATATGTATGCATATATATATATATGTATATTTATATATATATATATATATATGTGTATATATATATATATATATATATATATATATATATATGTATGTATGTATGTATGTATATATATATACATTAAGAAATGGACAAAGTCCGACAATTTATTTATTAAAGACATTTCTATAAAAAGAACGTTAAACATAAAAATGTCTTTAATATATATATATATATATATATATATATATATATATATATATGAGCTTGTATATATTATATATATATGAGCTCATGTTCATATCAGGTTGTATCAAAAATAATTTTGCAAACTTTGGGGGCAGGTTCCTCACATGAAAACTAGGACAAAAGGCCAGTTAAACAGATATCGGCAAATCCTTCGTTTTTGTGTTATTAAGTTTAAGATCGACGCTATTAAATGTACAATCCAATATACAATCCAAAAATACTTTTATAAACTTTGTGCCGGGTTCTTGACACCAAAACAAATTAAGATGTCCATATAAACATATATCATATTATTGTATGTTTGGATTTTTTTCCAACGAAACTTTCTGAAGAAATGTTGGACGATAAGTTTCCTTTTTAAGAAGAAGAATGCGGTCCATAAATTTTAATATATATGTATATATATATATAAAATACCTATTTTTTGGGTGGGATCTAATTGAACTCGGATGGCTATCAACTGAAAAAAGGGAATATATACACAGGCGGACAATGAAATTACAACAGCCTGTCTGACGATATCAATTTAGACGATAGTAAAGGCTTCTATAAGGTATAGTAAAGTGAAAGTGTCTAGTGGTAACAGGTGACCTTCAACGAAAACACAATTGTGCTCCTTTTGTTTAATTTAAGTCGTTTGGGGATGGTCGAATTTTCGGCCTTCTTGTGACTGGAAGATCATTTCGAAAAATTGATGCATGTGTTGAATGTAATGCAACAGTATTGCTTCAGTGTTTGCAACAGTGATCAAATGAACGTCCCGAGATTTCTATAGACCGGGTTATGAACGGCCACGTAGAACAAACAGAGCCCTAGATCGACGCATTTCTAAGGCAACAATGGCAGACTGTTCGGCGTCCATAGCACCGATCAAAACACATGTCACCAGGAGTGTCAACACAAACAGCTAGGTATCGCTTACTTGCAGCAGGACGATAGCAAGGCTTGCATTTACGTCACAACGCTGTCATGCACATGTACTGTCATAAGAGAGGGAATCGGATATCAGTCTGTTGTATTCGCTGATGACAGCAGGTTCTGTTTTTATGCAAATGATATATCCCTTCGTATGGGACGTTGAACAGGGAAAGAGCTTTCAGATTGCATTCGCCTGTGACACACAGACGCATCCCCTGGCATTATAGTTTAGAGTACTATAAATTGCTATTCCATCGCAATATGTACGTACAGAATATTGTTTAACCGTTCTGCTACAAATGCTACATCTGGAAAGTGATATGCTGTTCTAGCAGAATAATGCCTACCTCTACGATGCCCGTACTGTTTAACATATTCTGCGAGATACCGATAACTTCTTAGTTCTGACCTAGCGGAATTTTAGTCTTAGTTGTGCTTGTTATTTGTTATTTGTTAAGCGTGACATGTCTGTGGTGCGTCTAAAGTGATCAAATGAACGTCCCTACAGATGTGGACCAGGTTCTGGTCGGTCAAGTAGCACAGACGCACGCCAATATCGATGTAGTATGAAAGCAACATTGACGGGATGCACAGTATTCCCAGCATAGATCAGAGTAAATGTGAACCCCAGGAGTATCAACACGACAGTTAGGAATCGTTTATATGCAACGGGACTACAGGTACGCATGTCTCTAGACAGGCTTACACTTCCGTCACAATACTGTTATGAAGATATTCTGGAGGAATTGAATGATGTTATTGTTGCGGCGTCCTTCCTCTAATAAGGCTATTGTGGACTCTTCTACTGACTATAAAGTTAGTAGGAAAAGTTGACCTCGGTGTCAAACTCTCTGCCTCGGCAGAGAGGAACCCAGATAAGGCTTTGCCGCAGGACAAAGTTTCGTCCGGGGAGGTAGACAGGCCTTGAACCCGCTTATGCGGGTTCTAAGGGAATATTTTTGGCCGAGCTTACGGACTCGGAGAAACCACGGTAAACTCAGCCTTTTGCCACATACATCTCTCGTGTGTGTGTGTGTGGGGGGGGCTGTTAAATATAACAGTGATAGACTGTTCTTCCGAGGCTGTGACTGTCCGCACCTCATGTCGAACTCTCTGCCTTTGAATGGCAGAATTTCGTCCGGGAAGGTAGACAGACCCAAACCTGTTTATGCGGGTTCTACGGGGATTTTTGGGCCGAGTATACGGGCTTGGATGACCTACGTTAAACTCGGCCTTGTGCCACATATGACCCTCGTAGTGGGGGTGTTAAATATAACAGTGATAGAATGAACCGATACACACTCCCAAGTCGTGTAACACACTTCTGTTGTATATATTGTTCAACTAGCAGCATGGCCCGGCGTTGCCCGTGCTTGATTAAAAAATCGTACGACTCATACAGCAATCGCTATCACTTGACTTTAATACTTTTGCCCTTCCTTGCCTTTAAAGGAGTGCCCTCTGCCGTGCTGATGTTGCTACATGCCTTACTTCTTGCCTATCTCACACTGCGAATTTTTTCTAAGCTCTATACTAAACATTAAATCTCTTACGAAAAAAAGAACTAAACAAAATGAACACAAAACGATCAGCTTTAAAAAAGGACTCATAACTGGAAAAACCGAATGAAAAAAGAATGTTAACAACAAATACTTTTTCACATCCAACCCAGTTCTGCGGAATCAGAATAAACGTTGAGTTTAAGCAAGCGAATGAGCCAATTGGAGTAAAGTGCCATGCAGATTTAAATTTTCCCACTTGTGACGAATGCAGCTATCGATTATTTTTTGCATGCTAGCATGCTAGTTAACATTCGTGTCAGTCAGCTGTTGGCTCTCACGTTGGCCAATAGAATCTTTCTGCCTATTCGTGGCAGCCAGCTATAGGCTCTCACTCTGGCCAGTAGAAAATGGCCGCAAACTACATGAAAACTGCCGTAGAAGCATGAAAAAATCGATTATTTCCACTATCGATGAGTGTTGGGAAATGCAAAGTCGGTCTTGGCCGTGCATTCGTTACATACACACACACACACGCACACACGCACACACACACACACACACGCACACACGCACACTACCTTTTATAGAGATAGACTATTTATCTGGAACCTCTTGTTTTGTTATTCCTTAACCAATTACTTCTTGGTCAAAACATTTATGTTCAGTAATGAGAGCAGGTCTTAATGCTTCCAGGCCTATGATGGTCATATGTGAGTGACATCTTCTTGAGCAGGCCTGTGAAGGGTCACACTGGTCGTAGAAAATTAACCGCGGACAGCAAGACTAAATTTTCATAGAAGATTACTGATTATGAGTCAGATAGAAACAGATACAAGGGGTAGGTGAGAAACAGATTTATAGAGAGAGGGATAGGTGAGAAACAGATTTATAGAGAGAGGGATAGGTGAGAAACAGATTTATATAGAGAGGGATTGGTGAGAAACAGATTCATAAAGAGAGGGACAGGTGAGAAACAGATTCATAGAGAGAGGGGTAGGTAAGAAACAGATTTATATATAGAGAGGGATAGGTGAGATGCGGATTTATAGAGAGAGGGATAGGTGAGAAACAGATTCATAGAGAGAGGGGTAGGTGAGAAACAGATTTATATATAGAGAGGGATAGGTGAGATACAGATTTATAGGCAGAGGGATAGGTGAGAAACAGATTTATAGAGAGAGGGATAGTGAGAAATTATTTTTCTTTTTCTTTGGAGAGTTAAAATGATTAATTAGAAACAGAAATAGGAATTTGTAAAGAATTAATGGGTTCTTACATTTAATATGACATACCGTGTGGAACAGCAAAATTCTCCAAATCGTGTATCAGTATGGAATAATTGTCCATCCCACAAAATGTTTAATATCTACCCCCGCCTCCCCCGCAAAAAACTCACTAAACAAAGGCTATTCAAGAACCATCAAGAGAACTGTGAATAAGTTTAGAAAAGAGGAAACAGTAGAGAGGAAAATTGGATCAGGAGGTCACATCTGGAATACGAATCATCATGTCAACTTAGATCTAAAAAGATCAATTAGAAAAGATCCAACTCAATCCATAAGACGTTTGGCACATGAAAGAGGAGTTTCAGCTATGACAGTCCAAAGAGCAGTGAAAAAAGACTGAAACGCGTGAGGCCCCTGGTTACTCTAGGACAGAAAGTTAGGTTAGTGTTAAATAGCGTGCTTCTGAACACTAATGTGTATGTCCCAATCCTCATAAATACGTTGGACACTATTGCAAGTGGAGGTAGTATGCTATCTAAGTAGTCCACCACTAACAGTGGTTTACCTACTTGACGGTGCTGGCGAGTATTGTATTTTGTTGTTATAAGGAGGATTACCATTTCATTTCTAATCCCCGTTTTGGTTCTTCCTCATTCAGTAACCTTGTCTAGGTTACAGCAGTTAGAGAGGGAGAAGTATCATCTTGAATAAGCTGGAAAATGATCCAAGAATAATATATATATATATATATATATATATATATATATATATATATATATATATATATTAGTTTGGTGCAAAAATAATATCGGTTTTTGACGTATTTTTTAACGTCAAAAACCGACATTATTTTTGCACCAACCTTATATATATATATATATATATATATATATATATATATATATATTGTGTGTATTTAGGCAGCATCTTTTCATTGATACACGTTTCATTAAATATTATAGACAAGTGTTGTCTATTTATTTTATGCAAAATTTTTTCGTAACATCTGATAAGTTTAATAACATCGTTGAACGAAGAAAGAAATTGACAATATTGATCCATATTTTTTTAATAAAATCTAAGCTTTCGGCTTACATAAGCCATTATCAAATATGTCAATTACAACATATTAAACAATATACGGACAAGACAGTGATGATAGTCTGTCAATGTTTACCTAGATGATTTCTAAGCAACGATAAACACGTGCATAAAGACGCTAGAAGCGAAAATCGCACCGCATCTCATGACGTCACACATGACCACACGAGAGTGAATTGAGAAATATAAAATATGGTAAGCCGTTGGTATAAACCAATGGCTTCTGTTACCAATTATAGACATAGAAATGTTTGATGTATAATACTTCAAGGATTTTTAGTTTTTGTCTATTGTTTTCATGTCGAAGTATAATTGTGTTTTCGACAAGTATTTTACGGAATTGTGTGTGCCGGCAAGCATGTTGTTATATATATATATATATATATATATATATATATATATATATAAACTTTATTTCAATAATTCATGAGCTTCCGATCCTTAGCTATGATTAAGTAATGATGAACATGTCATTTTCGTTTATGATCGATGTCACCACTGTTCCTCTGTTAAGCTTGGAGAGTAATTATACAGTCCAATCAGTCAGTTATGTGCAATGTGTGATACACGCTTAGGCGATCACGTATCTTTCAATAGATGGATGATGAAGTAGGTTACCATCCAAAGCTATAGAATTCGGTCTGTCCTGCTATTTACCCATAGCTGGGGGAGGGAGAAGAAGAGGATTCATACCTTTTCCAAGAGTATTAGCAAGTAAGTGAATGTAAATGGATTCGACTGGAATTCGAACTCAGCTCTCCGATTCCTCAATCCGAGCCGCTATCCATCACTCCACCGTGCAGCTATAAAAAAAAAAAAAACTTCAGATAATTCCAGTAAAATATCCTTAATCATTTCTAAGATACAAACGTTCAAACTTTAATATAACAATTGGATAATTTTGTTGTTACACGATTTGGACAATTTTGCTGTTACACACGGTATTTTTATTATCTCAAATGTTATTTTTAGTGGATTGTAAAATTTGAAAGTCGAGTTCGAATTCCATTTAGGTTCATTGCATTCACTTAAATGCTAATATCGCATTCTAAACCCCAAGTAAAAATAATTAAAATAAGGAGTAGGAAGAGTGTGTTGCGCCATTTTTTTTAAGTGAGTACGCCTTGCCTAGAAATTTATTAGACAGACACTTTTATCGGTCTAGCCCCGCCTGACATAGAACGATAATTAGTAAGCGCTATATATAGTGAGTCTGGTTTATTCTGTTTTTTCGAAAGTTCATCTAATGCAAGGCTCAAGAACCACTCAAGGTAGAGGGTTACTGTTAAAATGATTATGATTAGTGAGTTGTGTGTTATGTATGACAGAGTTGGAAGTAGGAAAAGAAGATGATGATATTAAGGTGAATAGATAACGATTGCTCTTTGAATTGAAGAGGTTCTGATTGTACCT
The DNA here is from genome assembly GCA_963932145.1 of Acanthosepion lycidas. Classification (NCBI taxonomy): domain Eukaryota; kingdom Metazoa; phylum Mollusca; class Cephalopoda; order Sepiida; family Sepiidae; genus Acanthosepion; species Acanthosepion lycidas. The sequence goes on from OZ010599.1 coordinate 25,073,789, forward strand.
CTCAGAAAAGTATCCTTACTGGAGTCTGGTCCATAAAATAGCAGTTCTTAGAGAAAAGCTGGGTCAATATAAATACAGTTGGAATACGGAGGGAATAAGGATGATTCACCTCCGTGGAAGTAGTGCGTTGTTATTTATCCACCTCCTCACGGTGGTAGGATGTGGCACAGTGGCCTGCCTATTTGCGTACATATGGGCCAAGGACAAAATCTGCCCAGTCCTCGTGATATTCCCTTAACAACCCCAGCTTTAATCCCTTGAGGGAAGTGTTGCTGTAGGGTTTGAATCTCCGGGAGCAAGCTTCACTTTGATCCCAACCCGATGGCCGGGTAAAGACGATCTGAATTTTGACTTGAAGTAGTTAATGTTTATGGAAGCATTCATGCGGGGATCTTTTTCGCAAAGCAAGACTTCTTGGGAAAAGTATTTGGGAGTAGACATTTTAATTACATTTGAAATACGGGGGAAATGAGGGTGATTTGACTCGGTGGAAGCAGCAGAGTGTGTCCTTGTTGTAAAGTTCTGAACTAGTGGAGCTAAAGAATAGAGCGCATCTGAGCGTTTGCCATGAAAATAGTGACAGAGCAGCAACGGGCTCCCAACACTGTTTTTGTGGGAACTGGTGCTCAGTTACTGTTGTCTTGTATCAGACAAAGATGAAGAAGAAACTTGAACCAACAGTGGTTCCACAGAAAGATGCTGACAATACTATGAACCGAACATGTGAGCAACGACGAAGTTTTAGAGAAAACGGAAACAGAAGGGACACTTGCATTTAACACCAGGAAGAGACAGTTGAAATTTCTAGGGCATATGATGAGGAAAAAGAGCTTGGAGAATCTGATACTCACAGGACTGAGGGAAAGATAGACAGAGGAAAATAAACCACAACATACTTGGTTTGGTAAATGGATGACAGAACAAGGAGAAATTAAAAAAAAAAAAGACGAAATTTATTAACAGCTACGAAGTACAGGAAACTGTGGAGAGCCATGATCGTTTACGCTCTGAAGGGACACTGTGCATAATGAAGAAGAAAAAATTACTAACGTCTGTCTATTTCAATCGACTTCCAAATCTCTATGCACCGTTTATTTATGGGTATGTATGTATGTATGTATGTATGTATGTATGTATGTATGTATGTATGTATGTGTGTGTATGTGCGTGTGTGTGTATGAAAAGATATATTTTTGCCGTTACATAAAAAGTGTCTATAAACGTATTTATTTCATAATCATATATACAACACTTTTGCGCTCATCTACGGAAATATCCATTTATTCACATACGAGCTTATGTTCTCTCACTAATACCTGTCTGCCTGCCTGCAACTGTTTCTTTGTCTGCAGAAATGGACCTCTCAGCATTGTGGAATTCTTGTGTTCGTGTGTGAGTCTCAACTTGACGATACCAGTCGAAACGAACGCTCGCGTCTCTGACAGTTATTCCCTATTACAACGGAAACAGTTGGAGCGTTCGTCTTTGCGCGTGTGCGCGTCTCTTACGTGCATGCATGTGTGCATTTAAAGTTCCCAGTAATGACGAAGAGAGGATCGTGGAATGTTTATTAAATTGTTGGGCAAAGAGACGTGACGAATTGGACAATTCTCACATCTTAATTTCACCCCACGGTAACAGGGTAACAATCGTCACTTCAATCTAAGCAGATCCTTGAACTGCATCCAGTTAGGGACAGACTCTTTACAGGAAACTTTCGGCCTGCTGAATGAACACGGAAAGATTGTGTGGTCATCTTTCGATTTTCTGTTGTGAAAGGAGTTGATACATCAGACGGTAAAAGAAATATTAACTCGATAGTCGATAATCATCTATGTTTTCTCGAATCATTTTAATTTTGCTTGCATTCAGTTAAGATGCATCTCCGCTTAAATTCTTTATGAAAAGAAACACAGCCACTCTTTTTTATTTAAATATTTCATTACATTTTCTTGATTTCAAAAACAAAGAGAACATACACACAAACACACACAAATATATATATATATATATATATATATATATATATATATATATATATATATATATACCGTCCTGGGTATGACGATAAACTATATCCGCGTCGTGGGTAAGACGATAAACTACGTTCAACAGCAAGGCCTCCTAATCAGGAGGTTTTGAGGAGCGTGGAACCACCTCTAAATTGCTGATATTTCCAGGTTCACCCTGACCCGTGGTGGTAGCACCTGTTAAGATTCCAGCTACGGGCAAATAGTTAACACTCATACTTGTGTAAAAATAGGTTTTAATATCAGAAATACTTTGTAATAAAAAAAAATGGTTCAAATATATATGTATACATACACACATTTTTTTTTTTTGCCAAACTATCGCTATGACTATTTCAAAATTTTGTTGGCATTAAATTATGAAATGGAAAAAGTCCGACAATTATTTTAAGACATTTTTTAAGTTTATACGTTCTTTTTACAAATACAGTATTAACAACATTTCATGTGTGACGTCATTTGTTTACATTTGGATACGCATCGAGCAGATATGAATGTATATGAGAAAATCATGGAGAATTGTAGTTTAAAAAACAGTAAAATCGACCATGCTAACCGAAACGCTCCTCTGTGGCTCAATCGATAAAAGCACGCCAGCCTATATGGCGGTTCCGTTTAGGATACAGGTTCGATTCCTGTCGGAGGACGCATATTTTCTATTGTTGTTAATACTGTTTATTATAAACAGAGCATTTACTTAAATATTTGTATCTATAAAAAGAACGAATAAACATAAAAAAATGTCTTAAAATATAAATACTTGTCACAAAATAAAATCCTTACATTTGCCTTAGAGGACGAAACACATCGGCGAATATAACTTTATTGCCATATTCACAAGGTTTCGGCAGTTGTACGCACCGGTCTTCTTCAGATGATGTTTCTTTGAATTTCGAACCGAAGCCTTTATTTAGTCCACGGGGCTAGATTGCTCTATTTCCATGTGCCATGCCTTTGGGTATCTTAGTTTCAGCTAATTCCCCTTGATAACTAAACTCCCCAAGATTTTGTTTCCTCTGCTGTAGCCAGGTATTTTAACTCACATCTCTTCACTTCACTCTCGTCACTTTCGGATCAAACAACCAATGCTTCTATCCACTGGCTGGCGTCTCGCTGTTGAGTATGAACATCACAGGATATCACTGGAAGACTCAATTCTACCTTAAGCGAATATGGCTATTTAAACCGGGCAAACGTTTGTGAAGATTTGCGTGTCTTTTTTTAAGCCCACCAGCTGACTTAAATACTTTTCCACAAAATAACACGAATTGTTAATATTTAATACCCTTTCGTAGTTGACGGTACCCTGCTACAATAACTTCGAATATGACACTATTATCCTATTTTATTTAAGCAAAGCTTACCACAAACATCAGAGGTAAGGTCTTACCTGTCACCTATATGTTATACAAATTCCACATCATGGCCTTTTCGGATTCTTCCTTTTGGGTTTTCTTTTGCAATCTGAGAACCCGAGAAAGCTTCCTTTCCATCATGAATCTCCTTCTGCCAGATGGTAAAATGAAATTCCCAGTCACGTGTACTGATTTCTGCAAGGGTCAGTGATTCTTTCAGATCATCCTTATAGTGCTTCTTTGGATTATATGAATAAATTGGTTACACAACGATTACATTATCATGCCGATTAACGTGCCATTTATTCGATAACAGTTCAATTGTGTATCACCAACCCACAGAACAACAAAACAAAATAAGAAATCCGACAGATCCTTACCAATAACACGAAAATACGGTGCTACGTAGTAAAAAAAATACTTATAAATAAGAAGCAATAAGTATGAAAACAAACATCAATAAAATCTTAACAAATTTAGCAACTAAATACTTAGTACTGAAAACGTACTAATGTAAAAAAAAAAAACACAACACTAACTGCCACGTAAAGCTGCGATACCTTAAAAGCTAACATGACACGCAAAGACGGGATATTTGAAAAAAAAAAAATGAAACCGTCAAAGCACAAAAACAAACAAAAAAAGCTTTGATAATGACTTCTAAAAGACGAACGTACTCCGAAATTGGACAATTAATATTTAATTTATAATTTAATATTAATTAAATATTTAATTTATATTCAATTTTAACTGGAAACCTGAAAATGGTTTAAAATATAGAAAATATAAATGAAAAATTTACTGAACGAAGAAATTTTGTTGATGTTTAACTAATCGTAAATATGAAAATGGCTCGAATACGCCAGTCGTAGTTCACAGTTAAAAGACACCCAAAAAGAAAAAGAAAAAAGAAAAAGAAAAAGAAAATAAAAGACAAGTGGATTACTCAGACATATGTATCCAATATGTGTAATAACGTTTAGAGCAATAAGAAACAATGTCGGACCAAAAATAGAATCCATTAATCACACACACACACATATATATATAATAAATGAAGAAGGAATCGTTAAAGGTTAATTTTGGTTATAAACCATTTCGGTTATAATTTATTTCCTGAATATTTTTTTAAGAATAACAAAATGTATCTTTAAGTTTTTCTTTATTATTATTATTATTATTATTATTATTATTATTATTATTATAATGTTCTGCAGTTTATATTGAATTCTCCTCTTTGGAATTATCCCTACCAACCACAAATTGGTAATATACATATATATATATATATATATATATATATATATATATATATATATATATATATATATATATAGTTTATGCAAACTTAGGTAATCCTTATGGGTAGACCCGAGGAGGATGATATCCGGAGAGCTCAATGTAAAATTCAGAGCAGATATGTTTGAATAAAAACAGACCACGTTAAGGTTCCATGTAATAAATTATTTCACCATAACCCCTTTAACAGGACTCTGGATCATTAAAGGGGTTATGGTGAAATAATTTATTACATGGAACCTTAACGTGGTCTGTTTTTATTCAAACATATATATATATATATATATATATATATATATATATATATATATGTATGTATGTGTGTGTGTGTATTTTATATATATTTTATTTTTATTTTATATATATATATTTTATTTTATATGCGCAGTGCTTAGTGGAATGCGCTCAATGTCAGTGATACAGCTAACGTATTCAGTTGTATGGATATGAGTTTGTGGCTCTGGGTTTCACGCTTTTACGATCATCAAACCAAATTCCCTCCATATATCCAGATTAGAAACCGGATATGTATTCATTCATTCATTCATTCATGCGTAGCGTGTCTTGGGCAAGTAGACCTGGCGGAGCCCATCATTTTTCCATCAGGTCAAACCAGAGCCGATGATGTCCAGTTTGAAAACTCGTCTTGGTCACGATCATGAAAATAATTGGGATGGCTAGTGTAATTCTTACCGTCCTGGATATGACGGTAAACTACGTCCAATAGCAAGGCCTCTGATCAGGAGGTTTTGAGGAGCGTGGAACCACCTCTTAATTGCTTATATTCCCAGGTTCATCCTGACCCGATGTGGTATCACCTGTTAGGGTTGCAGCCATGGGTAAATAGTTATCCCCCAAACTGGGGTCAAAGCAATATGAAAGTGTAAAAATAGCTTTGTTTTTTATCAGCAACACATTTTTGAAGAAAAATTATTACCAGCAATACATTATTACCAGCAATACATTATTACCAGCAATACATTATTACCAGCAATACATTTTTAAAATAGAAATTACCACCTATACATTAAAAGAATACAGCAATACATTTTTTTAAATATTACCAGCAATACATTTTAGAAAAAAAAACAAACAAACAAAACAACAACAACAATAAAAGCAAATATACATTTAAAAAAAGAAATTAACAGCAATACATTTTTGAAAAAAAAAATTACCAGCTATACATTTAAAAAAAAATAAGGCAATATATATATATATATATATATATATATATATATATATATATATATATATATATATATATATAGGTACTTCCACAGAAACGCGATACTCAGGTACAAAATAAATTTATTATAATGGAAAATCTTTCTTGAAGCTTTTATTTTGATCTTAATCTCAAGCTAATAGATTAAATTTAATATTTCCAATAAGTAAAATGCTCTGGTGTATATCAAAACTAATTTAAATTATTGTTCAAGTTTTTGAGGAAACATGACACATTGGATAAAGACGTTGGTTAGATCCAGTGCCAGGACCCAAAAGGTGTGAGTTCAAACCTGGTTAAAACGGTGGAGAACTTGGAGAGGGGAATTAACAGGAGATAACTGATAACTGACATCCATTAGACATGGCACGTGGAACTAGAACAGTCTACCCCAGTGAGCGACATAAAGGGTTCAGTTTGACATTCCAACCACCTGAAGAAGGCCAGAGGAGGAGAATAGTCCGAATAATGTAAATAATTACTATATTCATCTCATATATATATATATATATATATATATATATATATATATATATATATATATATATATATATATATATTTTCTACGGCTTACCAACACTTTGCAGCTTATTTAATGCAAGAAAATATGGTTAAATTGTAAGAATTTTTAAAGAAAATAATGGTTTTAGTGATACAAGTCGTACTAATTAGCACATAGTTGCAGAAGAAGAGATGGGTTCATACCTTTCGCAAGGATATTTGCGCGTCAGTGAATATAACGAACCCAACTGAAATTCGAACTCGGCTCTTCCATTTCTAATTCCAAGCCATTATCTATATAAGCTTACAGTACCTAGTATCCCCAAGCAGTCACCCGTCTGAGTATTGACCAGGATCGACGTTGCTTAACTTCGGTGATCGTACAGGAACCAGTGTTTCAACGTGACATGGTCGTAATCCTTCGTTCTTGTAAAGGATGTTATGATGGCATATATGCCATCAAACAGCTCTAGGAAACTGCTTACCTCTTGAAATTGTATACATGCTATGGCGACCACACGATAACATATGACCACATGAATAGAAACTTTTTCTCATCCAGTAGAAACAAGCTCTGATTTTCAGTCAGTTAAGTGCCATGTGTGTTACACGATTAGGCGATTATATATCTTTCGATATATGACTGATGAGTCAGATTTTTGTCCGGCAATAGGTTGCCATTTCTTTCTGCAGTAGACCAGTTATTATCCAAGGCTATAAAACCCGGTCTGTCCTGCTATTTACCCATAGCTGGAGGATGAGGGGAGAAGAAGAGGATTCATGCCTTTCCCAAGGATATTAGCACGTAAGTGAATGTAATGGATTCGACTGGAATTCGAACTCGGCTCTCCGATTCCTCAATCCGAGCCGCTAGAAAACTTTACTGACTATTCACTGATATGGCCCTGCTCTTCATTCTGAGACTAGTGTACAGATGATAATGGGGCTCCTGCGTACTCCATCAATAGAAAACTCTATACTTGCTTTATTGCCTTCATAGCAGCATATGACCACATCAGTAGAGACTTTCACTTCTCATCTATGTGATACCGTTTTCTGCTGAATGCCTCGGTCTATAAGAGGAACAATATCGCTCCAAATAATACCTGTTTGGCGAAGACAGCATTACGGAAAGGCTTCTAAACTCATCAGGAGTACGACAGAGAGGATATGAAAGATCTAGACCAGGGGTTCTTAACCGGGTGTATCCATACCTCCAAGGGGTATGGGAACCAAATGCTGGGGGTATGGGACTCGATTTCGGGGTACTGGTATTCACCCCACCCGCCGTATTGTGTTTGACAGATTGTACAGAAACAACAGCAAATATCTCACTAGATTAGTAAAAGTCTGTTTTATTGTAGTCGAGATACTAAAAAAAATTTACATATTTATGTTCTCTTCCTTTTTCTTATGTAATAAAACTGAATTATAACTTTATTTTGCTTTCAGTAAAAAAAAGAATATAATAAAGTTATCAATGCTTATGTTTTTTTTTTCATGTTCTATTCGTAGCAATCCATATCTAAAGTACAGTAAATTCAAGCGATTGAAATATTTGGAAGACATACTGGCAAATAATACGATTGGTGATAATTTCAACGGTCAAGTGAAGTGGGTATGGGACCATATTGGACAATCCATTGGGGGTCTGGAATCATCAAAAAGTTAAGAACCTCTGATCTAGACTCTAAATCTAACATGGTTCGTCCTCTAGATTCTAGGTTACACATAATTTTTTTTTTTTTTTTTTGGCAATTTGTCATTCATTTGCCGAAATTTCCTTATATATATATATATATATATATATATATATATATATATATATATATATATATATATATATATATATATATATAAAGATTGCCACGGTTTGGATGAATCTAAAAAGAAAAAGAAGATATTTAAAACTTGATGAGAACGCAACGATAGAAATTTCGAATAATTTGAACTGAGATTACAGGAAAATCAAAAACATAAATTAAACAAGAAAAAGTTTATTTTTAAGAAATATAAAAACAAAACTAAATTTGCGAAACATTAGAAAGGTAATCAGTAAGAAAAGTATCTACCTAAGCATTACCATTGGAAGGACTGGTGCAAAAGTCTCGTTCCTCCTCCACCAACGATCTATGATACGCCCCCGCCGCTTATATGGTACGAGCCCCTCCATTCTACTACACCTCAATTTTCATAAGGTAGTATTCATATAAAATACAAATTTTATTGTAACCTAATTATGTTGGAAATTCGAATCACCTGAAGAAGACCGTGGAGTACAATGGATGAAACGTCGTGAGCATGACAACAAAGATGAGAAAAATAGTCCGAACAATGTAAATAATGTAAACGAATTAATCAAATGGAATTTCGAAATTCCAATCACCTGAAGTAGTCTGGAGCGCACAACGGCCGAAACGTCGTGAACATTGCAATAAAGACGAAGAAAATAGTCTGAACAATACAAATAATTTAAACGAATTAATCAAATGGAATTTGGAAAATCCAAACACCCGAAGAAGGCCGTAGTGTACAACGGCCGAAACGTCGTGAACATGACAATAAAGATGAAGACAACAGTCCGAACAATGTAAATAATACAAACGAATTAATCAAATGGAATTTAGAAATTCCAATCACCTGAAGAAAGCTGCAGTGTACAACGACCGAAAAGTTGTGAACATGGCAATAAAGATGAGGGCAGTACTCTGAAAAATGTAAATTATGTAAGCGAATTAATCAAATGGAATTTCGCAAATCTAATCTGAAGAAGGCCGAAACGTCGTGAACATGACAATAAAGATGTGGACAATAGCCCAAACAATTATGCGTGAATAGTCTCCGTATAGTGGCTCCTCGATCTCACCAATACGCCTTATCTCATCCTTCAGCTGTTGAATTGTTGTTGGCTTGTTGGTATAGACCTTACCTTTCAGAAGACTCCAAAGGAAGAAATCTAAAGGCGTCAAGTCGCACGATCGTAGTGCCAAATTGACTTCACTGTTTCGAGAGATGAAACGATCTGGGAACTTCTCATTCAAATTCTGTTTGAATTCCCACTGAAACTGCTACAAAAGGGTGTTTCACTAAGACGGATCAAAGTCAGCAGTAAATTAATCAGTGTTATTGGTGAAAAATTATTTATTTCTCTATTGAATCCTGTTATTTAAGTCATGACAATTATGTGTGAAAAATAATATCGCCCAAATGTCCGCCAAATCTGAAAGAAAAAGAAAAACAGTGTCCTATTCCCTAGATGTGAATTTGAACTTCTCCGGTAGCCTTTAAACTTAAAAAAATGAACCCTTTCGACAAACAGCCATGTTGCTCTCCGTCAATTTCAGACACTAACAGAGATGCACAGTGTGACATCTCCCAAAGGGATATGAACCCCTAGTTATGGCCATGCAACCGACACGAAAATCTAAATTTATACTGAACGAGATATTTACTGTAGCATATTTTAATTCAGAAAAAAGACATGTTGACACCATCAACAAATGAAAATTGGATTCCATGGAAGATATGCCTGGTGTAGCATCGGGGGATTTATTGTTGTTGTTGTTATTATTATTATTATTATTATTATTATTGTTGTTGTTGATGTTGTTTCCTTGAAGTTATTGGAATATTCTTAGTTTATTGTAGAATTCTAATCTAACCTTGGATTTGATATCTAGGTTCTTTTTTTGTGGTTTTCGTTAGTGGAAAGAAGCTATTTTGTTGGCTGGTGTTGTCAGTTTTGTTACAAATAGATTGTGATAAGATTCAACCAAGAGTTGGAAATGTTGAAATTAACAATAATTTTTCTTACTCTATCAGAGCTATGCCATCTGGTCCAGTGTTTCATTGGATATTCGAACCATGTGCTAAGGATGGTATGTCTTTTTTTGATAACAAATACAGGTATATCTCACCCTACGTCGTTAATTGGTCCCAGAGGTCACGACTTAGGTCAAAAGATGAAATAACCACACTATAAGCCTCAAATAAGCACTCCCTATTATCTATTACAGTAATTATGATATCCACGTACAGTATTCTGAATAAACTAATTAATTTCAACCTGATCTTCCAGCGATGTAGCCTTAAGCTTAGAATTAGCACTTGTACTGGGATTTTTCTTCAGAGCCATGGGCAAAAATGTATTCTAAACCACAAATCAAATGTAAATGAAAGAACGTCAACGGCAGGGCACAGATGTAAACAAGTCTGAATTCAAAATTGGTATTGGAGCGGAAAACAACAGGAATTTGAAATTAAAATATCTGCTGAACATATTTATGCTATTTTTTGTTTTTGATGATTTTTTGATATATATATATATATATATATATATATCAAAAAATCATATATATATATATATATATATATATATATATATATATATATATATATATATATATATATATAATATTTTTAAATTTATTTAAATACGATTCTATATATGCTCACTGTTATTTTAGTGTTTTGAAGTTTCTAATATTTTTAACGGCCGATGTAAACTCGAGTAAAACGACGTAAGGCGAGTTTTATTTTTTCATATAATATTTAAGAAAAACAGACTTATCTTCGAAAAGGACTTAACTCGAAACGACTTAAGTCGAGGTATCACTGTACTTATAATGTTTCCCGTGACAGTATTATCGAATCCAGCCAAGTACGAAATCGAGATGCCAGGCCAGGACCAATAACACTGCAGATTCTTTATTAGGCGAGTTTTATTTTTCCATATAATATTTAAGAAAAACCGACGTATGTTCGAAAATGACTTAACTCGAAACGACTTAAACCGGGGTATCACTATATTTAACGAGTTTCCCATTGCTGCTTGAGATTTCAAAAATATTTGAATTAACATTTAAATCTTCATTAATGCAGAGATTTCTGTTTTTTTTTTCTTCTTCCTAATAAATAAAATTTAGTTAATCCTGTGTAGAGTTTCTCTTTTAATGAAAAAAAAACAAAAACTTTTTCAGTTGGGGAATAAGTTAATCTGACTCGGATCTTACAGCCACGAACAACAATTTCGACATTCATCAGTTTTGTGACAGGCGTAAGATATTGTCTATTACAATATCTGATGATCTGCGTATTGCATTTCCAGTTTCATGTATTTTCTCTTTGTAGCCATGCAAAAATAAATTGAATCTCAAAAGGGCAATGGAGTCATTACCAAATCTACGCATCTCTTGCATGCAGACGACATCAATGTTTGCATTTTTATAATTTTCAAAAAGGATGTGTATCCTGGAATCATCGGATCCCGACTGGAAGTTGATTTATCATATTTTCTATTTGAAGTAAGTTTTGTTTTTGTAGTCGATTTTTGTTGTTGTTGATAAATTAGGTTGCTGACGAAACATTTCTTTACCAGTAGTAGATATTTTTTTTTTTACTTCGGTCTAAGTGACGCGTCTCTTGGTAACCCGCGTGGTTACCGATGTGGTATTTAGTTATATTTTAGGCATTCTCATGAGGTAAAAAACATTGCTTTTATATCAAAGTTTCCTTCTCCCAGAGAAAATGTTTAATGAGCTTTATCTACCCATTTGGTTTTATACCATATTTTCCTTCTCCTAGATGAAGTGCCTTCACAGCTGAGGGTGTTCACCTCAACCATATATATAAACGTACACAGTGTTAAATCGTATGCAATGTGACTGAAAAAGGATATAAAGTTTTAATTTACTATAAATTTCCCACAGTCTGATCTAAGCAAAAGTAAATACAACATCCAAACTAATTTAAAAGTAAAAACTATATTTGCTTAACTGTTTCATAATTTCATAGAAAAAGCGGAAAGTTTTAAAGTATTTTTTAATTTAAAGAAAACTATATTCAAATTTAATTCAAAGAAAACTATATTCAAATTTAATTCAAAGAATACTATATTCAATTTTAATTCAAAGACAAGTATATTCCAATTTAATTTAAAGAAAACTGTATTCAAATGTAATTCAAAGAAAACTATATTCAAATTTAATTCAAAGACAAGTATATTCAAATTTAATTTAAGAATACTATATACTAATGTTCAAATCCAAGACCTATTTTTGATTTTTGTTAATGAAAATAAAATAAATATTAAATATATATGGTTTCTGTTTTTCTTTTCTTTTTTTCCTGTTTGGAATATATTGCCATTTTGTGTAGGGACCTCCCCAAAAACGCGATGCCTAAGGAAAAATCTTTCTCGAAGCTTTTATTTTAGTTTTAATTTCAAGCTTTTAATATTCCCAATAAGCAAAATACTTTGTTCTATTTCAAAACTAATTTGAATTGATTGGAAGGAGTTTTATTTATTTATTTATATTTTGTAAAAAAAAACAAAATAAAAATATGAGTTCAACGCCAATTTTAGCCATCGTTCATCAGAATGTAATTTTGATTATCAAAAAATCTTCCAAAAATAAAATATACTTTTCTGACTCCTCATTTGAGAAATATTTGCTGATTTAAAGTTTAATTAATCTGATCTGAAACGAATATTACTTATTTTATGTTTAAAATATCGCAGAAATACAGTTTTTAACAATTTATTTTTATCAAATTTAATTAAAATTTTTATTTATGCTGTTGATATGTTGACAATATCTCCTATCGCTTACACCATTGAATTAAAATTTTAAAAGATTTAAAAATTTATAAAATATTTTAATTAAAATTTAAAATAAATGAAAACAAATCTTGTAAAAATTTATTATTTATCGAAAAAAAAAAAAAGAAAAAAAAAGAGAATCCTATATCTTATTCATAAATACAATTAAAAGCTTTTCTAATGAAATAATATCTTAGTTTTATTGCGTTTTTTATTTTCAATTCAGAGCAGATTTTCGGTAAATCGGGGTGATGTTTTACAAAAAAAAACAAACAAAAAACAAAAAAACAAAAAAAATATAAGGATTTAAATTGTCCAAGAATTTTTAATTTTAACTAATACAATGATTAAGCTTTACATCATCGAATTTCTCTAAATTTCATAAAAATAAAATAAGTGGCGTGTAAAAGATGATTTTTTTTTACCAAGATTTCCAAAAAAACAAACATATGTAAAATAATTACATTAATTTGTGAATAAGACCTGAAAGTTTCATTAAAATCCGAAAATTTTCTAATTTTTGTAAGAAATTTCCAAATAAATGTATTTTTCACCTAAAAAAGACGCAAAAATTTGCAATGCTAATTTATAGTCTGCCAACTGACGCAAAAAAAAAAAAAAAAAAAAATTCGAACGTTCTGAAACTAATTAAAATTATAATTAAATATTCAAAAATTCTTTCCTCTTAATAATAACATAAATAATTTTGACGATAAAATTTTGATTTTATCAATTTTGCTACCTTTTTTTTCATGATGGCAAGCTCTTTTTTTTTTTTCAGCGAATTAATAGAGGTTCCTATTTTTGTGTAACAATTTTTTTTTTAATGAACATAAAAAAATATTTTGTTATATAGGAATAAAGTGTCGCTGCTGACACTTGAGTTTGAACATAGATCGCCAGTGAGCAAACACAGGCGATCCCATTATTGAATTAAGTAGACCACGTAACCATAGAAGAAACGCATAATTAGGAAGTCGCGTGATGGCTAAACGATTGCTATTCTACTGTATACTATACGGACTGCTATTCTCTGTACTATTTCTCTATACTGATAACTATTCGAGGGAGTATTATCGAGCAAGTACTATTAGTACGAGTGATATTCGAAGGTGTCTGACACCAGTATTGTTCAACGGCGTTACTATAGTTGTATCTGCGATTACAAAGTCTCTACTACAACGAGCATTACGGAAGGGACAACGAGTATTCGTTGACATCATAAAAGTGTCAAACGTGTGTTCGTTGTCATCACAGAATATTTTTTCTATAAATTCTTTCCTGGTAATTGTTCTGATAAACTTTTCTCTATGGCACCCTATAAACTTCATCGCATTACTAGATTGGCACCAAGATCCCACCATTTTACTCTTGAAATGGCTAGATGGGACTGCAAGTTCTATACTAACAGTTTCTTCTCTCGCACTTCTCGCTTGTCGAACTCTCTCCCGGCTTCTTGCTTTCCCGTCAAATATGATTTTCAAAAATTTAAATGTTATGTTAATCGTTATCTTTTGTCTTCTTAATTCCTGTTCTTTTATTGTTTTTTCTCATTAATGTTTTTTTTTTGTTTTATATTCTTTCACACTCAGTAATCCCTTGCATCTTAGTGGCTTTATTGCCTATCTTGGAGTGAAATTATTAAAAAAAAATGTTATGTTTCTTGTGCTCTTGTAGGCCACAGAAAATCCTCCGACATGGAGGTGGGGCGTATTTTGCCCAGCCCTAATTCATAAAGTGATTTCCTAAGCGTATTTTAAATGTGGCACAAGGCCAAAAGTATGGGGGCACCCAGTGTGGATTGAACTCACTCCACAGTCGTAATTGATCTAGCGAGACCGACTTGCTAACCATTAAACCACGTCGAAGTGCCCCAGCTCTGATTTATATAATATTTCAAAATTTGAGAGGTGGTGATAATCATATTCTTCATTAAACATTTTGGGTACAGGCGCTTTCTGTTTGAGTGTAAGTGTTTGACTTTTAGCTTAAATCAAAATAAACGTCTACAAAAAAAATACAAAAAAAACAAAAAAACAAACCAAACCAAAACAAAACAAAACAAAACAAAAAGAAATATAATGTTCTTAAAAATGTTCAATTTAGTAAAACGAGAAATACTTCAATTCTCCTCACAATCAATCTTTTTTTGACTCGTCGTTTGTTAACGACTCGCTATCTTTGATTTGTTACTTGCCCCACATCTGGTACGGCCATAAGTTCTACGTTAATGTCAATCTTGATGGCATGAAATTTTAATTAAAAAAAAAAAATAATAAATAAAAAAAAGTTGATGCAATAAATTTTAATTTTAAAAGCGTGACGTAACGGTGTTCATTCAGCTTACCCCCAAACTAAATTTCCTTAAGGCCCTGTTAGGAAAACGAAGTTGACCCACTCAAGTCTTCGCCGTTATATACTTTTTAAATAATCCCAAGGTTACCAGAATGATATCAAAATTCTCGTGTATATAGCTAGATATAAAGGCTGGGATAGAAATGAGAAATTTGAATAGGTAAAACAGATAATTAGATCGAGATAAGTAAAATATCTTATCAAAATATAAATCTACACTCTGAATTTTTTTTCCAATATCTCTATTCCTGACAGAATTGGGAAAGATCCCAAGTCAACATAAATGACTATAAACATTTGAAAGAATCAGAAGAAAACAGTTCAAGTCATAACCTCATCTTTATTTAAAATATATAATGCATAAATTAATCACCAACTAAAATAATTTAAATACTAATTTGAATTAAAAAAAAATAAAAATTCAAACGATTTGCGGGCATATGTTTATATGGACTTTTGTTCTGGTGTGAGGAACCCCAAATTTTACAAAAAATATTTTTGATACAGCATATATATATATATATATATATATATATATATATATATATATGAAGAAAAATATACGGAAAAAACAAACAAAAATCCTTATATGCAATTATGTTGTTTTAATGTTAATATAATGTCAACGTCGGACGTTTCGGTCTAATAAACCATCTTCAGGACATATTCATAAAATATAATTAACATTATTAATTCAACATGACAAAGAACAAGACTTATCCAAACAGATAACTGAAAGTTTTATATGATCAGCGTTCCGTTTAAACATGGTCGCGTTGTCGTCACGTGGGCGACGCTGTGAAAACGTATTCCTAAAATTTGAGTATTTTGAATGAAAAATTAAAAGAATTCATTCAAAATACTCAAATTTTCAAGTTTTGTTGAAATCGGTTGAAAAATCTAGGAAATCCGATCCCATATATAAACGAACACACACACACACACACAGACAGACAGACAGACAGACAGACAGACAAACAACTTGGGTTTTATAATAAGTATAACTCGATATGAGTTGTCCCCCTTTCATTCTGGCGACAGTGATGCCTCTTAATCGTGTTTTAAAATTAATTTCGTGCAAAAACAATTGTGTGTTTCCAATTTTTGGCGCTATCAGAATCACCGCAAGGTAATTTTACGTAGTCCTGTGAAGTTTTGTTGAAATTGGTTGAAAAATGTAGGAAATCCGATCCAATATATAAACGTACAGACGCACACACACACACACACACACACACAACCTGGGTTTTATAATAAGTATGATATATATATATATATATATATATATATATATATATATATATATATATATATGGAAAAGGTTAAATATATATATATATATATATATGGAAAAGGTTAATATATATATATATATATATATATATATATATATATATATATATATATATATATATATAGAAAAGGTTAAATATATATATATATAATTAAAAAAAAAATGAAAAAGAGAGAAACCGCAAACGTTTTTGGTTATAGCATGGATTTGTTTTAGTATATATATATATATATATATATATATATATATATATATATATATATATATATTATTCTTCATATTTCTGCTACACGAGTTTCCGGCATCGTAACCTTCTTCAGGCAAACAAAAGGAATACATTTTTAAAAGGAATACATTTTTCTTAATTTCTTTTAATGTCTCATTATTCTGTATTTGTTAGTGAGCGTTGAACTCCTTTCTGGACAGTTGGCAAAAGTGAATTTATGTCTAAGTGTTAATAAAACCATTAGGTTTGTATGAGAGCTACTGATAATGGATGTGTTCATGAGATGTTTTCCTATCCCAGTTTGCCTGCATATGTAAATTCCATCGCCATATATACATACTGTCTTATAATAAGGAATCAGCATACACACACATATATATATTGAACTGCACCACATATTTGATTTAAAAGAACTGATCCGACGTTCAAATTTTCAGGATAACAACTGAGACATTACTCTGTTTATGGGACAATTTAGTTCACGCCACATTGACTCCTACAACAAATAAAAAATTCTCCCATTTAATTAAAAAAAGCACTCTTAAATTTAAAAAAAATTCAGCCTTAGCTTTGCGACTGCACGCTTTAAATGTTTGTATTCCGTAACAATAACACATTATATATATATATATATATATATATATATATATATATATATATATATATATATATATATATATATAGTAATGATGTTATTATCCTTGTTTTGTTTTTGTTTTTAAATTATAAGCTGTATAAGGTCTTTCTTAAAATACGCAAGTACTTTCAGTCATCTTCAAGCATGGAAATTATCTTTTTTTTGGTAAAAATCAGGTAGCACCCGAGACGAAAAATATAATAGGTAATAATTTTTATTTCATAAGAGCTCTAAAAAAGCAACTCTCAATCTTTAAAACCTACAAGCAAATCACAAATGAAATGGGAAGAAATACTCCAGGTTAAAATCAAGAGGTATTGCTATCTTATTTAGAGAGTGGGATCTATATCCTCCTGTAAATTTCATACGAATTACTATATTGTATCATTACTATATATATATATATATATATATATATATATTGTATCATTACTAGGCCGAAAGTATGGGGCACACAGTGAGGATCGAACTTACTACTCAGTCGTAATTGTTCTAGCAAGACAAGCTTGCTAACTATTACACCGCCTCGAGGCGCCCATATAGTGATAGCTTAGATGTGGCACTAGGCCGAAGGGCACCAGTGAGGGTTTAAATCAGTACTCAGCCGTAATTGTTCTAGCGAGAGAAGCTTGCTAACCATTACACCACCTCGAGGTGCGCAGATCACTGCTTTATAAATAAAATTCGGACGGAGTATTTATGACTAGCGGCCGTTATTCCATAATACCGTCGCCGATAGACGGCGAACTAACACTGAGCACATTTGAACGTGACGTGAATTTTGACCTGAAATCTTCACTGTATAATACACGAACTATATGATTAATTGTCACCAATGAATGAAGTGGCGACTGTTAATAAGTGGTGACAAAAATTCCGTCAAAAACATGGCAGTTTTAAGTTCAATCCCCGGCTCTGGTAGTGCTGATATCGTCACATATCTGGTTCAGTCGAAGAAACCGACAATCAAGATAAAGATTTGTGAGTATAAACTGATATGTGTTATCTCCCTTAATCAGAGAAAGGGGAATAAGAACAGTCTACACCATTTGGATTTAATAAAGGGTTGAGACAACAACAGGCATCTGAGAAAGGCTAAAGGATATAACGGCCAAAACGTTGCTGGTATATCAACTCGAGGAACTGGCTGGTATGAACAGTAAATTGAATCATAAAGGAGGAGATTGTATTAAAAATAAAAGAAATGTCTAATATAAATGCATTTCTTATCATAAGGGTACGGACTTATTGATGTAGGATCTCCGATACCTCCGTTTAGACATATATATGTTTGTACGCACACAAGCGTACAATCACGCTATCTCTCTCTCTCTCACACACACACACACACACTCTCTCTCACACACACACACTCTCTTTTACACGCACATACACACACGCGCGCGTGCGAGAAATAAAGAGATGCTCTGAAAGGAACGATTTATATTTCCATGGAAACGACCCCAGGGACGGAAATTGCAATAACACCTTTAGAAGTTTTCAGCTACAAAATAGTATTATCTCACATAGTTGCATCTACTGGTTATGTCTTTTCGCCAGCGATGGACATTTTTGCGTGAGTATAAACAGATAGATAAATAAAGAAATTAATAGCTAGACATTAACATATTTAGATAGATAGATAGATAGATAGATAGATAGATAGATAGATAGATAGGAATAAAATTAGACAGATAGGAACAGAATTAGATAAATAGATAGATAGGAGCAGAATTAGCTAGCTAGCTAGATAGATAAGAACATATTATAGATAGATGAATAGACTGATGGATAAATATGAACATATCAAAATAGATAGATTGATCGATAGGAACAACGATAGATAGATAGGAACAAAATTATATAGGTAGATAGGAACAGAATTAGATAGATAGATAGGAACAGATTTAGATAAATTGATAGGAACAGAATTAAATAGGAACAGAATTAAATAGGACCAGATTTAGATAGATAGATTGATAGATAGATAGATAGATAGATAGATAGATAGATAGATAGGAGCAGTATTAGATAAACAAATAAATGGTTAGATAGATAGATAGATAGATAGATAGATAGATAGATAGATATGAACATATTAAGATAGATGAATAGACTGATAGATAAATATGAACATATGAAAATAGATAAATAGATTGATCGACAGATAAAAAGAAACTTAGATATCTCAGTCAATTTATCAATCTGTGTAAATATAAATATGAAATGGCCGGAAGATGGCGTTCAAGTATGAAATGGTATCACCGCCAATGTCCACACACACATACATACATACATACATACATACATATATATATATATATATATATATATATATATATATATATATATATATATATATATATATATTGTTTTATCCATCTTATATTTATCATATTCTATTATTCTATTTATATCATTGTCAGGCGTTACAGTTATAGTTTTTTTTTTGTTAATATTAATTTATACCTACCTGTATTCTTTTGGATCTTGTCGGTACGGCTGAGAGAGGGGTCATGTTGTCTGGGGAGCGCACGACCGCCATATGCCCAGGCATAGACCCTGGAGCATCTCGCCACTAAAAGTCTGAATTTTGACTAAACGGGGCGCTACTTTTACATATGCGGATGCCTACTATCGGCACGGTGGAGTAATGTATAGCGCCTTGGATTGAGGAATCGGAGAGCCGAGTTCGAATTCCAGTGGCATCCATTACATTCACTTACGTGCTAATACCCTTGAGAAAGATATGAATCCTCTTCTTCTCCCGGCTTTTATGTGTAAATAGAAGGACAGACCGGGTTCTATAGCCCTGGATGGCAACTGGTCTACCGCAGAAAGAAATGGTAACCTACTGCGGGAAAAATCTGCCTCGTCAGTCATCTATCGAAAGATACATGATCGCCTAAGCGTCTATAACGCATGGCACATAACTGACTGACCTGACTATCTATCTATCTCATCCTCTTCCTATTTTTTAAATTCGTTCGAAATAAGCGTATGACTACTATCTATCTATCTATCTATCTATCTATTGTACTGGAGAAAGAAGTAGTTACCTATATAGGTATCTAGCTATCGTGTGTGCTGACGTTTTTTTTTCTTTAAAGTGATATCTCCCTATGAAAAGGCTGCTTAAACCTTGTCTCTAGTTGCCTCTAATCTAATATACTAAACCCGTACCTATCCCAAGAGAGTCGGGCTTGTCATTCGATGCCTCATAAATCAACAGGCGGGAATTAAGCCGTTGACTAGATTTCAACAACATTGTGAGAAGATCTCAAACTTCTGGCTATTCTACCTCATAAATTTTTCTTCTTTTTTAAATTGCAATCAAAACATGGGCGTTTATTTAGGGCTCGTCGTCTAATTTGTATAGCTGGCATTTTTTCTTTTCATTTCGTTCGCCAGTTTTTAAACACATCTTACCTGAGTTCAAGCTCCATGCATTTTTTATAAAGTTAAGTGCGTGTACTTATATGACAAAATGTATAATAATAAAAAAAAAAAAAAAAAAAAAACCCCTCTTGCGCATTTCGTTCTCTGAAAGGTCTTTAGACTAAATAATTTTTTTATTGATGGGATTATATATATAGGGTGGTCCGAAAGTCTTGTCACGCCTATATAATATAATTTTCTCTTTCAGATGGCTGACACGAAAATGATGATGTTCCTATAGACCTTCTCAATGAGTGACAACGTCAATGAAAATGTATAAACTGATTCCAGTCCATGTGCTTTGTATTACTTGTTCAATTGTTCTCATTTTCTGGTAGCGGGTAACAAGACTTTCGGACCACCCTGTACAATGACCAATAAATGAGTGGATGTGTTTAATACTAAAGAACTGTACAAAACTTATCCCTCACTTTTTATTATCCTTTAATTTAATTGCCTATAAGATTGTTTTGTAATTTCATCTACGAATCCACAGTGGTCCGAAAGTCTTGTCACCCCTCCATAATATAATTTTCTATTTCAGACGGCTGACACGAAAATGGTGGTCTTCATACAGACCTTCTCGATGTGTGACAGCGTCAATGAAAATGTATAAACTGAATCCAGTACATGTGCTTTGTATTACATTTTCTTCTATTGTTCTCGTTACTTTTTGGTAGGAGTGACAAGACTTTCGGACCAGGGGTTGGGGAATTAAGTACAATAGCCATTCTGAGCGTCCTGGGTATGACAATAAACTACATTTGCGTCCTGATTAAGATGATAAACTACGTCCAACAGCAAGGCCTCTGATGATACGTTTTTGAAAAAATAATATTACCAGATATACGTTTTATTTGAAAGAATGGTGTTGCCTACCATATGTTTTTGAAAAAATAATATTACCACCTATACATTTTTTGAAACAATAATATTACCAGCGATACATTTTTTGAAAAAATATTACCAGCTGTCCGTTTTTGAAAAAATAATATTACCAGCTGTACGTTTTTGAAAATTAATATTACCAGCTATACATTTTTTGAAAAAATAATATTACCAGCGATACATTTTTTGAAAAAATAATATTACCAGCTGTCCGTTTTTGAAAAAATAATATTACCAGCTGTCCGTTTTTGAAAAAATATTACCAGCTGTATGTTTTTGAAAAAAATAATATTACCAGTTTATACATAAAAAATATTAACAGAAATGGATTTTTGACAAAATAAAAATATTACCAGGAAAAAAAAGTTGTCGGCATTAAATGACCCATTGAGTCGACAAAGTGATTTTCGGCGGGTCCGTCAACGAAACTCTGGAGTCGGTATTCCGAATGTAGCATCAATCAGCTAAGTGACAAACCTTTTATTTGTATCAATTATATAATTTATCTGAACCGTTGCACCTTAGAAATGATTCGACACCGGAAGTGATGTGGGAGGGGGTAGTAGTAGTGAAAAAAATTACAACTTTATCCGGGTTCGTATAGCAACAAAATTAACTTTCTGACGTGGCAGTGATATATATATATATATATATATATATATATATATATATATATATACATACATATATATATATATATATATATATATATATATATATATATATATATATATATATATATATATATATATATATTATTATTTAATTAATTAAATAATGTCAAACACTTAAAATCTCATAGGTACCTATGGGATTTTAAGTGTTTGATATTCTTTAATTAATAATTTTACTTTTGCTAGTAATATTTTTTTCTAAATAATTGCTGGTAATATTCTTTATTCAAAAATGTATTGCTGGGGAAATTTTTTCAAAAGAGTATTGCTGGTATTAAAATCTATTTTTATACTTTCATCGGGTTTTCACCCCTTTTGGAGGCGGGTTCTTAACTATTTGCCCATAGCTGGAACCCTGACAGGTGCTACCACCTCGTGTCAGGGTGGACTTGGTAATATCAGCAATTAAGGGCTGTTTATTGTTATTATTATTGTGTATTTGTGGATGGTGGGACGGGGATTGGGGGCATAGCAAAAAACACAATAGCTAATATGAGCCACAAGAGATAGGATGCTGTGGACAGCCTTGATTTCCCACTTCCTGAAGGGACACAGCACAAAGAAGAAGACCATGGCTCTGCGCCCAAGTAGTTATGCCTCAGCTGCTGATTGAGGCGACGCTAGAGTTTCGTCAACACGGCGCAGACCTGGGCAGGGTTTGATGAGATATCAGTGGTTGCCCATTCAGCACGTTTCCCTTCTACACGCCACCGGTATTGTCCAAGGGAAAGGCAGCAGACGATATAACTTGTCAGCGGCTTCGTTGCACGAGTTGCCAGAACGAAGATGA
The DNA here is from genome assembly GCA_963932145.1 of Acanthosepion lycidas. Classification (NCBI taxonomy): domain Eukaryota; kingdom Metazoa; phylum Mollusca; class Cephalopoda; order Sepiida; family Sepiidae; genus Acanthosepion; species Acanthosepion lycidas. Next base: position 25,097,105 of record OZ010599.1, read on the forward strand.
ACATAACATCGTACTCTTTTAGGGACCCCGGCTCCGGATTTGTTCACAGAGTTTACATCCAAAGCCTTGTGAATGACCGCAAGGCAGCGGAGGTTTAAAATCAGAGTCTTCCTTCGCTTAGATTGACTACCCTTCCGGGCTGACAAGTTCCATCTACCCGAGCTATTATTATTAGTGTTTCATAATGGCTAAATGGTTAGAAAGTTAGCTTTCTGAGCATGAGACCTGGGTTCGAATCCCAACAAAGACGATTAGTAATGGAGACGACTTTCTGGTATTATCGGCCTGAGGAAGAGAACTCAGTACGCGGCACATTTGAAAAGTGCCTGAAGACAATAAAAAATTCTGAAAATCGGAAAGTTTCCTTAAACCGGAAAATGTCTGAAAACCGTAAAGCCTTTGAAAACAAGAAAGTGTTTGAAATCCAGAAAGTTCCTAAAACTTGTCTGAAAACCAGAAAGGGTTTTTTTTTTTAAAGCATTTCACCCCAAGCAAGGTGGGAAGCCACTAGCACGCAATGGATTACAGAGAATTAGAGCGAGAGCAAAGAGGATTGATAGAGGAAAGGATAAAGAGAAGGACAGGGGGTAGATCAAGGCATCTGGAGACGTCGATTGACATTACATTTGAATAGTTGGAGATTATAGCTATCAGGGAAACAGGATAACGAGAGGGAGTTCCACAGGCGATAGGTGCGAAGCATGAAGCTATAGGAGTAGAAGTGACGGCTACATTTACCAGTTTCGACAGTGAAAGGGTGTGAGCGAGATGCCAGCCTAGTAGAACGTTTAAATTCATGTAGTCTGGGAACCAGCGAAGGCAGCTCATCGGAGCAGTTACCATGCAAGTATTTGTAAAAAAGACAGAGGGAGGCGACGGCACGTCTGTGAGAGATCGATTACAGACGAGATACCAGATCAGGGCCAATTACATTGCATATCAGTCTTTAGGTTTAAAAACTGGGAAGTGCCCGAAAACCGGAAAGTGTCTGAAAATCGGAAAATGTTTGAAATACGGAAAGGTCCTTGAAAACAGGAAAGTGTCTGAAAACTGTAAAGTACCTGAAGACCGGAAAGTGCCTAAAAACCGGAGAGTGTTTGAAAACTGGAAAGTGTTTGAAAAAAGCAAAATGTCTGAAAACCGGAAAGTCTTTAAAAATCGGAAAGTTCTTGGAAAACAGGAAAGTTTCTGAAATCCGGAAAGTTCCTAAAAACCGGAAAGTCTCTGAAAACCGGAAAGTTCCTTGAAAACAGGAAAGTGTCTGAAATCCGGAAAGTTCCTAAAAACCGGAATGTGTCTGAAAACCATACCATACAAGAGTAGTGACTGAAATTGACTAGACAAAACTGTTTTAAAGCCGTTGATAGTTGTGCCAGCACGAAGTCGTGACCGAGGGTTTGGGTGTACTGGCTTTGTTCAAACTGTTGATCACGCCAAATGATGCTCTCTTTCTCTTTTTCTCTCCCCCAGAAACTATAACTCACGTCTGCTCAGAATAGTTTCAGTATAAACAACAGTTCAGACGTCTGTAGCAGGGTTTGGCTAGCCGCCCTGCAGACAGGTGTGTTCGGAAACGATTAATAGCCGGCCATTATATTTCATAAATTAAGGTATAATAAATCTAAATAGGAGTTCTTCATATGGATCCACTTTTCTCACCTTCTTAAAATATAAATAAACTCTGATTTTTCTCCTCAGACCAGGAAACAAGTGGCTTTTTTGACAAGCCAAAAATGAAATATTAGTTTATAAGAAAACTTAAATTTCAACCCCAGTCAAAAGTACAGGGTGGTCCGAAAGTCTTGTCACCTAATGCATAATATAATTTTCTATTTCAACGCTTCGTAAGGGTATTATCAAGGAGAGAGTTTCACGTGAATACCAGAATACCCACCAGTTGAAGGATACCGTTCGAAGAACCTTTGCAACAATCTTCAAACACAGCCTCATAAAATATCACACAGGAAATAGCCCCTCATCATTTTGTGCCACGAAAATGATGGTGTTCATACAGACTTTCTCGATGTATGACAGCGTCAAGGAAAGTGGATAAACTGAATCCAATACATGTGCTTTGTATTACTGTATTACTTGTTCTACTATTGTTTTCATTACATTTTTGGTAAGGGGTGGCAAGACTTTCGGATCACCCTGTACACTACAGTTCAAAAGTTTGAAGCTACCCCTACAATTAGCATGGGATGAACTTGATAGAAGGGTGAAAAAATGTAAAAGAGCTCTTAGAGTCATTGAAAAAAGAATGGAATCAATTATCAAACTTATAGTTTGAGAAACTTTTGCAACAAATGCGAAAAATTTGTGCTGCAGTAATCAAGGTTAAAGGAGGATATTTTGACGAGAGCAAAATTTAATGCCTTTTTTCTTTTTGTCATAAAATTTCTAATAAAAAAGTCATGTCTCTTATTGTTTTAACCATGTATAAAATTTTCTCTTATTTAAAGAACAAAATTACTTAAAATTGAAAAAATTACTAGTGGTTTTCTCAAACTTGTGAACTGTAGTGTACAAAAAGAAAAATGTCATGATATTACTAGAAGTGAAGCCGCTTAACCCAGATTGACCTGATCTTGAACTCTGTCGCGCATGCACATTGAGTTACAACGTTTTCGCTAGTTCTCCTTGTTTATAGCAGTGCTTGGAAGGGAAGTGTGTAGAGTGTGATCATCACACCACACAACACAGGTTCCATCAGGGACCAAGCCTTGTGCAGCAGTTTTGGCCAAGTACAACATTCCCCAGTTTCGACAACCGCTACATTCGCCAGATCTTACATCTTGAGACATTCGTCTTTCGAAATATCAGATCCCACTTGAAAAGAACAAAAAAAAAAAAAATGCAACGAGGCCGGTGCTCGCTATCCCCCAAAAGAGTTCCAGGAATGCTTCCATTAATGGAAACGACACTGGATAAACTGTGCGGCTTCAGAAGGGGACTACTTCGAAGGAGATTAAATGCCGAATTGTTATGTGTTGTAGTATTATTTTCGTAGTACCAATACTTTTTGATCGGACCCTGTATAGCGCACATGATTGAAGAGTAATGTGTGTGTGTGTGTGTGCGTGTGCGTGTGCGTGTGCGGGTATGCATGTGTGTCTTTGTATAGTTGTATATGCATGTAAGTGAGAAAAACACGCAATGAAAGTTAATCACACAGTATCAGTGAATATGGGTCCCTGGTTGGCTTGAGGTCCATATTGCTGCTGCATATTGGCGAATCCATGATGTGGTGTGATGACTACATCCGAACACACACACACACACACACACACACACACACACACACACACACATATATATATATATATATATATATATATATATATACATATATATATATATATATATATATATATATATATATATATATATATATATATATATATATGCGTCGGTATGCGTATATAAACAAATATATATATATGATACAACTCAATGACACCTATCAAAATATGTAAACATTACTTAGAATTTAACGTAAATAAATGTTCAAGTGACTTAACTCATATCTCTTGAATGATTCCAGAGTCCCGTATAGCACGCAGAGAAATCCATTTATCGAAACCGCTGACTCTGCTGAGCTGTGCTACGCGAATCTCTACGGTCAAGAAATATAAGATAAGTCGCTTGAACATTTATTAAGTTATTGAACATATATATATATATATATATATATAAATTTTGAAATATATATATATATATATATATATATATATATATATATATATATATATATATATATATATATATCATTTACATTGTTCAGACTGTTGTTCTCAACTTTATTGACATATTCACGACGTTTCGGTCGTTGTACGGTCCGGCCATCTTCATGTGATTGGCATTTCCTTGAACATGACAATAAAGATGAGCACAACAGTTTGAATAATGTAAATAATTATAATACCACATCTCTCATATATATGTATATATATATATATATATATATATATATATATATATATATATATATATATATATGTGTGTGTGTGTGTGTGTGTGTGTGTGTGTGTGAACTGGGGTCAAACGTAGATCAAATATGGTTCGGAATCTGACAGAATGATGGGATAAAAGACAAATAGAAAACGTTCATCAATCTAACAGGTTTCGCTTTTACTGAAGTTTCATCAGAGAATGAGATATGAAAAAAAAAGAAGGAATTAACCTATGGAAATCAAATAAGACACAAATAAAAAGCAACAAAATTTCTTCTTTTTTCCGCATATCTCATACTCAGATTAAGTTTTAATAAAAGTGAAACGTTAGATCGATTAAGATTTCTTATTTGTTTTGTATTTTATCCTATCATCTCTCTCTCTCCATACACACACATATATATATATATATATATATATATATATATATGACAAATTGAAAGAGAACTTGAAACGTCTCAACTTTGATCTGAAAACCTGAGAAGTTCAAGTATGAAACCGAAAGGAGTGGCGTAAGACATTTTTCATTAAGTTAAAAGGTTTTTTGAAAACAGTAGAGTGAAGCACCGTGATCAGCTTCATCAAGCTCTGAAGCAGAGTCGCCATCAAAATCCTGCTTTAACAAATTTCATCTGTCGGTGTGGCTTTGTTGCCTGCAGCAAGGCTAGGCTAGAATGAGGCTTAAGAAAACACAAATGAAATATGTTTTTCTCTTGCCTGATTTTCTCCACAATAGCCCCTGCTAGCATGCATAAGTGTAAAATGAAAGGCACCATTCAATGCTGATCTTCATTTATCATTCACGATAGGAGAGTCCACCATATATATATATATATATATATATATATATATATATATATATATATATATATAGTTATTTTTACAAAACGGTAGCATTTCTATACTTTTCAGATATAGCAGCTGAACTTCATCTTCCACGTTCCACGAAGTTGAATCATCCTCATTTCCCCCTTGTTCAAAATGTAAGAGGAAAATTTTTTTCGCTCAAACTACTACATAATAAAGCAGACAACTATGAGGATGCTTTTCCTGAATTGTTCTTTTTTAATTAGTGCCACAATCGTTGTATCCACAAGAATTGATTGCATTCATCTCGATTGGAAACTTGGGGATAAGTAAAAAGTTTTAAGTCACTTAAATAACAGGAAAATAATACAAGAATATTTTAAATATGTTCTATTGAAAAAAATACGCGAATCGAGGGAGTTCTCAGCGAATAATTTGTACATATGTTGTTCAGAAAAACACGGAAATATTCGGATTTTCCGCGAATAACAAGTACATATGTTCTAAAGAAAAATCCGCGAATAAGTGAAGCCGCGAATGCTGAAACGCGAATAGGCGGGGGCTAACTATATATATATATATATATATATATATATATATATATATATATATATATATATATATAATAAAAACAAGAAATCAACCCATAATAGCATCAATTATGTACACGCCTGCAGTCTACTGGGCGTATTTGGAAATTTAAGAAATATATCTACTTTATATCCTCAACAATAGCACACACACTCCATTTATTATAGTAGTATAACAAATAAAATTTTAGAAAACGGCTGCTAATATAAAAAAAAATAAACTATTTTCTTAGTCTTATTCAACGAGACTTGGCTTAAAGATAGGTACCTTCACTTTTTCGCTGAAAAAGAGCATATTGAAAAAGGCCACAATGTTGATGAAAACAAAGTTTTCTCGTCAAAATGTTTATGTTATTATTAAGAGGGAAGACCAAATTTTGTTTTGATTATTTTATTAAATTATTTAATCCTTTATAACACCTTCGAGATTTTGTTTAAAAATATTGTTTATTATTTTTTTAGGCATCAGTGGTGGTCCAAAGTTATAGGATTTTATCGTCTTTGTTGGAAATTTTTGCAAAAAGCAGATAATGGTTGGATTGAAATTAGAGTTTTATAACATATTCACAAATGAATGAAATTATTTTTGAAATTCTTTTTTCTGGAAAACCTTGTTTTTTTTTTTTATTTTTTTTTTTTTTATTTACATTTGTTACTACCACTTTCTTAATTTTATGAAATTTCAGGAATTTAAAATCCTAAGGTCTTCGTATTTATATTAGTTAAAAGCGCGACTCCTTGGAGAATTTAAATCATCAATTTGTTTTTGTCAAACAGAAGCATCATTTACCGAAAATCTGCTCCGAATCGTAAAATAAAACAATGCAATAAAACTATGATATTATTTAATTAGAAAAGCTTTTAATTGTTTTCAGAAGTAAGATATATTAAAGACACTATTGTCTTCAGAAGACAATTTTGTAGATGAATCATGAATTTTTACAAGAATTATTTTAATTTTTTAAATTTTTATTATAATAATTTATAAAATTTTAAATCTACTAATATTCTGTATTTTAGATGTTATTATAATTAAGAGCAAACTACATTTATGAATCATAAATGGAAAAGCTCAATACGAATCATTAAACACCAAGCTTTTAAAAAGAATTTTGAATGTTTTATTAGTGTATAAACGTTCCAATTTTTATAAATACAGTCGACCATACGCGACATTTTCAGAAAATAAGAGAGATGTAAGAAAAACAAGATTTTTAACTAAAATTTATAACGCTTTAAAAAGGATGAAAAAATATAATTTAATAATAAAAAATTCGTTTGGTCTGATAACATAAAGATTTTGACGATACACGTTTGTTTTTAATAAATTTGGGACATTTCTTCATCATGGTATGCTCATTTTTTAGTGAATATGTGCAGGTGCGGCCCCCCCGTATATATATATATATATATATATATATATATATATATATATATATATTACTTAGATGTAATTTAAAGTTTCACATGTTACAATATATATATATATATATATATATATATATATATATATATATATATATATATATATAAGCAAATATATGGATATAGATCCGACAGTATGAAGAAAAATATACGGAAAAAACAAACAAAAATCCTTATATGCAATTATATTAACATTAAAATTATATTGACATTATATTAACATTAAAACAGCATAATTCCATATATGGATTTTTGTTTGTTTTTTCCGTATATTTTTCTTCATATATATATATATATATATATATATATATATATATATATATATATATAAAGGGAAGAGGTTATAGTAGTTCCAATGAGAGAAAAGTGTGTATATTAAAAAGAAGAGAGAAACTGAAGACGATTTTGGTTGGTTGTAATGTAGATTTTGTTTTTTTAAAAAAAATATATTATGGTTTATTTTGCATAATTTTGCTACACGGGTTTCCGTTCTCTCAACCTTCATAAGGCAATGAGTGGATATTTCCAGATAATAAAGCATAACATATTTTTTAGAAAAAATCCACATTACAACCAAAAACGTTTGCGGTTTCTCTCTTCTTATATATATATATATATATATATATATATATATATATATATATATATATATATATGTATGATAAATTTCGTTCTCAGGAAACAGTTTTCACCTAGAGATCTAAGACATTATTATTTAGACGTGAGTTTTTATAACACGTGCTAAACAATTATGGTTATTTACATTTGAATCCATACGCAATTAATTGGTTCGAGGATAGTTAAGTCTTAATTGTTTACATTTAATCCTTGAAACACTTGAAATGTTTCAGATTTTGGCGTTTTTTACTCTTCAGGGATGCAGGTACGAAGTTTAGAGTAGTAAGCAGGGCAGTGGTCGGTTGTAAAATAAAACATTACCCATTGTCGAGAATGTTTTTGCGATTTTGGTGAATAAAGTGTTAGACATGAGCGCATTTTCAGAAAGAGAGGGAAAAGGTTTTTTATCAAAAAAAGAAAATGGTGAGAGATTTACACTGGCGAGTAAAAAAAACAAACTAAAAACTAAAAAAAAGAAACAAACAAAAACAAAAAAACAACAGAAAACAAAACCAAAGACAAAAAATAGACAAAACTCAAACCAAAAGCAAATGCCAAAAGACAAGAACGAGAAAGTTTAGCGACTTTTCGGTCATCAATCATTCATTCTGCTATTTATAGTCTTATTCGCTTACAAAAAAAGTTTCAAAAGTTTCCGATTATGACGTTCGTTTCGCAATGGAATTGAAAAGGATGGATGTTACAGAAGGGTTTGCAAAACATTAGTAAATAAGATTTGAATATGACCGCTTTTACAAATTCATTCTTTTTAGGTGAGTGAATATGGCCTGTTTTATACTTTTACACTTTTTTTAGGTGTGTGAGTAGGCCGCTTTTACACATTTTAGGTGTATGAATATGGCCGCCTTTCCACTGACATTTTTTAGGTGATTGAATATGGCCGCTTTTAAACTTTTAGGAGAGTGAATATGGCCGCTTTTAAACTTTTAGGTGAGTGAATATGGCCGCTTTTACACTTTTAGGAGAGTGAATATGGCCGCTTTTACACTTTTAGCTGCGTGTATATATCCGCTTTTATACTTTTAGATGTGTGAGTCGGCTGATTTTACACTTTTAGGTGAGCGAATATGGCCGCTTTTAAACTTTTAAGTGCGTGAATATAGCCGCTTTTACACATTTAGGTGTGTGAGTTTAGCCATTTTTACACATTTAGGTGTGTGAGTAGGCCACTTTTACACTTTTAGGTGCTTAAATATGATTGCTTTTACACTTTTAAGTGTGTGAATATGGCCGCCTTTCAATTTTACATTTTTAGGCGAGTGAATATGACCGCTTTTACACTTTTAGCTGCGTGTATATATCCGATTTTACACTTTTAGGGGTGTGAATATAGCCGCTTTTACAAGTTTTAGGTGTGTGAATATGGCCGACATTTTTTAGGTGATTGAATATGCCCGCTTTTAAACGTTTAGGCGAGTGAATATGGCCGATTTTACACTTTTAGCTGCGTGTATATATCCGCTTTTACACTTTTAGGTGTGTGAATATGGCCGCCTTTCCACTTTTACACTTTTTAGGCGAGTAAATATGGCCGCTTTTACACTTTTGGGTGCGTGAGTAGGACGCTTTTACACTTTTTAGTTGTATCAATATGACCACCTTTTCACTTTGACATTTTTTAAGTGTGTGAACATGGCCGCTTTTACACTTTCAGATGTGTGAATAACGTCGCTTTTACACTTCCGTCTTAGACGACTTTATCATTGACAAGATCACAGAAGTAATGAACAAATTAGGCAACGGTGGCAACACGCCAGAGGACCACACTAAATTCCTCTTTGTCACATTACCTAAGAGACCAGAGAATACGAACTCCGTTGAGCATTCAGTTTAATTAGCCACATAACCAAATGACTAGAATACAAAGTAGAATCAGACTGGAAACAGATCAAGAATAATGTTTTTTTGTCAAAGACACTGGAACAAGATCAGAATGATATGAGAAAGAGAGAGAGAGAGATAGAGAGAGAGAGAGAGTGAGAGAGAGAGAGAAAGCAAGCATTAAAAATGCAGAACGATGTTCACTTATGAAAAAGATGAAAGAATGATCGAGAACTTCTATTGGCAGCAAACCTCCTGCATACGGATATTAACTGAACTGAGTAGGTATATAAACATAGACAGGGGCGTGTGATAAGGATTTGTCTTCTCGCCAGTTTTTATTCAACCTCACCAGGAGAACGTAATCCTCAGGGAACTGGAGACCTTACCAGGATTTATTATGGGTAGGCGTAATCTTAACAATATAAAATATGCAGATGGCACTGTGTTGACTGCCGACAAGGAAAGAAAGCCACAGAACCTCCCAAACAGGCTGGTAGATGAAAACGAGAGAAAAAAAACTATCAACTTTGACAAATAAAATGGTCATCAGCAAGAGAAAAAAGCCCAAGATGCGAGTAACGAATTGAAGATAAAAAC